>VWZZ01006684.1:138237-185329 GCA_013399095.1 Psophia crepitans
CCCTCACCACAAGAAAGACATCAAGGCCCTGGAGCATGTCCAGAGAAGGGCAATGAAACTGGTGAAGGGTCTGGAGCACCGTTCTTATGAGGAGCGGCTGAGGGAACTGGGACTGTTTAGTCTGGAGAAGAGGAGGCTCAGGGCAGACCTTATTGCCCTCTACAACTACCTGAAAGGAAGTTGTGGTGAGCTGGGGATCGGCCTCTTCTTGCAGATAACTAGCGACAGAACAAGAAGGAACGGCTGCAAGTTGTGCCAGGGGAGGTTTAGGTTGGAGATGAGGAGAAATTTCTTCTCTGAAAGGGTGGTCGGCCATTGGAACGGGTTGCCCAGGGAGGTGGTGGAGTCACCGTCCCTGGGGGTGTTTAAGGAAAGGTTAGACGTGGTACTGAAGGACATGGTTTAGTGGGTACTAGGTGGTGGGGGGACGGTTGGACTGGATGATCCTTGAGGTCTCTTCCAACCTTAATGATTCTATGATTCTATGATCACTTTTATTAACATTGTTACCTTACAGACAATGAAGCCTAATTCTTACATTTTGACTAATTTCATGTACCCACACAGCTCTGCTCATTGTTATCTTTTAGAGCACTTTCCACTGTTGCAGGACAAGCTGTGTTTTAGGTCATCCTGCAAGACCTTTTCTACCACAGACCTCTCTTCTTTACCTTTTTTTTTTTTAAAAAAAACCTCTCGCTTCCATTCGGAACCTGCTCTTTTCCTGGTCTCTGTCTATTGTCAATGGAAACTGTCCCCCTAACAAATGTATGGCTTGACCTTGGACTGGGGAAGGCTACCTGTATCTCCCAATCAGAACCTGACTGGGTTTGACACATGTACAGAAACATCTCTGCAAGAGGTTGTGTTGATTACCTTATTTGGGTAACCTATATATTACTTATCAAAAGATGAATAACAGTAAAGAAAGATGCCAAAAGGCTTGCACATCTCCAGCTACCTCGTAGTCCTTCCTTTTGTGCTTTCCATATGTTCCCCTCAGTCCTGTCCCGCTTCTCTTCTGCTAGGAGAGACAGATACCCAGAAACTGCTGCTTGCTACCCACCCTTTCTACTCCAGGCAAAGGATTTGAACAGGTTTAAGTTTCTTTGATCTTGACCTTGGAAACATCCATCTATAATCTATCTGGAGCCAGGTGGTAGACATTTCCTTGTTATAAATCCCTGTTCTTATAGACTCCTAGGTAGCCCTTCTGGGAGATACTAATTTTTGTCATGATTCTTCTTAGTATCTCTTTTCCTTAACAGTCTCCTTTAACTCTGTATTGTCGAACAAAAAATATCAAACAGATAAAATAAGGTACTTATGATAGTAATGAAAATAATAGAGATATCTCATTCTTTACAACAACCAAATGAATATGAAATGCTTCGCACACTGCAACCTTACAAACTGGATATTACACAAGTAAAAATAAATGCACACACCCATAAAACTAGTAAAACTGGCTGTTGCAGCTACGCATAGTTCCTTGTGTTCATTAAAATTCTATCTTTATTGAGCTTATCTTGATTGGCATGCAGATCAAAGTGAAAATGTAATAAATAAAAGAATATACATAATGGAATCCACGGAAAGAAGCTATTCAGAAGATAATTCCAGTAGGTAAATTGCAATGCAGTATTAAAAACAACAGTGCAGCAGCATTTGAAACATAACATGTCATACACTGTTGAAGGGCCAGATCCTTAGGCCATTACTCACTTGCGTAGACACAGTGACTTCAAAAGAATTACTCACTGTGAGTAAAGGCAGTTGGAGTACGACTAAACAAGAGAGTATTCGGTCCTTCGGTGCAGCTGTGTAGCTGAACAACAGCTCTGTATGAGCGTGATCCTGTTGGAGATATCCAGCTCAGTCCATCACGGCAGCTCCAATCCCCCTCTGGGAGGTGGTGAGCACCTGCCTAGGGAAGAGGATCCCTGACTGAATGGAAAGTGGGAGCACAAATATGCATAAATATGAAACTAATGTTTTCCTTCAGTTGTGCCCACCTGTGCTGCTTATGAAAATAATTTTCTTATTTCCGTAGCTCTGGCTGGCCTTGTAGAGTCCATACATGGAAAAGTGTACTGGATCAGCCTCGTCTCATCCATTTTTAAGTAAATAGTTATGCTTTGCTAAACTGGTGCCCAGATTTCCATGGCTGAATTTTTATAGCTGTTTAAATGTATAGAGAAAGAGCAGTTTGACTTTGAGATGTCAAGGACAAATTTTTATGGCAAGCAGCAAAGAACAAAATTTTTTTCACCTTAAACTGCTAAGTAGAGTATTTTCATGCAGTCATAGGACATGAACATAAGGCCTGTTAACGTAATTTTATTGAAATTTTTATTGGCACAATTACACAAGAGATAAGGGATGATTTACAAGGTTAGTCACAAAAGGTGAACAAAACAGAAGGTAGGTGACAGACTCTAGATAACAAAAACCAGAAGACGGGGTCTGTATATCACGGGCTATTGAGCAGACTGAGTTCAATCCAGAGTATGAAAGAAAGAATATGTAGGAAAAGATTGACAAAGGAGAAGCCTGAAAGAAAGATTCTTAAATAAATTTAGAAACCTAACTGGCATCAGTGGCTGCTGTTCACTTCCACCGTTTGAGCATTTGGAACCAACAAAAAGATCTGGGTATGACAGATTTTGCTTTTCTGGAAAACTGAGGGAAAATTTCTCCCACTTTGGTCTTTCATCCCTTTTATGTTTGAGCATTATTATTACGTACGCAGTATAACCAAGAATTAGCCAGGCTGTCGTGCCATAAGGATGAGTTTCAACAGAGAAAAACATTTGTCTGTGGTTACAGACTGGATCTCTGGGAAAAAAACCAAAACAAAAACTGGTTGCGGCAGTACGTACTGGAACTTCTAAAAGCAAAGCATGAGGCTAAGTTTACCTGTCTGCCTACCACTGCCTAGAGTGTTTTCCCAGGTCTCAGCTAGTTTATAACATATGGTTACCTGCAGTCATGTGAAAGTGTTTTCAACCAGCCTGGTGAATTATTGGCAGCCACTACTCTTTTACATAAAAAAACATTTCACGCCATTTTGAAGTAGTAGGAGGCAGTGTCCCCTTCCTCAAAACATTAATAGACATTTTGAGCCAAATACATTTCCTCTTTGTCCCAATTTTATGTTCATGTGTCACAGTTGATCCCAGCAGTATTATACCCGTGTGTCATTTGGAATAAAACATTGTAGTGAATCAGTCCCCTTTGTTCCTTTCTTCTACACTTTTCCACCATCACCATGGGAGATTCAAGGAAATTTTCCACATCTAGGAGCTTTCTGAACAAGCAGTGAAAGATATTGGCATCCATAAAATCCTGACAAGCATCTCGGAGATTATGATGTCTATAATACTGAAAAAAATTCATGGAGGTAACTTCAAAACTTTTTTTAATGTATTTTTCTTGTTTATATTTTGTGAGCAAAACTAAATCTGATTCAAATAGCCAAGAGAAGCATTCTCTTTAAACGAAAGTGTCTCCCCCAGCTCACTGAAGCTCGTAACTAACTGACACGGAAGTTAGCTGCGTTATGTGGGCTTCAGGCCATCCTCAGTACAATCAGTATTCGTCAAGCTGAAACTTGCTGTGTTTAGGCAGGTTGGGATTTCTAAACAGGTTGTTCAGCCCTATTTTCTATGCTCAGTTGCCCAAGGATTTGTTTTCTTCCAAAAGCAACAACAAAGTATTTGGCTTACAAAAGTTTTGAAAGACTCTATCGTTTTCAGAGATTTTTCTACCCTTAAAACAGGCAGTTTCACTAGGACAGACATCAGGTTTTCAAGGTGGAAGTGTTCTGCAAAATGCAAAGGAATGGAGGGCTGTTACCTCTGGCTTTTCACCTGAAATTGTGGCCTTAGAGGTATGCTGTGACCTGGCAGCAGTTTGACAGGATCTGGAGGTCTGACTGAGGACATTTGAGGACTCTGAGGAAAAATTCCTCTCAAGTGTTAACACCACTTAACTTCACCCTATCCATTAATAAGGTGCTTAGAGCTTAGAAAGGATATGACTCTGTCTGCTTAAGTCTACATAAAGATCAATATCTTTTCACGTAGTGTATATATTTGCTTAGTATTTGATGGTGTGGAACTTTGGTACAAAACTATAATTAAATGCTTTTCCAACATGTCATGTTCAAGTAAACATATATTTACTTGAAAAGAAAAAGAAAAAGAAAAAGGGAAAAAGAAGACACAAGCCATGCAGAGGATGTAAACTAAGCAGTCTGTCAGCACCCCTTCCAAATAAGTGAATAATAATAGTCTGGGCAAGGTATAGTTGCTTCTCATGAAGGCGAAAAAGCAAATGAAGCCTACATTCATGTAACTTGAAGATGAAATGAAGGGTCCATCTCGTTTATTAATACAAATCAATACAATGTATGTCATGCAAGGCCTTTGCCATATGTCCTGTACATGTTAGAGAGTGTTCTTAATGTAATATGTTGACCTACACATTTAAGCAGCACTGTAAGTCTAAAAGATGCATAAATAGCCAACACACCCCAACTTAGCAGTTATCTTCCCTGATGGAGTCAGCCTTGTGCCTGTAGACTCTTATGAAATTCTTCGACATTTAACAGCTATGCTGCCTTCACAAGATTTATACTACTGTGGCAGTTCAAAGAAGAAGTAAAAACCCCAGGGTTTTTAGATAGAGGTTTCAAAAATTGCCAGTAGCACACACTTACAGAGTTTTTAGTAGTAGCCGTAGACTTACTTTGCATCTATGCAAGTCTGTGGTGCTCTGTACACAGCAAACTTCGTATCTGCTGGAAACGTCATGCCAGCCCTAATGTTTTTTTCTGGCTCCAAATTCCAAACAGGAGAGGAATTCAGAGGTGTTAAATGCCACATGAAGTGCCTAGAAAGAGACAGTCCTTGCTGCAAAATGTTTTTGAGGCTGCAAACATAGGAGAAAGAAAGTACCGTTATCCCTGTTTTATAAGTACGGGCATTGAGAGATGAAAGAATCTGCCTCTGTTATTCATGGAAAGATTATCATTGACTTCAGTGGGTGTAGTATCAGCCCTATAGCGGTATGAAACTTGGCTCCTAATTACATTAGGCCCACGTAGGCTTAGTTTCAGCCACAGTTCATTTTTATCGCCAGGTTGTTAACCTGTAAACCAAAGGTATTTCAACTGCTGACAGAGTCTAACTTGCAGTTCTAGGCTCTCAGGATGCTTGACTAAGAGAAACCCGTGTCCAGTCACGTTTCGTTTGTGCTTGAAGTGTTTGGCTTCCATCAATGGCTTGGGATGGCCTGTTCTCTGCAGATTAAGAGGAAATAATATATGACGCACAGGCTTGTCTCACTCACTTCAAAGTGTGAGCAACAGTGACTCACCCACCTCCACAGACATCTTCAAACCCTGTGCTGAGTTTCCTATTTTTCTTCTTCTTGTGTCATAGATAGCATTGCTGTCTTTTGTGTTCTCCAGCCTACATTCACTAGTTTTGCAGAATTTTGAATCCAATCTGGCAATGAGGTTGGGCTTTTTTTTTTCTTTTTTTTTTTCAGGGTGCCTTTGGCTTCCCATATTCTTTCATAGTTTACTTAATCAAGCAGCATGTGTTTAAGTTTCTCAGTAACTCCAAGTGTTACCAAATAAGAATAATCTGCATAATATCTATGTGAAAGGGAGGCTTGTTATTCACACTTTGTTATCATCTTGTCCCAGCAGACAGCTGCTGTCACTGTTTGCCCTTTTCAGTGGAAGTGGGCTAAATTCATCCTAGTCACAGACGGGGGCAGGTGGCTGTGGTGCAGTCCCCATTCATTTGGAATACGACACGTTAGATTGAGTTATTCTTTTACAGAGCATGGAAACTTACGAACAGAAAAGGTTATTTAACCTAACTGTGGACCAAAGTGGTCCATGTGGGACATCAGCTGGGACAGGAAAAACCTCAGTAAGTTCTTCAAAATATACTTTGTTAGGAATACCATGAAAAAAACCAATAATTACCTTATTATAGAAGTCTTGCCAGATAACACCACGACTTTACTGGGAAGGATTTATCTGCTCTCGTGCTTGCAGTCTGATGCCAGAATTCAATGAACCTGGCTCATCCATGGTAGGCTGTTGATCCTGTAGACAAAAAATAGACACCACCACCACCACCAATACTGCTTGTTCTACACCATTGTTTTGAATTAAAGTGACCATGGAAGCTCTGCCCTGTGCTGAACCCAGTGCTATTGATATGCGTTAGACATGATCTAAGCATGCCTAGAAGATTGGGATCCTTGGGGGCCTTACGTAATGGAATACCTACTTTGTAAATCCCACATACGCTTGGGGAAATGCAGTCTACATATTTAGTTCAGTAACGGTGTCAGCGGTATAATTTTAAGCATCAAAGTAAATTTTGTAATGGAAATTTTGAGTACTTCAGTGGGGCAAATGTTATTGGGAAAATCACTTTTCTCTTTCTTTGATTAAATTCTCCTTGGTTGCACCATAAGTACTTAGGTGCTTTATTTGAATCTTGCTGAAGGCACCTGCCTGTCTGAGCTTCAGCTCTTCTGGGTGTCCAGAGCTCTGCTTTGGCACATGCCCAGAACAGTTTAAGCAGCCTGATAGCTATCTCCCACCTAAAAAGCTAGGCATTCCTCTGCTGAAGTCTCCTGGGGGGCTCAAACCTGCAGACACTCTCAAAAAACACCAAATGCACACCCAGAAAGCTCCTTGGAATATGCTTTGTGGGTGCTTTTTTAGAACAGACGGTGGAGGAGGATTTGCCACCCACCGTTCATACAGTACTCTGTGGTTAAGCCATTTGCTTAGAACGTTAGACTCAGATTCAACACTTTGCTCTGACTGAAGGGGTTGAAACCAACATTTCTCCAACGAAAATGTCCTCCTCAGGGATGACATTGTTTAGAGGGGGAGAGATGGGGTTTCATGCATACTCTCTACTCTTCATCTTGAAGTTGTTTTACTGTGTAGCAGAAAACTCAAAAGTCACTGGGCAGGCATCTCCACTGAGGTACATTATTCGGTAGCCTGCACAAGTGTCCTGGTTCAGCCCCAGCCGGCAGCTGAGCCCGGCTCCTGAAAATTAACCCTATCCTGGCCAAAGCAAGGACAACAAGGTAAGTTTGGGGAGATCTCCCTCCTCCACAGTCTGTTTATACGCTTTCTGGTCAACATCCTTTCAATTCAGCTCAGACAAGTAGGAGATCTGACACTTGAAAGACTGGAAGAAATTAAATCTTGGTCTCCCACTTTGCCCTCTACAGCTTTACTTGTACAAAATAGACAAGAACATTTCCATCGCCTGCACATTTCAGAAGTATTCTTTTGGAAAGAGGAGATGTAGGCACCTACTTACAGGTTCTGGTCTGCGAATGCAAAGTAAGACATGTCTTGATCTTTATATTTGCTCTAAAGTAGCTGAAATTGTCTGAATGGTGAGTATGGTGAAAATGTAAATTTGAATCCTGTCTTGGGGCACTTCACCTTCCCTATGCTGTGTGCATAAAGCCTCATACATAGGTTCTGGTTCCCACTTCAATGGCTGGCCACACAAGCTACAACTGTACTTAGTTTTCGTTGTACTTGGCAAGACTTAATCATGTCAATTTGAGTTCTTTTCTGCTTTAACCAACACTCCAGCAGTTCTTTCATTTAGTGAAAAAATTTTGCTTATTCTAGGTCCACTTGTCTTTCTGGACATCTGTATTTCTCACTTAACCTCTATCATATTTGGTCTGCTTTTTAGAAAATTATTTCAAATCATTCACAACGGCAAGAAAGTTATATTCTACTGTATCTATGGCTTCTGTCTTTTCTGGTTTTAATGCATGTACTTTTTTTTCCTTGCCCACTAAGCAAAAACCAAAGTGGATTCTTGGAGGAGAGTGTGAGGTTATTAGATCCCTAACAAATCATAGAATCATAGAATCATAGAATGGCTTGGGTTGGAAGGGACCTTAAAAGATCATCTGGTTCCAATCCCCCTGTCATAGGCAGGGATGCCACCCACTAGATCAGGTTGGCCAGGGCCCCATCCAACCTGGCCTTGAACACTTCCAGGGACGGGGCATCCACAGCTTCTCCGGGCAACCTGTTCCAGGGCCTCACCACCCTCACAGTGAAGAATTTCCTCCTAATGTCTAATCTAAACCTATTCTCCTTTAGTTTAAAAACGTTGCCCCTTGTCCTAGCATTATCTGCCTGAGTAAAGAGCCCCTCTCCATCCTTTTTATAAGACCCCTTTAAGTATTGAAAGGCCCCAGTTAGGTCTCCCTGGAGCCTTCTCTTCTCCAGGCTGAACATCCCCAACTCTCTCAGCCTTTCTTCATAGGAGAGGTTGTCCAGCCCTCTAACTGTCTTTGTGGCCCTCCTCTAGACTCGCTCTAACAGGTCCACATCTTTCTTGTGCTGGGGGCCCCAGAGCTGGATGCAGTACTCTAAGTGGGGTCTCACAAGGGCAGAGTAGAGGGGGACAATCACCTCCCTCGGCCTGCTGGTCACCCCTCTTTTGATGCATCCCAGGACACAGTTGGCCTTCTGGGCTGCGAGTGCACACTGCTGGCTCATGTCGAGCCTTTCATCCACCAGAACTCCCAAGTCTCTCTCTGCAGGGTTGCTCTCAATGCGTTCTTCTCCCAGTCTGTACTCATGTCTGGGATTGCCCTGACCTAGGTGCAGCACCCTCCACTCATACTTGGTGAACCTCATTTGGTTCACATGGGCCCACTTCTCAAGCCTGTCCAGGTTCCTCTGAAGGGCATCCCTTCCTTCTTTTGTATCAACAGCATCACTCAACTTGGTGTCATCTGCAAACTTGCTGAGGGTGCGTTCAATGCCATCATCTATGTCATTGATAAAGATATTGAAAAACACCAGTCCCAAGACAGGCCCCTGAGGGACACCACTCATCAACGGCCTCGACCTGGACATAGAACCATTGACCACTACTCTCTGGGTGTGGCCATCAAGACAATTTCTTATCCACCGAATGGTCCACACTTCAAATCCATATCTTTCCAATATAGAGATCAGAAAGCAGAGGAAATCCTAGGGAAAACCAGAAAGCTGGAAGGGTTAGGCAGAGAGTGCCCTGGGTTTTTATACAGAGTGGAAGCTCTGTCTCTGAAGTGGTGGTGACAACAGAAGATGGGAACAGCACAGGGAGGTCATGTCTATGTGGGGAAAGGAAGGGTTTCCAGATGCTGGAAAGCTTGGAGCAAGGGAGTTCAGGTGAGGGACAACAGATGACAGGTCAAGTTGGATGGGCAGGAAAAGCTGGGGCTTTTTGTTGCTGGAAATTTGGGGGTTAGTCTGGGAGGATGAGAAAGGGTATGTGGGAAGTTCGAGTGGGAGGTATTTTTCTGCAGAAGAGGGGAGGGAGGATTAGGAGAAGTCAGGACATAGCTGACACTTAAAAGCAAAGTGTAAGATCTGGCAATTGTGCCAGGGGAGGAAATTTCCCCTCGGGAAAAGGACATCACATGTATTGGGAACTGGTGGAGGCCTCTGAGAAAATACAGTGACTAGGAGATGAATGATCTGGAGGAAAAGAAGCTCTTAGATCAGTCTGAGTGGAACTAGGAGAATGGAGGCAATCTCTCATCTTCCCCTCCTTACTGCTTCCACCTCGAGGGTCCTCAAAATTTGTGCGTGGGAGAAGCAATGCATACAAAGGAGAACAATCTCTTCTTCCATACTGCATCAGTCTTTGATTTTGAAAGGATAGAGCTGTTTGAAGGTAGTGACCATGTGGGTAACCTTTTATGTCTCTGGGTGACTTGTTCCAGTAAAAAACCTAGAGCAATTGTAACATCTCCATCTTTGGAGGACTCCAACATTCAGCTGGCAAATGCCCTGGCTGAATTGATCCAGTATTTGCAATAGTTCCACTCTGAGCTGGGGGTTGCTGTAGATGACCTCCCAAAACTCCCTTCCCCCAGGGTTTCCCATAGTCCCTGGTTCTAGGAATCTAGAAAGCTTATAGTCATAGAGACATCCTTACCTTTGACACCTTACAGTGTGTCAGCCTCATTACATTGCCCTTTACTTTTGCTCAAGGTAACAGATACGTGTAGCTGCATTATCCCATAACGTTGATGTTCCCATAGGCTTGCAATAATGTATTCTGAGTTCACATTTCTGTAACAGAAAATAATGTAATTCAGCGAATATAAAGAAGACCACCTAAGGGATTTATGCACCTCTTGCTGAATTCATCTTGCAGTTCAGATGTCTTTCTAATCTCCCCATTTTGTCCCTCAAAATCATCACACAGAATCACACAGAATCGTAGAGGTTGGAAGGGACCTTGAAAGATCATCTAGTCCAACCCCCCCTGCCAAGGCAGAGCCACCTAGAGCACATCACTCAGGAAGGTGTCCAGTCGGGTTTTGAACGTCTCCAGAGAAGGAGACTCCACAACCTCTCTGGGCAGCCTGTTCCAGTGCTCGGAAACCACTCATCACCACTTCTTGACCTGCCTGTAGGCCAAAGGGCAGGTTGAATTGGCTTCTCTCCAGATCCTGTTGAAGGACATCTCTGAAGTCATAAATGTAGTTTGCTGAAGAATAAAAGCACACATTTTCCTGTATGAATTGGTAATATAGCTGTTGTGCAGTGCTCACAGCTGAAACCGATGGGATGATTCATACCAAAGTTACTTTCCTTTCTAATGACATAGAAGTTTTTGTGGAATCAGAAAGGTTTTTCTTATGTTTCCTAACAACAAAAAAAATCCTTTCCAAATCAAATAACAAAGTAGGAACAATTACACTATTTCATTGATTTGGTTTGGAAACCAGGAGTTATGAGGTAGTCCCTGCACCTGCGCTTGGTCCCTCCATCTTCAGCCGCACCACTGAGACACCGGTACTATAGCCCTGTCACCAAAGCTTCCTCTGCTCTTGTGGAGCCACCAAGTCTCCTTGACACCCTGAGAAAGTGCCCATCTTCCTCCTGAGACATTAGATGGAGTGTGAGGTGACTAACCCCTTAATTTTCATGCCTCACATAGGTGATTGACATTAGGTACGGTGAATTGTGGCTGCAGTGTATCATTGAAATATCTTACCTTATTTTCCAGATCAAAGTATCTCGTGTTTTTGTTCTGATGAAACAGTTTGGTACTTAACAAGAGGAGCACGTAAACATTCAACATACTAATTAGAGAAGCCAGCTGTTTACTGTATCTTTCCATTATTCTGCAATCCTGTTTCAACTAATATGTTATGGCATGTGTGTTATTATGGACTTCCACAATCAAGCCATAAAATTAAGCAAATACCTGTAACTGTAGTTGCATAAATGATATTACTAACAACAAGAAATTTTGGGTTGGATTGAAATCAGAATTCCCCTCCGAGTTAGTTCTTAAAATAAAAATATAAACCTTTTTATTCTGTGGCAATTTTTAAAATGTTTGGTTTAGTTGTGACTCAGCACCAAAACAAATTCTGAAATTGTATTTAACATGAACTGTGTTCACAGTTTTAACCAGCCTTTCGGTTCCACAGAAAAAGTCATTCAGCTGTCAATTCTCATCTTTAAAACTGAGTGAAGGGTTGGAAAGTAATGAGAAATTCCAGTGGTCTTTGTTGGAGTGGCCAATGGACTGTGTTACCACTGAACTGCTGGATACTACCCAAATAATTTGGCTTTAAGGTGCAAAAGTAAGCTAAGTGTTTAAGGATATGATGAATACTCTTCAGAAAAGTTCTAGGTCAACATATTCTAAATGGATAATAAGTATGGCTGTTTACCAAAGCATTTTCTAACAATAGTGAGAAAGTCACCAGGAACTTATTCAACCTTAAAAAAAAATTCAAAAAGTCAAAATCTTACATTGATTTGAATAGAGTATGAGCTGAAGAACACACACAAAAAATCCATTTACGATATTGTTCGACTAGGCAGTGTGCAACTAAAAATGTTATGATGGTTTGTAGAGTATCTACCATTAAACTAAACAAAAGCATGCTGCGACTTGATTGACCTATGCATCAGTGCATGCCAATCTGTTTGAGCTATTTCACAGTTGGGGAACATTTTCACATAATCCTATACGTATGCTTACTGCATTTGTTTTTTGAGTTAACTTGCCCTTCTTTTGAATAGTACACATAATCTCCAGTGTTCAGCTGGGAACGCAGTTTATAAACAGTGATTCTCAGTAAAAAAGCAGCTTTGCTGCTTCTCGTTAGCATGGGGCTGGAACTGATACAATTGAATTTCTTGTAAAGTCCACTTTATCTGAGCAGTAAGAAATCTGTCATGAGATGTTAAGAGATGTTGTGGTTCTATTACAGATAACAGATTCGAGTCAGCAGTGGACTGTGCTCAGGACTATGTAATCAAGGTGGTTTGTAAGTTGAGAAACACTGCAGACGTATGCAGAGGAGGTGGCTTGGCGTTTGGCAGGAATTTCCATCCTGCAGCTGTCAGATCCACAATCACAATCCATCATGCAGCATAATGGCTTCCTCCTTCCTGTTCACTCCACGGTCTAAGCACGATTTTCCATCTTGAATGCATCCAGTCTTTCACACATATTTTATGTTATTGCATACAATCAGATACACATTATAGTGTCATTAGAAAGTAAATATTTATTAGTCTTCATTAACAGAAATAGTCCCCGTATTAGCATATGACACTTGAAAGTAACCATTTATTTTACTTGATATGGTATACGTTGTGGTGTGACAACAGATGATGACTGTTGATTTTTCAACAGTGGTCACTGCTGGGGTGAATGAGTACAAGGCAATGAGATAATCCTTACTCCTACTCACTTGTCTGTGGTAGAAAAGGGGTGGAAATAGGGAAAAAAAGTCGAATTCCATTTTGGGATTTATCAGTGAGTATTCAAGGTGTTCCTGAAACTCTGCAGCCCTTATGAAACAGCAATTTTTAGCACCTACAGAAAAAATTTCACCTGAATGTCTCAAAGTGCTTTAAACATTATATGCTTCCGGTAGCGAATATATTATTATGTTCTAATATTTTTTTTTTAAAACCTCTAAAACAATAAGTAACATTTAGAATTGCCTTGCAGGACCTGCCTCCAGATTCTTAGCCAAATGAAAGCTTAGAAAGACAAATGTATTTATCAGCAGTCTCCAGGGAGTTAATTTTATGCTGAGTTAGGATGCAATGACTGGAAGTAAATAATTTTCCAGTGCTGATACTTTCTTTTGCTTTTCAGTGCTAAGGCACTCTGTTTGTTTTTTGTTTTTTTTCTTGATGCTTTTGGGGTTGGAAGCAGTATTCCTCTGAGCTATTTGCAAATTAGGGTCTGAAAGAGAACTAGGAAACAAATATGTTTACTAAGTAAGATTAAGTCAGTGCATGAGCAGGGGAACAGGAAGGATCATAAACCAGAGAGACCAGTTCAAACCAATTTTCACAGAACTCCTCCCTTTAGTAACATTACTGTAAGTCACAAATATTACATCACCAGAACAAATGATTATTTGCTAATCCATGATTCAGAAGGCCAACCATTGTTAAACAAGCACCCTTTGGAAACTGGTTAACCCTTTGTGCTCCATTTACTACATCACCAAATGTAAAAATGCAAAGAACTATGAATGAAGTGTGCCAAGAGGATAGTAACCATGAAATTAGTAAAATACATTTATACAGAGAACTGGCACAAGGTGGCAGGTAATCAGATGTGGCAGAAGAAGCCATTAGTACAGTCATAGAACAAGTGCAGTACAAAAATCTCACCATAACCCTGTTTAGTTAATATATTACATCACTTGCAATTCATTTTCTGGAGACTGTGCTGAACTTTTCGTGAAGAATGTTAATAAGTATGAAATGATAACTTCTTTGATATACACCTGTAATTTGGGAAATGTCATATCATATGAAGATACTGATATTTGCATTTGCCAAGACCTCTAATATTTTTCTTTCCCAATGAATCTGTTAGAGGACAGATATACCTCTGAAGATTAAAGGACGTATACAGCGTGCAAAGGTGTCCCAGGAACCGCAGGAAGAACATACTACCAAAATCAGAAGATAGGAGAAGGATCTGTTTAAGGACAGGTCTTTATTAGTGTTTTGGTTTGGGAGTGCTACTTTGAGGGGGAATCATTGAATCACAGAATGATTTGGGTTGGAAAAGACCTTTAAAGGTCATCTAGTCCAATCCGCCTGCAATAGGCAGGAACATCTTCAACTAGAACAGGTTGCTCAGAGCCCCTGACCTTGAATGTTTCCAGGTACAGGGCCTCTACAACCTCTCTAGACAAGACCTATTCCAGTGTTTCACCACCCTTGTTGTAAAAATTTTCTTCTTTATATCTAGTCTGAATCTACTCTCTTTTAGTTAAAAACCATTACCCTTTCTCCTATCACTACAGGCCCTAATAAAAAGTCTGTCCCTATCTTTCTTATAAGCCTCCTTTAAGTATCGAACGGCTGCAATTAGGTATCCCCGGAGCCTTCTCTTCTCCCAGCTGAACAAGCTCAGATCTCTCATCCTGTCCTCATAGGAGAGATGCTCTAGCCCTCTGATCATCTTTGGGGTCCTCCTCTGGACTCACTCCAACAGCTCCATGTCTTTCCTCTACTGGGGACCCCAGAGCTGATGCAGTACTGCAGGTGGGGTCTCACCAAAGCAGAGTAGAGGGGCAGAATTCCTCCCTCAACCTGCTGGTCAGTGAAGATTTGGTTTGTATCACAGAGGATCTCAAAGCATACAAGCTGGGTTCCTTTTGGATGACACTAGCTAGAAAATGTGCTCCAGAAGACTACCTAACACCCTCAAATTGCTAATGGAAATTCAGTCAAGAGGACCAAAGTAGAACTAGCCTGATGTCAAACCCCAGAAATGTCTGCAGTGTACACATTACTCCTCAGCACCTATCCCTATTGCTCTGTATTTGCTAATGCAGATGTAGCCTTAGATACCTCAGGTTTTGAGAGACTCACTACAGAGCTCTGAGAGGAGTTGATAAATGGTCCAGAAGCACCTCACTGCAATTTGCTGCTATTCCATTTGTCTTCGATGTGAGTGGCCCTTTAAAATTTTGTCTATTCTCTTTGAAAGATGTTGTTAGAACCTTGAGAGTCTTTAGGAATGTCCATTTAATTTGGTCACTTCTGGGTGAGTATTCTCCTATGCACTGTTAAACATAATCAGGCTACAGATGGTGCTGATTGTGGTTTTCTCCATAGCACCTCATTTAATTTTTTTATTTTTTTTGTGTGTCTTGGTTTACTTTGCTCTTGCCTGGTGTTCAGAATTAAAAACACAGTAAAAGTATTGAAGGGTCCTGAAAAATAGTATGTTTTCTTCATAGAAGAAATTCCTAGAGACACTTGAGCATTAGTTGATTTTCTTGGGGCAGAGTTAGCACTGTGTGTGCAGATGATCCTCCTGACTTTGTGTTTTGTAGGTTATTTCCTTATGCCAGATAGTAATGGATGACACTGATGCAAATGGCTATACAAAAGGTACAAATTGCTTTCACTTTCTGTCTGCAAATGATAGGGGATTCTTAAGTCTATGTGTAAGGATGCAAAGTATAATTGCAAAGGAAAAAGCGTCTCATGAGAAAGATGTCTAAATTCAGAAGAGTCCTAAATAAATCAGGATAAGTTAGTCTGAGAAATCTCCGTAAGCCCCAAAACAGACGAGTGTCTGTTTCTCTGAGTGCACAGGTTTCAGCTCAGCCTATTTTAAGGTGTCCGTAGTGTAGATATCTGCACCTCAATTAGGTGTTAAGCTCCTATTAAAGTTAATGGAGAGTTTGAAGATTGCCTAAGCACAGTCTTCTAATGCCATTTGAGATGCCATCAAGGATGTGAGATATCTGTGTGAAGCCTGCAAACAAGACACAAGACGTAGGGGTGACCCATACTCTGCTGTGACAACACACACCAGTTGACTAACACACCAGTAAGACAACTATGTTTAGGAAAGTGATTTGGATCTGAGCTTTTCCTTGACTCGGATGGGAACTTGGACGAGATCAGATATAGACACCTGCGTTGCGTAGCTTAATTCAGGCAAACTGAATGCTACCCAATATCCCATAACGAATGCAATGGAAACGGTAAACAAGAGCTGGCAGTGTGAAGAATAGCCCTATTCACTGGGAAGAAAGGACAGAGGTAGGTTGTGGTACTATTAATGAACAGGAATGGCATATTTACGTGTGCTGGAAATAGAACTGTGCAAATAATGGATTTTGGGGTTTGGTGGTTGAACTGAAAGTTATACAATAAATTCCTTTCAGTTAACCTGAAATAGATTTTTGTGTGTTTGTTAACTAATGTAAGGAACGTGTCTCATCTGGTTTATTAATGACCAGGAACTAAATGTCTGTGTAGCCTGTAGCCATGGGTTAAACATGGTAGCTATATTCCTGTAGTTGCGGATTAAAAAGCTTAGAAAGCATGCTGGGCAGGAACCATAGGATCATGAACTGAAAATTACCATGCAGTGATATGACAGGAAATAATAGACAATCTTATTTCACAGCATGACGGGAAAGCTTATCTGCTATATTACATATTTTATGGGTTCTACGCTGCAACTCTTACTGTGGATTGTGTTCCCTTGAAGTGCCACAATACTTATTCCCCTGTGTGAGTGAGCAAAAGTGATTCATCAGGCAAAAAGGTTGTGAAACTTGCCAGTATCTCTTATGTATCTATGTGTTCACCCGTTTCCAAAATAATCATCCAAACCTCATCATTTGAAGGGTACGTGAGGCAGATTCTTATGCTCTGACATCAGATTGAGACCTGAAAGTTTGTCTGGTTTAATTATATTGTTAAACTGGTAAAATATGTCAGTCCAAACACGCCATCACAGTTTTGGAAGTACTGAAACTGCTGCAGGTTATGCCCATTCAAGATCTAGAATAAGCTATAATAACATTAAAACTTAGATGCCAGCATAGTTACGTTTGCACCAGAGCACATAGCTGTGCTCATAAAACTGCTGGGTTTTACTGACTCTGAGTCAAATGGAAATGCTCAACTGAATAAAATGAACAGACTTTGAGTACCGATGAACATGAACAATCTATATGGGAAAAAAAAAAAGTAATAATACCTGTGATATTAAGTTCATATCCATCAGCACTTTAAAGCTACAAATGTTTAGGAATATATAAGTTGAATTTTTCAAAGAAGATACATGTTGATACTTCATATTATCACACGGAAAGTTGTGCAGTTGGCAGCAAAAGTTGCTTTTCCTTCAAAAAAGAAAAGTTATATTAATATTTACTTGATTGCCTGATAAAAGTAATACTACAAAAGAATATTGCAAAACCTCGGAGGCTTGGCATGCTTTTCTGTGTGGGTGGAAAAATGTTGTGCTGAAGCCAAGTTGGAATGAATCATGAAACTGTAGCATAAAAAATATACTAGAAGATCTATATTTTTTTAAAAAGATGACAGCTAGAATAATAAAGCTGTGGCCCTTACAAATATATGCAACATAAACATGTTGCTGGAATAATATTGGATAGTGTATTATGCAGAGCAGTCTTTGATTGCAGGGGCAGCAGCACGGTTTTGGCCTTCATTCATAAGTTTAGGCTCTGAACTGAGGTGTTGAAATTAGGAGGCCCATCACCCAGGATGTTCTCCAGGGGAACTCAATAACAACAGGATTTCCTCTGCCCTATAAGTTCTAAGGGACATGTAGGGATATAACTTCATTTCTTGCACTACGTCTTCTGTATTAATGGTAAGTGTCAAAATGATGCCTACAGGTTAACCCACAAAGGTTGGCAGGTGGTCAGGTTTCTTTAGCCTTTATGATTCTCATGTCTCAACACTTATGGGACAACTTCAGGGAAAGGCACACAAAATTTGACTGTTATGCTGACACCCCATCTGTCTTCCTATCAACCTAATGCCATAATTACCAGGTTGAAATAAAGACGTCTGTACTGCCAGGTAAAAATAAGAGTGTGTTAATCTCATGTGTAAGCATCTATGCGTGTGTATGAAATGATGCTGTCCAAAAGAAAGGCAGGGACCATCCCTTCACCTGGAGGCCAAGTGACGCTGGCTGGCTTGTATCAACACTGCCTAGCACCAGTCTTCTTTACAGTAGACTCATTCCGGAGACTGTAAGGAGGGACAAACTTAAGGACAGGGCCAAGGAGCGAGCTAAGATTCAAGCAGTGTGACCATCAAGAGTCTGGTGAATAAGTTCACAAGCAGATTGTGTAAATGTACCCATTGTGACTTATCATAGGTAAATAGGCACTGCAGATAATCCTATTCTAGTTATTAAGAGATATGTTATGTAAATGTATCTATATATTTCCCCTCTCCACTGTTCTAGTCCTGTGTTTCTACTTTTTATAACAATCATTAAAACACATTCATTAACTGAAAAACATGGAACGATGATTGAAGCATTTATTTATGTGCAAAATTTTATGATATTTTTAGAATTCAAGCCAAAACACTTCTTCGGATGGACCAGCTTAAGGAAAGAGGAAGTGGAGGTACCAGACGCACAGAGAATTAACTTCACTGGTGTAATTTAGGGCCCAAATTTTCATTTCTTCTTTAAAAAAAAAAAAAAAAAGTGAGGTGAAGGACTATTGAAACATCTTAAAGGAATTTGCTTTTAACATTCCACTGAGAACAAAGTAGTTTAGAACAAACAAAAAAAAAAGAAAAAGAAAAGTATACTCCTTTTTGAAAGGAGACAAAAAAAATAACATACAAGAGCAGACAGATCAAAACCCAAGCAGGAGTGTGTTCAGAAGCACACGTGAAGGGGAGGAGTGAGATGTGCTTGTGCCCTTGTAGCTACTACTTGCAGCCTTTTCTCCCTGCCTCATGCATATGCGCAAGATCCCAGGGCTTTTATCACTCACCCCATCTTGATTTGAGGCCACTCCCCAGGCAGGCTCATTTGTCAGGAGCTTTGGCTGGTCATCAGGAGCTGCAGCATTTCGCCTCCAGGTCTTCACTTGAGGAATCTTGCTCCAAGGTTCAAATTCTGCTGCTCTTTCTGTCATTGAACAGTCCCTTATTTCCCAATCCAGTCGCTATCTCTCAGGCCCTCACTCAGTAACACAGATAAGGTATCATTTACGTTACCCTGTGATTTTTATTGACATCAGAGAAATTAACTCTGGATGACATCTCCATGTGCTACCTCTAATGATTGAATGAATGAGTGGTTGTGAAGGGGTGGGGAAAATAGAAGAACAAACTCTTGAGCTCCATCCTTGTATTCGTAACTGAAGTCCAGCAAACCCTGCTCAGCTCTGATGCATTCGTGCCTATGCATCCACTTAAATATTTTAATTTATTTTACCATTGGTTATTTATTATTGGCTTTACAATTCCAGAAACATGAGCTCACTTTAAAATGTACGACTGGATTAGGGTGCCAGTGGTATTCACTTTAAATGAAAGTTTTAAGCTTTGCAGAGCTTATATATATGTTCAGTATAATATATAATAGAGCCTTTTCTCTCATTTCTCTTTCATTTCATATGAAGCTAGGAAAAACGTGTTTCCTATCAACAGTTTTTATAAGAAAAGGAAACACTTTTTAAAAATATATTTTCAAATATCATTAAAAAAGAAAATGTGTAAGATATATAAAGGCTTGAGAAAATAATTAATCACAGTATTTCTACCAAACCCCCTTTTTTGTCAGCTGTATTCAATCAACACAAGGTTGGGGAATGAAGACAAGAAACGGCATGGATCAATAGAGCATACTGTCTGCAGTTAGCCAAACAGTAAATACAACTGTACTTCCAGTTTAGGACTGTAATGAACTGCTTCTGTTACCATTGACTGAGAGCAACATTCCTTCTGCAGAAGCAATGTCTCCACGTTCCTCAAAAAATTACCACAGGGCTTTCTGATCATTTTAATTTTACTTGCTAGAAATTTCATACTGTTTTCTTTCAGAAATTTTAATCTCCTCTTCTGTGTTTGTAGCATACTTGGCAGTAGATGAGATTTTACTTGTTCCCTAAAAAGCAATCCTTCCCAAAAGCCCCCACATAATTTTTCTCAAAGCTTGGCATTCCCTAGCTTACTCAAAAGTAAAATGTGAGGTTCAACTTTTCACTTCTTTCCCAGAACTCAGGATCAGCAAGCAGATGAACAGTGAATGAAATAGTTCATGTTTGCCTATGTCTGAATGAGCTACATCAAATATTACCATTGAGTATTCTGATGGAAGTAGCCTAGAGCCAGAATATAGAGTTTTGGTAAGAACTGTCTTGGATACACCATTGCCCTTTGAAGATTTTTCCTTTCCTAAGCTGTCACCATAACACTTTCATTTAGCAGTGGATTCCTTGGTAGGGAACGTGCTGGAAAACAACAGAAACATATCAACCACAAACTCCAGCTATTAGACATAGTTGTAGAAACAACCAAAATGGGGACAGCAGACAACAACTTCTGTGGGAAGGAGCCTGTGATAGCATATACACATCCCTGACATGATGGTGACTCAGGAATAGGCAAATTAACTTCCCCAGCTGTGACCAAGTGACACAACTAGAGACATTTGCTAAAAAATGTTGGAGTCCCAGTCAAAAGTATTCAATAGCCTGAAGTTCTGTAGGTTATCAGGGAGGTACGTAGGGTGCAAGAAGCTGTTAAAAAGGTGCAGAGAAGATGTAATGCAAGGAACTTTCCGAAGTCACTTGTTCATGCAGTGGTATGACTATAATATAAACACCTTCCTTTCACATCCATCTTTATCAGTGGCCTCAGGGGCCTAAGAACATAAGAAATGCTGGGCCAAATAAGACAAATATCCTCCTAACTCTGTCTTTAATACTACCCAGGAGCAGTTGTGTAGAGTAAGTTTCTATAAATGAGTAGGGTATCTATTCTTAACGTATTTTCTATGTGTTTTAATGATCAGAAGAGTTTGGATTTGTATCCAAGTCATTGTACTTAAAAATGTGATCTAAATGTTGTGTGTATTGCTACTATCAGTCATCCATTTAAAGAAAAAATAGCTAATTCTTTAGTACCAAATAGATAAATTAGCTGTCTTGTTCCTATTATTTTTATAGGAGAACCAGATTCAGAGAGGACTACATACGATTTCTATGTTGAGATCCTGTCCACCTAAACCCAAACACTGGACCTTAATTCAAAGCAAGGTCTTAAATTTCTTGTACAGCTGGATGCCTATGGGGTCAGTGGCTATGGAGGAATTTCAAAGGGACATTCAACCTGCTTAGCTTAGTCATGTCTCCATGCTTTTTTTTTTCTTTTCATGTTTGAGATATTGTTTGTCATATTGGTGGCCACTGCATATGCAATTACTAGGTGCCTAACTTCTACACACATCATATAAGAAACATACAACAAAGAAACTTTATAACTACTGTTCTAAGAACCAGAAACACCAAATTATTAATTTAGATCACTTGAATATCAGGTCTTTTTGTCTAATATTTTTTTTGTCATGTAATCCTGTTTAAAAAGAAGCATCGGTAGTCCAATATGAAGTCTGTGCCATTAGATACGTCAGGAGACAATCCGGTGTGAAGTTAAATTTCCGTATTTAACCACGTTGACATTCCTGGGATACTATTTTTTTTTTCCCATTGACAGAACTAGATATATATTTTTATAAAAATAGGTGTTAGAATATGTTACCGTATAAATGTTCTGAAAACCTTGGTGTTAATAGAGAAGATCTTCACTGATCTATACATGTTCTGATTCTGGTGGACCTGTCCCCAAAAAGAGTGAGCATGGCCTCCCATTGTCGCTATTGGCCTTAAAAACTGCACCTGCACTCTGACTGCCCTTACACCTCACTGAAAGTTATGAGAGATGGAGCAGAAACAACTTTCCCTTGAGTCTTGCCTATGACTCTGTGACTGCCAGATAGAAGCCCTTGGCAGAATCCTCTCTGAGCAGCAGGAAACCATATTTTTTTTTAAATAAATATTTAGTTCTATGTTTGTTTAGTTAGAGATAATGTTAGTGCATAACATTCTGTTCATCACTTCAAAAACAGCAAAAACAGTTTTTGTAATGTTATGTCAGGGAAATGTTTTTTCCAGTATTCAGGTTTCTTCTATAACTAAGCAAAGTATTGTGATTTTGAGAACTGCCTTTCTCACCCTTCAGGTTGCTAAAACAGTGGTCCACAGAAGCACTCTCTGGCCTTCAGGAGAGGCATGTTCTAGAAGAATGTTTCATCTCTCATTCCTTCCCCAAAAGATCATAGGAAGCTGAAGAATACTGCTGTAAATATTTCCTTTCAGTTTAGAAGTTCTGGACTCCATGTTCCACTCCAAAGTTTGCCACAGACCCAGTCCTTCATAAAAGTCTTGATGTGAGCTTTGGCTCAGACCAGACTTCCGTGTGCCTTCTTAATGAAGGTTTCAGGGCACCAGAAAAGCAGCCAAGTCCTCCTTCACACAATGTCCTGACCATGGCTGGAAAAGGCATTTTTCCTCAAGGGACTGAAAGGGTGGATTGCATTCCTTGGCCTCTGGAAGGGAAAGGCTTCATGAAATTCTCAAAAGGTAGCTCATGGCTCATATTTGGAAGGACAGCTGTAGGCAAAAATAGTCTTAGCAGCAGTGTCAGCCTTGCCCTAGAACAGGTTTTTTGGTAGAGGAACACTGATAACACATCACTTCCGTCTGCTAACAGAAGAGTTTGACCCCCCAGGCAGACTTTCACACTAGCATCCTCCACAGCGCCGGGTCATATAGATATAGTTGCCGAGCTGCACTTGCCTCTTCTATCCTATGCAACCTGCGGCATGCAGCTACAGTAATGAGCCTTTTCTTAGTGCTGAAAGGAGCACCTAACTCAGCCTGCTGAGGTTATCTCCTCTGTGAAAGAAATATTTATTATCTTGTAAACACGACAGTGAAATATTCCTGGTTCACTCAACTAGTTTCTGCTTCTGATGGCAATACTTGCAGATTCCAGAAAAGGATGAAGAAGTGCTGCTGTGGCCCTTTCCTACTAAGCCACCTGCAATAAAATTTTCAGAGCTAAGCCATCAACACTGAGAGGATCATGAAGTTTAGGATGGGAGCTCTCGTGGTGAGCAGCAACTCTGGTGAAGAAGGGAATGGCAAGGAGCATCTGCAGAATGACGACCCTGTTGGTATGTCTGCGCTGTCAAATTGCTTGCCTTTCAGTTTGTCCCAGGTTGGTCATATCATATAATTGTTAATTCACTTTCAATATCTCTTCTGGACCGAACCAACTTATTTCCTCTGAAATGATAACCAGTTCTGGGAATAGTTCACTGATGTCAATATGGATGCATCTCCGCCAAATTTGTTTCCCTTTGTCCTCCACGATTCTCCAAAACTATGCCCCAAGCATCCCCAAGTGAATATGTGCCATACTGAAAGACATAAAACACATATTCTCTGAAAGTACTGTTCCACTGGCTGTAATGCAGCCCCCATATCGGACATGTTGAACTGAAAAAAAGCACACAGAAATTATTAGTATGTGTGCTGCTTTTGGTTGGGATAGAGTTAATTTTCTTCACAGTATCTACAGGCCTATATTTTGGATTTGTGCTGAAAATGGTGCTGATAACACAGAGATGTTTTCGTTACTGCTAGGCAGTGCTTACACAGAGTCAAGACCTTTTCTGCTTCTCACACCAGCCCACCAGCAAGTAGGCTGGGGTTGCACAAGAAGCTGGGAGGGGACACAGCCGGGACAGTGACCCCAAATGACCAAAGTGATATTCCATACCTTATGATGGCATGCTCAGCATATAAATCTGGGGGAAGAGTAGAATCATAGAATCATAGAATCACTAAGGTTGGAAAGGACCTCTGAGATCATCAAGTCCAACTGTCAACCTAACACCACCATGCCTACTAGACCATGTCCTGGAGTGCCACGTCTACATATTTTTTGATGTCTCCAGGGATGGTGATTCAACCACCTCTCTGGGAAGTCCGTTCCAATGCCTCACTACTCTTTCCATGAAGTATTTTGTCCTAATATCCAACCTAAATCTGCCCTGAAGCAACTTGAGGCCATTCCCTCTTGTTCTGTCGCTTGCTACTTGGGAGAAGAGACGGACACCCTCCTCACTGCAACCTCCTTTCAGGTAGTTGTAGAGAGCGATCAGGTCTCCCCTCAGCCTCCTCTTCTTCAGACTAAAAGAAGAAGGAAGGGGGTGGGGGAATACACTCAGAGCGATTGTATTTGTCTTCCCAAGTAACCATTACGCGTGACGGAGCCCTGCTTTCCTGGAGGTGGCTGAACACCTGCCTGCCATGGGGAGTGATGAATAAATTCCTTGTTCTGCTTTGCTTGTGCATGCAGCTTTTTCTTTACCTTTTAAAAAGTCTTAATCTCAACCCACGAGTTTTCTCAGTGTTACCCTTCCAATTCTCCCCCCATCCCACAGCGAGAGCAAGTGAGCGGCTGCGTGGTGCTCAGTTGCCAGCTGGGGTTAAATCACAACAGTATGCCTTAGAGCTACAAGGGAGCTGTGGTGTTCCCACTTGATGCAAAACAAGTCCAAGCAAACGTGGCCACAAGGCACCCTGCAATACTTGGCTTGGTGGGTCACAGATCTCTCTTTTGAGAGAATGCTTTTGGTAGATGTATCCTGAGAACCCCTAAACCATCCTTTTGTTAGCTTCAAAAGAAGTTCGAATTCCTGAAACTCTCATTTTGGCAAGACAAGTAGCAAATATCTTAGGACTGTTTTCTTCAGGTGCCGATACTAAGGAATTCCTAGAGATGACACAGAGGGAACCATCTCACATACCCTTGGATATCCTCACATACTACAGGTAGCTCACTTGGCTGAGCTGGTTAACAAATGATTACTGAAGCTGGTGAGAAATGCGTGTTGGATGCTGACAAATGTAATACTAACCTCTAAAGCAGATATTGTTCAGAAACTGTTATGAAACTCATGTGTTTTTATCTCTTCCTTTGCCCATGAAATAGGGAAATGCTGGCACGGTAAGGCCACTGAATTCCATAAGGACAGAGTCATGTTTATGTCTCACGTTAGAGCTTTTACATACCATGGTCTCACCCTCACTTTTGCACCAGATTAGTTATTTTATTATTCTTTTTCAAAACCTGTCTGTCTCTGACACAACGAAGCCAGACTGCATATTCTGGATACACACAGAGCTCTTTCTAAAATCAGAATAGGATTCAGTTCAGTTTCCCCAATGTTTTTTTCCAGTTTCACAGATAGGACAGAAAATCAGACACTCAGCCAGAGGCTATTTAAGTGGGTGTCTAATTGCATTAAGTTTGTTATGAGCTAACCAGATTAGATCTTCCAATTCAGGCTAGAGGTCATGCCACCACCAGAGTGCCGGCAGGCTCTGTGTGCCTATCTCTGAAACCTGGAGGAGACTGGGGATCAGGCCATAGATTTATACATTATTCTTTGGTCGAGAAACGAAAAGCTGAAGCTTGTGTTCCCAGAGCTGTCCCGTAGCCATTATTGAAGGTAGTCTCCAAGTACTCTCACCTCCTACACATCAGGTCATTGCTTATGAGTCACACCAGCACAAAACATAAGGATGTCAAGAAAGGATGTCAGCTATGGAAATTTCCATTACTAGGGTTTCCCTTTGGCAAAATAAAATGGTTGCAGTAACTGTGAGGATTCTCTGAGATGTTGCCCAACCAGCTCTCCTTCTCACTGCTGTGGAGTTTTATAACACTTCTGCAGTGTAAAAGATTTCAACCTTGGTGCAATGGGTGGAGGAGCTTTAGGGTGCAGGTGCAGGCTCAGTGGATGCAGCTGGCCAAAATAATCCAAGTATAAGTATGTGAAATTCAGGCATGCCAAGAGTGAAGTTCAAATGGACAATGCATCTGAAAGATCCATGGTTATTGCAGGATAAGTAATGGTTTTGGCTTGCCAAAGGGAAATCTTACTCACTGAAATTTTCCATAGTCTTCATAATTTCTTGACTTTGTGAGAGCTGTGCCAGCTCTAATGAATAATAATTGCAAGGTGAACCTTTGATTTTATTATCTCTTGTCTGCCATAAGAATTTAAAATCTAGGTGTTGACAATGATGTACAATAAAATCAACTGACTTGACCAGTGTGGTCTTACTTGTGAGCCTGCTGAAAGGAGCATGAATTTTAAATGGTGCAATCTGCATCAGGAAATCAAAAAGTAAAGCAAAACCTGCCCCTTTTTTTTTTCCAGACTAAGATGAAAATTAGTTGCTAAGCTCACTGACAGCAAATAATGGTTTCTGCATTTTTCTTAGATGTTGTGTTGTTATTGGACGTATTTTCAATGCACCGTATGAGGTAATGCTTAATGTTTCTTAAGAAATAAGCCTGAGGCATGTTCATAGCTGGCACGGTGGAGAATATTTTTAGTGGAAGAGGGTGGTAGTGTGCTGATGATGTACATGATAAGATAAAGAGAGAAAAAGTACATTTTTCTGCATGTTTAAACTTTTTAAATTAGAAAATGTGATCAACTCAATGTGATGATTCACTTGAAAAACGACACTGGGAAAAAAGACCTAATTTATAAACTGACTTGTCTTTTCTACTGCCACTCCCATAAAATACAGGTAAATAGAATGCACCGCACATGCTCTGAGAAGAACCATTCTTCCTCTTACTATTCTGTCAGTGAGAAATTTCATATGTTGATCTTCAGCCATGTCATTGATAGATCTTACAGGAAAGCAGGAGTGGATGGGAAACTCTTCAGGAAATGTGCAGAAGGAGATGATGCTGATGACTCACTAGGTTGTATTTTTTGTTCTGAGTCAGAACCAGGCTGGTGCTTGGCAGGCTCCAGAGTGCATTTGCTGTCGAATTGCCACTTTTTGGGTGAACAGTCAATCCCATATCGCTTTTCAGAGTTGTGGCTCTTGTGAACTCACAGTTTGAGGATTACATGCAGCCTTTCCTCCTTAAAATTCCCCTGCAGTTTGAAATGAGCATTGTCCATGTCTCCTCATTTCCTCTCTTCTTTTACCATGTCATGTCTCACTGTTCTCACATGGCATCTGATTCGGAGACTGTTGGAATCAATCAAAAGTCTGTAATGACCTCAGCAGCTTGTGACGTAGGTCTGAAGTACAACAAAGGAAGACACTTAAATTCTCAGATGCCTTCTTCACCCTGCATTGCCATCTCTGAGAAAAAGACCAGAGGTAAGCACCTTAAAATAGCACTTTAACTCCAAAATGGTGTTACCTAGGCAAAAAGACTGCCCCTGATGTTCCATGCAGCCCTGCTGACACAGGGTGTGTTGTACTAAGCTCCCAGAGCTTGTGTTCAGACGCTCATTAGGTTCTCTCAGCATCTCTTTCTGAGACACGCTTTCCAATGACAGTGAGGTGCTCTCTTTTATTTATATCTCCCTATGTGTTTATATGCTTGACAGCTGCTGAAGTGGATGTACAAACCCCTTCATTACCATTCTGCACATAAAGGCATATTTTATGGCAACACGTAAACAATATTATTTCTCCATTTCAACACCAGTCATAAAATTAATACCTCTCCTTTTCTGGACAATTTCTTACTGTACCAAGAATGAAGTTCAACATTATTATGTGGACTTTTAGATGACATAGATTACATAGAACTTTCTATTCTTACAAGTTATTGTAGCTAAGTGACATAAACATATAACCTTCAAATGTACTATTGCATGCCACCTGTTTCAGAAAGGTTCTGGTTGGATAAAATTCTGTTTGCATTTTGATAACAGAGGTGACTTACTGTCCTTTCCTGAATACTTGGTGTTCAGACAAGTTGTTCAAGTTATTTTATATGTATTGTATACACACTATGTATTTACATAAACATGATTTCCTTCAATCTATCACACAGTCCGTCATGGTGAGTGTAAAGAAAACCTGTTCTCCCAGCTCTGCAGATGGCGGAGAGAGGCATAACAGAGGTTAGAGCAATATCAATATTGCAATCGTATTTAAACAGTTTGAGCCACACAGATGGTAAGCCTTGAGTGGGCCTTTCAGTTCTTTTAAACTGTAGTCAATATGGGTTTTATCAGGGGAAACAATGAAATATCTTCCTTCATCCTCAATGCAACCATCATCCTGTGGGCAGATAGCAGTGTCATTATAGTACAAAACTCTGCTGTCTTGAAAGTCCAAGTACTCATGATGCAAAGAAATCTTTTTTTTGGAAAAGATTTTTCTAAAGGAAATGTTTTCCTTTAGCAGCTTGAGCCAACAATCATATGAAGGTGATTTCCTTTAGAAGTTGACTCAAATTTGATCACCATTGATAGGACTCAGTTGCCTCAACATAGCTGCATAGTGCTATCTGAGGTAGCCTCAGTTACCTAAGGCATCTGGATGTCCAAGACACCTGCGTGGCACCAGCAGATATGGGATATCAGTGCTGTTCTGCAGTAGCAGCTGTTGATCAGATGGGATAATCTACTTTGTTTGAATGGTGCTAAATATTAACATTTAAGCAGTTGATCTGAGTCCCATGGGCAAGATTCTTGTCACAGACTCAGGTTACAGAAAGCAGCTGTCTTCACGCAGGTGTTTACGTGGAACGCTGGTGGTTAAGTTCCTATTATAGTCAAGGTAGCTCAGTCTGACTGCTCACAGGTGGGACATTTGTAGTCACATGCAGATATCTTGAACACCTTGGGGCTTCTCATATGATTAGAGGCCCAGTGGCTATGTCTGTGTACTGGTAGATGAGACAAGACTGTTCTCTAGTCCTGAGGGCAAGTGGCAACATGTGGCTCACAAGCATGTAGCTTAAAGCTCCTCTATCCCCAAAACAGTGTAACTGCATCCACTGTTTTCTTAAGGGTACAGTCCTTGGCCCATGCTACCCTCTAAACCATGCCCAAGTTCCTTCTGGTAGACTACTAGCCTGGGCTGAAACAATCTAGGGTGTATCTTAAAACATAAAACAATATGGATGCTCACAGGACTGTGATGGAGCCCATACTTGGACCACTTCTGAACCTTTAGAGCTTAGCAAGAATCTTATTTCAAGTAAAACCATTTTTTTCCATCCTCCCAAGAAAAGTGTAAAATTTATTTTTATTTTTATTTTTAAGACTCAAGGTATTAATGTCTAATGTATTTAATTCTCAGTTTTGACATTTTCACTGTTCAAAAGCTTTAGGAAAGGTCATCACTCTATCTATATGAGGAAGAACTGCTATATAAATATAGCTATGATTATTTCTGTAGCACCACAAAACACAACAAAACACATAACCCTTAATGATAACATTTTATAAATCTAATTTTATAAACAATACAACTGATGTATTTCTAGACCCCAAATCATAATTTTATGTATTTTTCTTTCTGTACATCAAAAACTAATATTGCAAGTTAATCAATAACCTACTCTACTTACTTGCCACGTGTATCCCAAATGCTCAATGACCGCATTTCAGAGATGCAGTTCCCAACAAATGTCATGTCTTGAGATCTTGAGAACATATACTCTTGAGACCTAATAGCTACCTAAGTGAACTAGCATAGAGAATAGGAACAGGCACCGACACTAACTCAGCCTGCCTCTCAACAAATATTATTAGCTTTTAAGCAGGGTTGCATCATTGTATTAGTATATGTTTTCTAGTTCTAGAGTGAGCTTGGAGAGGATCAGAGGGTCTCTGCCTAATACTTCACTGTATCATGCAGACAGACCTTTAGCATCAGTTATAAATTTAAATCGGGAGTAACTTGTGGATTTCATCATACAAAATTAGGGTAACTAAGAGAAGATTCAAGTCAGTATTCTCTTAAGTTACAAGACTATTTACTCTCTTCTTTTCTGAAAATGACTCTTTGTTACTGTATCTAAAGATCTGATTATGAACCCTCAGGATAGTTAATATTTTTCTTCCAACTTCCCCTCCCTGAAATAGTGGACTCACAGAAAAATCTCAGGTCTTGTTTCAAATTACGTGTGTTTGCAGTAATGCTTGAAAATGTGAACTGTGTATAACTCAACTGTAGCTGCTCGAGGTAAAAGGGAACTTTCACCGCCGTTAAGGTACATCATTCAGTTTTTCAACAACCTTGTGTAGCTCTCATAAGGAGAGAGAAAGGAAGAATTTGTTTCAGTGTAAGATTTTGATAACATAACAACTTCATGGAGGTATTTGTGTTAGAAAGTTACTGAAATCTTAATTTCAGACAGAGAATTAGTAATAATTGATATCCACAATGACTTATTGCCAGCAAAGGATATAATTTAACAGAATTGTTTGCTGATAGTGGCTGCAAGAAGTTATGCATGAAATCCTGATTTAATTCCGAAAGCTGCATGTGCTACGGTGGAGGTGACATTTTACTTGCTAATCTAAAAGAAAAAGGTACAAGAGGGAGTCCTGTTTGCATTGACTTCATAATTATATGGCTAACTGGCATGCTCATCACATTGGCGCGCCAAAACGATGGCTGCATAATGAGGTACTCTGGCAAAAACATGCCTTTTATATAAGTGCAAATGCATGAATCAATCTCTTAGTTCAAAGTGGTTTCCCCCATTATTTTAAAAAAAAATCAAGCCCATCTAATTCTGCTTGAGGCAGGAGCTATCTTGCTGGGCATGGTAAAACTCTGTATTGTTTTCCCATATAACTGATTTGTAAGCCAAGATACTGAAGGGCACATTTATGAAGCCTCCCAGGGCTCCCAGTCATATTGGCAACACGCTGGGCCTTTTCAAGGGAGCTGTTTAGCCTATACCTCCTAACCAGTCTCACCTACTGCATTTGTCTGCCTCTTGAAGATTGGTGTCCATCCCTGTGCACAGCCATGCCAGACCAGTTAATAAACAACGGGATACCCTGGCACTGGGATGCCTTTTCATAATGATGAAAAAAGAGGATTTCACAGACGGTGTGACTCAACTTCCCACTTCAAAGATGAGTTAGCTGAAGTCTTTACTATGGCCAGACGGTGCCCAACACTATGTGAAAGAAGTGGGGGCTGAGGCCAAAAGCAGCTTATTCTCCTGGTGCCTCTCAGCACAGTCTGGGATGGAGGCAGCTCACAGCCAGCAGAGCTATCCTGTCTGCTGGCAGGAGACTGGGAACAGGTAAACGCAGTATTTTGGATAAACAGAGCAAGCCATGCTGCCCTACTCCCTCACAGAGAAAACTGGGCAACAGTCCCTTTTGGAGACCAAGAGGCTCAGCAGCAGCCTCCCACCTGGCTCACCTGAGCTGGTTCTTTCTCATCCTCTTGCCAAAATGTCTGAATAATACTACCTCTACCCGAAAGAGTGGCAAAGCTGTTGAAAAGTTCAGCTGAGTGCGTTGTATTAGAGCTTGATTCACAAGGGACTGGATATCAGGACTGAGAGGCATTAGCTAAAAAGCAAGTACATGGATTAATTACCTCTTTCTCTCTTTCTATGGACTTGTGGAGAAGAAAACATATTCTTAATTTACATGGTTTATTTACTGAACTTAGACTAGGTCAAGCTACACAGCATGTATTTCTGTTTACCAGTTGGGAAATGATACCCCATTGTACCTGCACTTCCCTGTCTTCGAAGCTGAGATGCATTACTCCAATCAGGTAGGAGTGGAAACAGAGAAGGATATCTGATGTGGTAACCTGAAAGCGTGTTGTCAGGTACTTCACTCCTGAATATTTAGGAGCACCATTTCACCCACAGTTTACATGGTCATGCTAATTTTTGCTCCAGCCCCATAATGACTGTTGAGTTTCGAGAGAAAGTGTATACTCCGGCTGGCATTAAATTCTAACAACAGCGAGATAATATGTCTTGGAGAGCATCTCAAGGTAGAAATGTTTTAAGTGTATATGGTAAAACAACAGACACATATCATGATAATACAAAGAAATTAATTTTGTGGCTCTGGTGATTAATTAAGTTAACTCAGCTCTGGAATTTTATGGTAGTCCTGAATATCAAAGAGTGAATTACAGCTTTTTACTGTACATAGGAAGTTTTTACAGTTATAGTGAGAAGCTTTTGTAGTCTTATATTCCAAGTATGATTTCAGAACTATAGCAACACTTTGAATGTGGGCCTCAATCATTTCAGAGAAATCAATTTGCACAACAGAGAAGAATGAAGCTGTGTTCCCAGGCAGTAGCATCATGATATGGGACATCGTAGGGTAAGTGGCTTCATATTCCTTGTGCCACAATTTTAATGTTTCAGTCCATTTTTATGCACCTTGCTCACCTCTATATTACCTGGAACTCTTTTCAGAAAGAAAATGTGCCATGCTCACGAATATCATTATTCCGTATGCTTTTCAATGGAGGACCTTGGGAGTCAGCATTAAAAGTGTTGTTAAGGACAGCGCGTTAGGCCAAAACACACAGAAATACTACTCCCTCTCTTCCTTCCTTCAGGTGAGGAGTGAGTGGGAAAGAAAAGAAGACAGAGCCTCTAACCAGGAAACATGCATTACACTAAGTACAGGGTCACTGCAAGGTTAATCCTCATCATCATCATCCACAACAAGGGTACTGAAGAGAAGCGTGTTTTGATCTTGCCGGTCATCCCATCACCAAGCAGCTCCATGGTGTGCGCCTAAGGCTGCTCAGCCAAACTCTGCAACCCCAGCTTAGCCTTTGGAGCAGGTCTTCACTGTCACCTGGCAGCTGATGTCCCACACGTACTCTGTTTTGCTGAAAAGGCAGAGTTAACATTTAGGTCACTTGAAGAAATACATTTAGCCACACTCAAAACCTTGTGGACATCACTTCCCCCACCACCCACGAGTGAAAGACCAGACTCTATCCAAACTGCAGGTGTGTGCAAGGACATCAACACATTAAAGTCATTGAGTTTCAGGTACTAAGTTACCTTCCTCTGTTTCTCCATGCATACCTGCCAGTCTGTGATTCAGCACTGCTGAGTTTAGATGTCTAATATTTAATTGTCTAAATGTAATCCACTTGTTTTGTCCAGTAGTAGAGAGAAATAGGCATGTGCAGCTGGTGATTCATCTACCCATCTTAGATTCCTGTCTTACACAGGGATGATTCTTCTGTCTCCCACCATTCACTAAAGACAGAGCCTGACTGGCTAACTTCTGGATTTTTAGAGATTTAATGTTAAATGAGATTAAGCCATGCCTAGGTGCTTACTTGTGAACTATTCAGCTATGGATCATAAAGTGGAACAAGTATTATTAGAAGAAAGAAAATTCACGTAGAAGTTAAAATGCCTTTTATGTTGAGTCTTAATGTCATGTGTGTGCAATATATCTTGCTATTAAAAATGAAAAAAAGCTTTTCACATGTACGTGTGCATATGTCCATGTACACAAAAACAAATTAAAGTATGTTAGTGAAGGCAACTAGCTGTTGTAGCTGAATAAATGTTACAAACTTTCAGGCACACAAAAAACTCTTAGGTTTTTTTTTGGTGTGTATGTATATGTGTCTCAGCCTGCAGAAGGGAACTCTCTGGAGAGACCTTATTGTGGCCTTCCAGTACCTAAAAAAGGCCTACAAAAAAGCTGGAGAGTGACTGTTTACAAGGGTGTGTAGTGATAGAACAAGGGGTAATGGCCTTAAGCTGAAGGAGGGTAGATTTAGATTAGATATCAGGAAAAAATTCTTCTATGTGAAGGCGGTGAGGCACTGGAACAGGGTGCCCAGAGTTGTTCATGCCTTCCCTCTGGCAGTGTTCAAGGCCAGGCTGGATGGGGCTTTGGGCAACCTGATCTAGTGGAGGGTGTCCCTGCCCATGGCAGGGGGGTTGGAACAAGATGCTTTTTGAGGTCCCTTCCAACCCAAACCATTCTATGATTCTGTGAGTCAAAATGGAAAGATGGAAAGCTATGTGTCTTGTGACAGTGTTCACATTAAATCCAAGTATGCATTTGGTGTTCTTTAATGATATGCCATAACGTTACATGCAGTCCCCTCAAAATCTCTCCTTTTTATGTAATTGCATACATGTACATACATATGCTATAATATATGTAATAGTAGTTCTGAATTAAGTTTAGTTTGACATATTACCTATATGAGACAACAGAGATGATAGATACAAGTATACGTGTGCATATCTATGGTTGATTGTTTCATATGCCTAGATGCAATGTAATCGCTGGTATGTCAAACCTATGTGACTTGCCCCATCCTTCATTGCTTGTTCATGTTACTTTGCAACTAGAAAACAACCTTGAAGATTTCACTGAGGATATCTTGACCTAAGATGGTGAAAGACACTGTAATGACCTCTAAACACCTTTCTATTCACTTTGCCAATGTCATTTAAGACAGGAGAGATCACATGCTGCTCTATTACGTTGCCAAAGAACATGCTGCTAAGCCCCAGCAAGATGTGAGCTTAGAAACAGCTCAGGTGCTCACAGTGAGATCAGCTGCTTTCAGGGTTGTCCCATTCCAGGACTGGGACAGTGATGACTTCACTTTGAACAAACTAAGCACAGCTGAAGACTGAGCCTTGTCCGTGCAGGAAGAAGACAAGTAAAATAAAAATGTGCTAGTCATAAAACAATTTATTTGAAATATGTGCCCAAAGCTTGTAGATTTAAAACGTACCTTTCTGTGTTGTTTATCTTATGCCGAAACTGATTGTGTTGTGACTAATGAGCTGCTGTCAAGAACAAGAAATCAATTAATTGCTTAGATTGAAATCTGTGCTTTTTAAAAAAAGGAATATCTGCACTGTAGGTTGTTAACTTCTTTTCATGTAATAATATAGGTAATCATTAAAGTATAAGTCAAACAATAATAATAAAAAATATAAATCAGCTGTTTTCTCAGCTGTAACTCTCAGGCCCTATTTAATTTACTTCTGAAGATATATCTCAGGGCCAAATGTTGCCCTTACATATATTTGTCTCTGAACTCAAGGGAAACTGTGTGTGTAGATCTGAGCTTAAAATCTGGGCCAGTGGAATGGTTGTGTTTTTTCTTTTACCATACTCACATAAATCCCATTTGTGGACCTGATCCAAAAACTTCTGAAATCAAAGGAAGTTTGTACTGACTTAAATGGATTTTGGAATAGAACTAAATTATCATGAAATGTTTTTAATTGAAAAAAAATGGCAGTTCTTCAAAGCCAAAACTTTTAATGAGAAATAGCTGGTTTTGATATATTCAGAGTCTTGAAAATCATTTGGAAAGAAAAGTTTGGAATTGTTGAAATGTACAAAAAAAGAGCTCTGCTTCTCCATTTAGCTCCTTTTTTTTATTTAGAAATACTGACTTCAACATAAATAATGTTGATCACATAGCATTTTAAAGCAAATCTCTCCTTATTATCAAATGAAAAAATATCAAAGTGTCTGAACTAATTGTTCTTTTACTTTCTTTTAAAAAATTTATGAAATTTGAAGTTCCATCCTCATCCCTAGTGAGATTTTTTTTTAAAAGTATGAATAAAATTTCAGTGAATGAAGAAACTGGTTTGTGAACTCTTCTTTGGTTCTGGCCCTTAGACTGTGGAACAAATTCATACCTCGTGTTAATGCCAGCTGTAATTTTCTTTATACTGAGTTAAGCTCTGTGAAACGAGACAGAGCTTTCTCAACAATACCCAGTACTTGTGCTTAAAAAAAGAAATTAAGAAAAAATAAAAACAATTTATCTCTCCCCAGCCCTGACCTCCCTTCCTCCCCACCCCTTCCCCAGTAACATATTTTCTGTCATCAGAGGGAAGAAGCACTGAGAACTCAAGTGTGTCAGCTCTGTCTTCCAGAGTCTTAATGAGTCTTAACATTCAGCTGTTAAGTGTAATTCTGACGGACAGACCTTCCACTCTTCCCACTGCATTACAGAATAAAGTAAGTTGGCTTATTATTGTGACTAAATGAAATACCTCAGCTGAATAACTGATAAAGTGATTACTGAGGAATGCTCTATGTTGTAGAAAAATTCCTCTTCATTATGGAAATAAATTGTTAATAAACAGATTTAGGATATATCTCATTAAACTGAAATGAGAAACTGTCTTGAGAGATAAAAGTTCAGTCAAAAACTACTAAAGGAATGACAACTATTCCAAAATACAGATATTTTCTTTTCTTTTTCCTTTTTTAATTTTTTTTTTGCAACAAGTCTTGATTTGCATGAACATCATCATCATCTGTGAACTTCCAAAAAACAAAAAAAGAAAGAAAAGGGGAAAGAACTCCGGTGGAACTGAGAAGGAATTGCAACAATCAGAAATAACTTTGATGGTGTTTTAACTCCTAGAGTCAAGACTTTGAGTTAGAAATTATGGTATACACTAAGATGCGTTGATCATATTGTGGATGGGCCTAGAGACACACATTCTTGTACTGAACTGAATTTGAAATTTAAACTTTGGACGGTATGAAATGCTCAGATACATGATCAACTTGTTCATTGGATGAACCTGATTGACTCTACACATACAGTCTTGGCCCATGACTTACCAGAATTAATATGACTTGCAGTCTGGTCTGCAAAAAGAGAAGATGAAGTTTAGTTACATTATTTGACAATTCTCTAACATACGTCAGCATTACTACTGCACAACACTATCATGCAAAGGTTTGGATTTGGTATGATATTCAGTTTGTATCTCCACTGAAAATCTACGCAAGTGGTATGAAGACAGCACAATTATCTGTAGGACATGAAATCAGCCAACCAGTTCTTGTTCTTTGTTTGTAATAACAACACGGAGGAGCTATTTTGCCAACATCTTCATAATGTGGGCTAATGTTATGAAACTGCACTTCCTATCATGTCTAGGAATGGGTATTTGACATTTTTCAGGGCATTTGCAAAACCTGCTATTTAACAAATATCTACATGATATGAAGAAAGGAAAGGAAGTGTTCAATTATTGCAGAAGCCATCTTACAAACTTCTCTTTGTGTGACATAAAACCTGAGAAATCCAGGAGAATTCAGGAACTGCCACTTTAGGTCTTTTAAAAGATATCTGTGCTATATTCAGCACGTTGTTTCAACCTAGTCCTCTATTTTAGAAGATAAAAGAGCAAGGAGGGGTGCTTTAACCTCCTGACCTGACGTAAAATTGACAATGTAGAAACCTCATAGAAATGGGGAAAAAGACTGCTACAGCTTGAGCCCTGAAAAACAGTCAGCAGATTTCACATGAATGCTGAGTGTGTTTGGGACAATGTGTACAAGAATAGATCTGCTATCAAGTAACCATAAAAAATAAGATGGATTATTCATCTGAATTGGCTGAGGAATTTTCAAATGAAAAAAAATCATCCCTGAAATTTTCTCAGCTAGGACAAGAAGACTGTAAAGTTATGTAGGTGCCTGCTCCAATCTTTGCTTTAGGTGAGTTGAATAGAGTTGGTACAGTAATTGATACTCAAAACACTTGAAAGAAGTAGTCTCTGGAAACTTTTAATGTAATTTATGTCTTGAAAAAAATGCATTTCGTGGTTACATTCAAATTTCTCCATAATGCAAAAATGCTAGACCAAATAGCATTACCCATTGCAATAACCTACTTTGGCTCAGATGAATAACGAGACTGAAGCAGTATTTGAAATCTAGCTCTGGAGTTCCTATACTGCCCATCACTGTGGTTTTTACATTCATTATTTTCAAGATCAGGATAGGCAGAAAAAGGAGATGCTTGCTATGTAAGGTCATATACCCTTATCTGTCAAACCTGCATTCAGCATGTCTCAGGTGTCTGTGGACACATTTACACTATCGAATAACTTAGGTTCTCAGTTCATTCCTAGGTCCACATTCCCTCACAGTCCATGTTGCATAAATCTTCATTTGCTGCCAGGCGTTCTCTGTTGTGAGGCAAGCAGTTCCTCTAAAACAAAACCCCAATATGGTGTGGTAAAAGAACAAAACTTCAGTGCATTACCAAGCAAATCTCAAATTATATTGGCTACTTATATATACATGTATTCACTCTACTTATTTATAAATATATATAATGCTAACTGTATTTAAGTGCTACGGGAGTGCCACGAGACAGCTGTATGCTACATCAGATCAGAAGTGTCAGGCTTTCGCTGAAGGAGGCCACACTTGAGCAGTGCACATGCAACCATTCTGCATCACTTCGCTGAGGCTCTTGCTGTCAGTCTCTGGAGTGAACATGTCTGTGTCACGCCATGCAATGCTTTGCAGAAACACCTCAGCTGCCCCTTAATAAACCCTGCTTTCACAGAAGAGTGAGGTGATATCAGGGGGATTAATGGTTTCTTTGCTTAGCTCTTACTTAAAAAAATGTCCTATCTTTTTATTCTGAAAAGTATGAAAAATGAAATAGGGACGACAATGCTTTCTTACTTCTATTTTTCTTCTCATAAGATGTCCCAGCTACCATCTCCCCTGCAAGATTTTCCTTAACGTGGCTAGCAAAGCACAGTGGGAGATACAGGAGAGGAATGTACAGCTTGCAATAAGAAGTCCACTAATTACTCAGGGCCATAGAAATGACTGAACAGTGTTTCAAATCTTGCAGAGCAAAAGTATTTCACTAATATTCCCATAATCCTAGACAAAGTGAAAGGCCTGTACATTTGGGGATTAAAAAAAAAAAAAAAAAGTAGTAGTTAATAACTGCCAGGTTCAAATAAGGGAAGATACAAATTTGAGGACATTATGTACCAAGGATGAAAAATGTAGGTGAAAGTTGTGCCCATAGATATTATTATACCTACTGATTTAGGAATAATTGCCTACACGTGGAAAGGGTTGCATTTTGGTAACTTGCCCAGAGTACACATTGGGTGATGCTGTGTCTCTCTGGATTGAGTAATTTGTCTCTGAAAACAATACTTTCAGAAGCAATGAGTCAATCTGCCTTCCTGGCACTGTTCTTTACTTTTTTCCTTTTTCTTTCTTTTTGTGTTGGATGGAGTTTTTTGGTGGGTTTGTTTGTTTGTTTGTTTGTTTGGATAATGCCTCCCTACCCATAAAGTGTTATGCCAGTGCTGAATATCTAACTTTTATGGGAGTAAGATATTTATTAGATAGTTAAACTAGGTGAGCAAGGTACAGGACTGTAAGAGAAGTGTAAACAAGAACATTGAGAATGAGTGTTCTCAGTTGGATGTATTTAATTCAGAGGCCTAATTTGCAGCTAAAATATCAATCATTGCTCATCTGGATACTGAGGAAAGGCTCAGCTTGACAAACACATCCATCACTGTCAAGGTGGATTAATTTGAATAAATGGAGATGTTTCTGATGTAGTCATTTCCATCTGAGTCAGACTTACAGGTAGAGGTTGAAATTTTATTAGTTCAATTGCTATCACTGGAAAAGAAGACAAGGCTTCAGACCTACAAAACCTTTCTCAAATCAGAAAGTCCAGAAAGCATTTTACAAATGCTAATAGTTGTTCAAATAGAAGATATTACCTCTACCTACAAACTTTGCTTTACCTTTGCCCTTAGACAATGAAGGTTACAGCAATATCTGAGCTAGTCACCACTTTGCAATCAGTGGAGAGAAACAGAAACTTCTAAGGAACATGATTCTTTTGACCCATTTCACATATCTACAAAAGTATGAGATTAATCTTTTACTTATATTGACTTAGTTTTCTTAACTGATATTAGGAGAAGATGAGGATGACCAGCTCAGAAATGTCCTGAGTTAACTCACATCAATCCTATCTGATACATCTACATTGCAATGTACATCTAAGCTATCTCAAATACTAGAAGTAGTGTACCTATGGTAAAATGGAATTCAGTGCAGATTAATTTATCCTATGAAATTAGATTTTTTATTGCTAGCATTAAGAATGTAAACTTGCTAATCAGCATGGTCTGCTGGAAATAATAATTTTATGTGCCGAAAGATGCTGTGGAAATAACTGGCTAGTGTGATGTGCTTTGTGACTCTTGGAACAAGGAAGATCTAAAAAGATATAATTATAAAAAAAAGCTTTTTTATTCACTGCCAGCTGTATTGAATGTTGTGAGTTCCTAAGAGTCTTCTCTATGAGTCATCTTCTCTTGGAAAAGACTTCCTCTTCTCCATCGTTTATCAAAAGATAACAGTGAAAGAAAATTCTGTGTTCAAAGGGCTTTCAGGTTACTGAGGATTGTTAAGCAGCAATTTTAGTTCTTGTTTGTACATAGAAATGCTGTATTCTTTATTATTCCATATTATTTTGAATATTATACATTTATTTGTACATACCAAAAAGCAGGTAAGTATTTTCTATTCATAGAGCTGGTAGAAAAAAATGGGCAAATTATTTCAGTGCCAATGCAGGACTTGAGAAGTCAAGGTTCCTTTTCCATCAGGCTTCATTGGGCACATAGCTTAGGCCTGTTTTTCAAAGGTATTTAGGCATTGCTCCAGTCAGTGTTGCAATGATTCTGTAATCTATCAAAGCTGTTACATGAACTAATAGCTCTAAGTCAACACAGTTTAAGCAGAAAATAAGATGAAGTTTTCCACAAGGCTAATTAACCCATGTTCGTAACAGACTATACAAGCACAGGACAAATTCTCCAGATCCTCAAGTCTAAAGCAAAATAGAGGAAGCCTTTCTGAAGGATGTCTCTACTTTAGTAATATGTTATAAAAAATTTTTCAGCACACTTTTGGGTCTGTGTAATGAAGAGGGTCACACTAGCTGTCATGGTCTCTTTGAGCTTCAGAATCTACCTATCTTAATTTCTCAGTCACATAACCTCTATTACCTACCTGCTTCTGTAAGGTATCTATGTGGTCCTGTCATTATGTCTGACAACTTTATCCTCATTAACAACCTTATGAAATAGAGACGTATTGCACCGGTTTCACAGATGAGGCAACAAAGAGCTATGGCTTGTCTTTAAGATACATTTAGGGTTTGCTCAAATTCAACATCACAATGTTTCCCTGACCAGTGACACGTCTGTACTCCAGAGCAATGGAGGAGCAGGGCCTTTTGGCCAAGTTAACAGGCATAATGAAATGTAGTTTCTCACAAAGCATGCCCCAACTATGACGTGTATCCAGCTTGTGGGAGAGTGAAGTTGATGTCTCTTCCCTGCTGGAAGTGAACTGAACCTCCAGTCATTCCTGAACCTGGAAGTCAGAGAGCGGGAGAGGAACCAGGAGCCACACACCACAAGGCCTAAGTAACTCCACACATGGCTTGCTTCTGAAAGGGACCTAAATTTCTAAGACATCTGCTTCCACAATAGCTTATAATGAACTCCATGTTTTTAATTAGAGACCTAATGGAAGCTCATGTCAGGTGGTTGAGTATTGCTGTGCTAGAGAGCAGCCCTGATGGTTGTGTAGGAGAGACTGAGCAGTGCTATGAGATTGGGGGCATGCCTTTTGTCTGTTTTTATAAGCACATTTTCTAAACCACAGATCACTGTTGCATGAATTCTCACCAGGTTTTCAACATTCATTTCAGTGAAGCCAGCAAGACTAGATACAGGAAAAATGACTTTTCAATGTCACAAACACCAATATTGCCACCAGCCAACTTCAGCTTTAAAAAATACTCGTGTATCTGAGTAATGTCTTAGTTTGCTTTTGCAACAACATCAGTTGAGAATCATGTTCAAGTGGTTCTGGACGTTGACCTCTGTGTTCTTTTTAGTGTCACTGTGTTGGGGATTACAGTCAGCTGGTAAATGTGACTAATCCTTTTTATTTTTGTCTTCCCTATGGCTGTATGACAATTAGTGTTGTTAGATCATATCGAGGTCTCTGTTGCACTTGATTTTGAGTTCAAAGATTTTGAAACTGGGGTAAGGGGTATATTTTAACTTAGCCATATTCCCTAATTACCCTTAGATACAGTTACTTAATGACTACAAATTTAACACAAGAATTAGAGAACACCTTTTTATTCCCATTTGCCTAAATCTGCCCACCTTCTCTTTCTGTATCACGTTATCACCATGCAAGGAGACGCATGGGAGCCAATGTACGGCTATCACTTGTAAGTCACATTCCTGCGGCAAGGTAATAAACTTGTGTATGTATAAATATTAGTACACCCTACACACAGTTTATCTGACCCACTTGGGGTTTCATTAACAATAAACTTGGAAGGGCAAAACACTGTTACTGAGCTGCAGTTTCAGGATACAGTAGCTGTGGGGCAATGCCGCCTTAAAAAGTTGGGGTTCTCCTGCTCCATGCCTTCCTGCCTAGCTCTCATGCCAGAGCAGAGGTCCCATCACTTGTGCAGACACAACTGCTGTCTCACAACATTCTGATGATTGCTGAAATGGTCCAGGTTAAGGAAAAGCTCTGATAAAATGAGGTTCAGAGCCCAAGTTTTTCAAACAATTGTGCAGGTGAAGTGGAGGGCATCGGGCACTACAGCACTAGATGGGAGGAGGAGGAGAAGGAGGAGGAAGAGGAGTGAATAGCTGGATCTGGGTGGGGTGGGAATTCCTGAAACTGGCACTGCCACTGATTCTGTCCACTTGCTGACTGCAGCCAGAGCCTGAAGGATGAAAACACCTTGGAAAACAGTAGTAAAAGCAGTTTGCAACCCTTTTTTTCTGCAGTGTTGGTTATCCTCCCATATTAACTTTTAGGAAAAGTGTTGAGCTCTCTAATACCTGTCTGGGTTTTGCATGTGGAGTGTTTTCCCTGGTTCAGTTTGTGGCAATGACTTGTGCTCCTGAGCTCTTGCTCACTACTCTTGGTTTTTTTCATATGCAGAAGTGACTGCTCTGGCTGGTAAAGGTTTGATGCAGATCAATGTGCACACTGGCGTGTGGGGAGCAAGGCTGATGATAACTTTTTTCTTCCAGTTTGCTGTTTAATTTTGTAAGGTGACAGTTCCAGTTAGTCTCTAAAGGCATAATATAAGCTTTGCATAAAAGCTTTATAATTCTGACATTAATGCTGTATCAGTTGTCTTAATCTGGAGTGCAATACTGTTCAAAAATCTTCAAAGTACTTTAGGCAAGAAAAATGTGACTTGTCCCATTCTAAGGAGTTGGGGTGGTTTTTCTTTTTTTGCTTGTGAGGGTTTTTTTCTGAACATTACAATCTAAGCAAATATTACCTGGATACTTTGCTCAAAATGTATTTATTTTTAGTTTTGAAGATGGTATTCTGTTTTAAAGTAGCTTTTCACATAACTGAGCTGTCACCACTTGCAAGCAAGGACTGAAGTTACTGATCAAGTTTGGACATGTGGCTTTATACAAGGTCTCACAAAGATGCTGAGAGCATGAAATATTCCTGAAAGATTGTTTTGACTTTCACCCAGTACTTAAGTCTATTTAGTCATGTCAGGGATTTTGCCAGTGGTCTGAACCGTGTTATCAACTCTATAGATTGACTGCTTTCATACACATGCAGAAACTATGCAGGTACAGGAGACTACCCAGACTTGGCCTTCACATCTGCCTTCAACAGTTTTCATCTTATCTCAGTGATAAGGAATTTCCCTGATAAAATGATCAGGTAGAACCAATTTGACCAGATATTAAGCAATTGCTGTAGATATACTAATCTTTATTAGTTCATTGTGGAGTGACTAAGATTTTGAAAGAGATCCTGGTGACATAAAAACGAAGCAGCGAATAAATGCAATAGAAAAAAATATGGAAGACATAAATTCTTGTGTGTGTGAAAGCATGAGAGAGCTAAGGAAGTATTTTCATTACATTTATTATTCAACAAGGACCTACATCTGTTTCCAGTTTGCACTGATTATTGACACATCTGGCTATTTGGCCTTAGGAACTACAAGTTGCTGTTGTGGCATTATTCTCTGAATCAACTTTTTAGACCACCCGGAAAATAATACAGCAAGTGCTGTGAGAAGATTCTGTTATTTGTAATAAGATTACCTTTTGGCATCTAGATGTATTGTACAAATGGGATTCTGTCATCTTCTGTTGCATAAATTACAACTTTGCATTTTTTACACCTGTGGGGAAAATATGGCTCTAGCCAAAGGGCTTACTGTTTGACAAAGATAAATCGGGATGGTCTGATAAAGTTTCAAGTAGATGCTGCATACAGTAGTAACTTACATGGAAAAATACCTTTGTTTCACTAGAAATAAAATACAACTAAAGTCACAGAACTGAGAAAGATGTTTCTTCATCCTATGATGAGATGTATTTTTTTCTGATTAATGTTCCACTGTTGAAAGTGAATGCTGTCCGAGTCCTTGAACCTTCAAACATTTTTCCCTGTAATAAACAGTTAAATTTTCTCCATCAGTGGTTTGAGAGTAGTAATCTAGTCCAAGAGTCTAAAAGACATATATTGTGAAGTATATGCTGAAGGGTTTGGAAAACCAAAGAGTAAGATTGTAGGAGAGAAGGGACCACCTAGGTTACCAAGCCCAGTTCTTTCCAATTGCATGCAAAAGATAGGATAGTCCTGAAGGATTCACAGAACATCTACTCCAAACACCCTCTTAAACCACAGGCCACGAAACACTTCCAATACCCTGTCACAGAGTTAAGACATAGCAGTAAAAGGCCAACAGTCATAGCTTTAATGTGCCACAGAAAGGAACATGACAAAACACTTATTTGTTTTATTACAAATACTTTTAAACTAGGCTAATTTGTTGATTTTTAAAAATACTCTAGATAATCTATATGGCTACATGAAGCCACAATGAAGCTTCACTTGTTATGTTGAATTACATGTGAAATGACTTTGAATTTTCTGCATGAAACTACCACAAGCCTTGAAGATGCAGAGAATAAAGATATATAGCAAACAATTTGCTGCGTTTTGATGAATTGTAGGATCGTAAATGTTTTCGTGTGCCTTCTCTGAGAAAGTTTAGAGAGCCTCAACGGTTATTTCCATTCCTTTGGATCAAGTATGCAGTTTTTAATGTGCATTATTGAATTTTTAATTCCTTTAATAGCTAAAGAATACAAAGTACAAAGGGCAGGGCAGCAAAATGACTGGGAGGCAAGAGCAGAGGATGAATACTGTATTCTTTGCAGTGCTATACTACACTCTGCTATTCTCTTTAGGCTTGCTCTTTGTCCTCTTCAACACTGTCCCTACAAGTGGTTTGATTTCTCTTGTTTTCTCCTTAGGAGAAGAATTAGACGGCAACTTTTGTGGTTGGGAATTGGCACCTCCTCCAGGCACGCTGCCATGCAGACTGTCAACCAGTCTTCTGCCTTGCCACATCTTCTGTGCACCTTCATGGCAATGACGATGATGTCTTCTAGCTGCGTGGCCAACCTAAGTGTCTGCAATTAGAGAGAGCGCACCCACTTAGGAAATGTCTGCACTAGGGCACAGTTTGCCAGCAACTAAGCATATGCAAGAATGACTGAGGCAAAACAAATATGTAAAAGGAGAAACTATTTGGGGTGATTTTTTTCATGCGCATTTAGCGGACTTACAACTTCTGCAAGATCTTTGAAAAGTGATTTAGAGCTAGTTTCATAACACCTGTTTTGAACATTATCTTTGCAGTGCCTACAAAATTTCTGCCCAGTGCTCAGGGGATAAGTCAAAGTACCTAAATCAGGTGTTCAGGCAGCATAGTAAGGCAAGTAAGAAAGTTAGGCATCTTAAGAGGATGATTCAATGTCCCGCATGCTGAACAATAACTTGCCTGGAGCTCTGAGGCCTCACAGTTACAGCACTCTACAGGGAGTGGAGGGATGCCTGGTTCCCCTTCCCAGAGCTGTTTATGACATTTGCTTGAGATAGACATGAGATTTAGAAAAAAGAAGAGACTCTAGGATCAGGACCTGAACCAGGCCTCCCCCTTCAAGCTGAGTGACCTAAGGAACAGGTTCCTGAATTGTTTGTTGTTCTCCTTCCAGCAGTAAGGGAATGATCTGTCTTAAATCTGGATGCTGCTTAAAAAACAAAACCTTAACAGAAGTGCCCAGCTGAACCTGGTCTACAGCATGAAGTTCCTCTAGAAAGGAGGAACATGATTTGACTCCCCTCAAGCTAAAAGGCTCAAGCATCCAAATTTCCTGCATCCTGCATGAGTGCTTAAACCAATAAACTGTTGTGCAGAGGGCAGGTTGTATCTAGAAAAGCAAGTTCTGCCTTTCTGAATGCCTAATCTGAGATTGGGTACAGCAGTCTGAAACCCATGTAAGTAGGAGTGCCTCTCCCCAAATCCTGGGTTAGCTGCCTAAGCTCTGGAGAAAGGACAGGACAATGCTGACTTCTGCTGGCTGGATCCCAACCATTTTCTTGTTGGAAAGAGGACTGCTTCACGCAGTGCAAGCACCAAATGTTATCCACTGATTGCATTAATCAATTCAAAAGTCAAATAGGCTTCTCTAAATCCCTTGGGAATGGTTATTTTCTTATTCAGAGTGTGTCCAAATACCTATGAGGCTCAGAGTTACCATTCGTGGAGGTTCGAACTGTTGAGGTACTAAGGTGCTTGAAGCTGTAGATAGGATTTTCAGGAAATGTGCAAATGTATCCTTGAAATTGGGATCTAGACTGTCAAGTTACTCAGGTGTTTTAGAACATTTTTCCTTTAGATGCAGTCTCTTAAAGATTCAAATGTGCCTTATTGTGCAGTAAGAGGAAATTGACTTTCTTCTGTGGGGGTTATTTTGATGTCACTCTTCTGAGTGCTGCCAAATATGCATTCTTTTTTGTTCTTTGGCTAATAAAGCTAAAGATAACACCTGAGAAGTTAACATTTAGCCTCCGGACCTGGACGTCTGGGCCAGAGAGCAGAACAAACCCCCCACGATTCAGGTCAAAAGTTAGAGATCTCCTGCTTCAGCTGGACTACCACAAGTCCATGGGGATGGATGGGATCCACCCGAGGGTGCTGACAGAGCTGGCGGATGTGATTGCCGAGCCGCTCTCCATCATCTATCAGCGGTCATGGTCAACGGGAGAGGTCCCAGATGACTGGAGGCTTGCCAATGTGACACCCATCCATAAGAAGGGTCGTAAGGAGGATCCGGGGAACTACAGGCCTGTTAGCTTGACCTCGGTGCCAGGGAAGGTCATGGAACAAGTCATCTTGGGGGCAATCACGTGCCATGTCCGTGACAACTGGGGGATCAGGCCCAGCAAGCATGGGTTCATGAAAGACAAGTCCTGCCTGACCAACCTCATCTCTTTCTATGACCAAGTGACCCGCCTGGTGGATGAGGAAAAAGCTGTTGATGTAGTCTACCTAGACTTCAGCAAAGCCTTTGACA
>VWZZ01006684.1:185725-203493 GCA_013399095.1 Psophia crepitans
GGAACTGGGACTGTTTAGTCTGGAGAAGAGGAGGCTCAGGGGTGACCTTATTGCCCTCTACAACTACCTGAAAGGGAGTTGTGGTGAGCTGGGGGTCGGCCTCTTCTCACAGATAACTAGTGACAGGACAAGGGGGAACGGCTGCAAGTTGCGCCAGGGGAGGTTCAGGTTGGAGATGAGGAGAAATTTCTCCTCTGAAAGGGTGGTCGGCCATTGGAACGGGTTGCCCAGGGAGGTGGTGGAGTCACCGTCCCTGCAGGTATTTAAGGAAAGATTAGACGTGGTCCTGAAGGACATGGTTTAGTGGTTAATAGGTGGTGGGGGGTCGGTTAGACTGGATGATCCTTGAGGTCTCTTCCAACCTTAATGATTCTATTCTATTCTATTCTATTCTATTCTATTCTATTCTATTCTATTCTATTCTATTCTATTCTATTCATTTTCAGCCTGATGACAAAGGTTTGAAGTAGTTTTAACATATCAGGATACAGCTATCTTACTGGAATCCTATCCCAAAACTGCTTTAGTTAGGATACAATACACTGTTGGGAACAAAGTGCTGTAAAAACCTTCAAACAGAAATTTGGAACCTTACACGATTCTTGGAAATAGGATCCGTCTCTTTTCTTCTGAATTCTGCTCTTGCAGCACTNAGCCCGATGACAAAGGTTTGAAGTAGTTTTAACATATCAGGATACAGCTATCTTACTGGAATCCTATCCCAAAACTGCTTTAGTTAGGATACAATACACTGTTGGGAACAAAGTGCTGTAAAAACCTTCAAACAGAAATTTGGAACCTTACACGATTCTTGGAAATAGGATCCGTCTCTTTTCTTCTGAATTCTGCTCTTGCAGCACTCTGTTAACCATCTGGTGTCTTCCAGGAAAGGAAAAATGTAAATTACATCTGTCCTTTGCATGGTATAGGGGAAAAAAAAATAAAGGAGCTATATTCATATCTGAAAAAGAACAGACTCATTTCAACTTTGTCACAAATTTTGTGTTTCTTAACTGTTAATGGTATACACACAGTGAAAGTTCTCTTTGAATCATATGTAATTCATTTCAGTGTACTCCACTGATTTACATGCACACAAACCAAACTTCAGCCTGTCTTACTTAAAAAGACCATCCCGGATCAAGCTGTGTGAAATTTGAGGTCATTCACTTGTTTTCATGTAACTGCTAGTGCTCATGATTCCGTGTACAATTTTCTGCTGAAACTCCTAGCACATCTTGGGGGGTCTTGTGGCTTCCATGCCAGCAATAGTCCCAGATGTAAATGTACAAAAATTAATGGTTTAAGGATAGTTTTTACTGATGATGAATAGGTGTACTGTGTATAGAGAATGGGTGGGATTTATATTATAATGAGCTGTAGAGAATTCAATATGTGATGGGACCCTAGAGTTTCAGTCAATAAAAAAGGAGATCTAATAATGTACTTCCTTTCATCCAGCATGTAGTCTAAGTTTTTGCCCATTCTTTTTACTGAAGAATTGCCTTTCAGAAGGCTGAATCATTTCTCTTTTCATTTCTCATTAGCTTTGTCTGGAACTTCTGTGCCTTATTACCAACACTTGGTTTACCCCAGAAAGAATTTGTTTTAAGTTATCACAACTATAGATCTCTATAAGAATCCTCATTACAGTCTCAAATTTTGTTTATATCACCCTTAGGGTCATCCTGGTACGTGAAAGGGCTCTGCCCCAACCTCCAACCCTGATGCAGATGTGCTTCAAGGGACAGAGGACCTGTCTATGACCTTCTGAATCCACCCAACTATGTGGTCTGTAGTGATAGCACTCGAATAGGGAGCAAGAAGAAAACTGAGCCCCTACTAGAAGACTGGAAAGTAAGTGGCCAAGAAAACAATGTTTCTTCAGTGCTGCTGCTGCCACTGGAGTGGTGGTAGGTTTCCACCTACCTCAGCAGTACAGGCTGAGCAAACAGCGTTTAAAGGGATCAGAGGGGACACACACATATGATGAACATATCTCATGGAGGGGGATGGAATGAGTGGGAAGATACAGCATGCGCTGTAGGGGAGGAGGATAGTAAATCTGTGCTTTCATGATCACATGTGATTCTACACTGAGGGTGGGATTCGTTTGACAAAAAGTAGATGTTTTCATCTGAGCTGCTCACACTCTGTGCCTTTCACAGACAGTGGAGAGAGGTGAGTGTTTTTAAAAACATTAGTTTGTGGTTTTGCGGCTTTATTGGTTAAGAAAGAAGAGTTAGTTTTCCACAGAATGCAAAGCTTTTGCCGAATCCCTAAAGAAAGGATTTATTACTATTTTGGCAGGGAGCTGTGCTGGAAACTCCCCGTTTCAGTTCCCTGGACAATGTTCTCTCCTGAAATATGGTTTGACTGTTCTGAACAGTGCATTGCAAATTCGCACACAGCGATATTGACATCTGGCTTTAGCATATGGGATACAGATAGTCCTTGATTGCTGAACAGCTGTGCTGCTTTGAAAAGAAACAATTGCATTTGAAGAATATGGGATATAGAGTAGGCCTTGTCCTATCCCACACATACTGCTGACATTTCTTTTTCTAAATTACCAGTCTGTTTATTAAATTTCCACAGTATAAAACCACCAAAATTTATGCGAGTCTGAAGTAGATGGCAATATTGTCAGATACGCCAGCAAACAATCCATTGACAACACATGTTAAGAATCAGTCATTACAATTAATCAAGAACAATGCCAGAAGATGATGGGATTGAGTAAGAACAAACAAACAAGCACAAAGGAAGGGACAAGGGAAGTATTGAAGGTTCAGAAAATGTTCCCATCGATGTTGTATGTTAAAAACACTTTGATGAAGTAACCAAGAGTTTTTGCAACGATCTCAGCAACCGTAGTACGGTGGGATCATTTACACAGTAACAAAGACTGCTGCTATAAGCTGAACATCAGCTGTCAGTTCATCAGGAAACGATCCTTCATAGCAAAGTGAAATGCAGTTTTACGGGGAAGGAAAACAAATCTTTGCAACCTAAATTTATCTCAAGGAAAAAAAAGGGTTCTTGCATATCTTCTTCCAAATTATGCTGTACACAGAACATTGCAAATTGAAGTTGTTTATTCAAACTTTGCTTTATTTTGCAACCCACTAGTATATATCCCAACTTGATTTGGTGATTGCAGGGCTGCATATCTAATTGATACACATTTTATATACTTTTCACCTAGTAAAAATTTTTGGAGCAGGCTAACTGTAGACCCTTTCCATCAGTCCTACACCTTATGCCATGACTTCTGGGTATGTAGCTTTAAAGTTCATAGATGCCACTATGAACACCAAGTCTGCCCAAGGTGTAAGAGCTTCACCAGTAATTTTGTATCAGAGCCATTGTATCTGCGTGAAAGATAATGCATCTTTTCAAATAGGTGTTTAGTACTGATTTAAAGACCTCAGGACCTGAATTAATCCACCTAACTGAGACACCTATATTAGCAGTCACCTGAGGCTTTCTCAGCATTGAGTGAAGTGAGAGTAGGCAGCGTGGTGGTGAATCAAGCTGAATTTAACTTCTGAAGGTGCCTGTTGCATATTCAGGAAGCTGTTAACCTCCTATGCCAGTTATGCACTTGAAACCTGGATGGTACCTATGTAGGACTAAGTGGGCCAAAGCTATTGTAAGCAAAGTTCTAGCAAAAGGAAAATTAAGTGAAAAGTTGTGGAATAATACATTGGCTATACAACAGAACCTCCTGGCAGCACAAACCTGTGACTCATCAGAATAACTAAAAATGGCTTGCAACAGAGGAAAGTGAGAGGACTGTTGAAATAGAGTAATGATACTGGTTTTTCAAAGGAAAATAAATGATTGCTATTTATTCAATTCAGGGTAATGTGAAAGAGCAGATTTGTACTGTCAGTACAGGTCAGTTCATGATCAAAGTCTTTTAATGGAACATATCTCTTAACAAAATTTATTTGCACTAAAAAAACTAATGTGACAAAAAAATATGACACCAAGCAGCCAAACAAACCAAAGATGTATTTTCAAAGTCTTTTAGATGTATTTTCAAAGTCTTTTATCTTCTTACATTTTCACTCCCCAGCAGATAACCATTTTCTCTTACCTCTGCCAAGTTCATGCAAGTCATATTCTTTTATTTCATCTTTATTTGTTATTAAATTTTCCTAGAGTTTGCCTTTTGTTTTCAGTATCTTTTTAGAAGCTTCTTACTATACACTTTAAATATATGAGACACACCCTTTCTAATTCTCTTCCAGTTCCAGGCAGAGTGGAGCAGAAACTTTGCAGCAAAGACAGTAAATGTCTCTTTCATACCATCTTCTGGGAAGAAATGCCATCAGCGGCTCAATGTCCACATCCAAAGTGTCATTAATTGATTTGGCAGATGATATCTCCAGAATGCCAAGTCTTTTCATTGCAGAACCTGTGGTATATGTCATTTTTAAATCTTCCACGCATTCTTCTGAATTCAGTACTGCATTGTGGTACAGTAAACAGCTGTGATCCAAAATGCATTACAGTTTTTTTACAGATTGCAAATACAGGAATAAAGAAAGAAAGAAAGAAAGAAAAAAACCCCAAAACAACAACCCACCCATACAGCCCAGACTCCAGGTTTTAGACCATTGGCACACTATTTACTCAAAATCCTAATATTTCCCTATCGTCCTGCGTGTTTCATGACTGTGTCGCTGTTCTCTGTTCTGACACTTGGCTGGCCCATATTAAGATTTTTGAGAACGTACCATGATCTCTCATTTCACTGATACATCACAGAGTGCACAAAGGCCAAAGCAGGAGATGGGATATAAGAAGCTCCATATTTAGCTGCTTCACTTGTCTTGGCACACATACTCTATTCTCTTTTCCCCACCTCATACTAGTGATCACATCTCCCTGTTGGGCTATCAATTCCTTAATGACAAGAATGAACACTGTAAGAACTGTGTACAAATGAAGATTAATAAGTACTAATAAGCATTCCTAGGAAATATTTACTGGTGATTGTCCTGAAAAGCTATTTAAAGTCCAAATCCCCACAGGCATAGATAGAAGCTGTTTCGGTTCAAGTAAAAGCAGGATTCTCAAATTAGGGATATCATGGGCCTGATCCTGCACTTATGGTCAAAGTACTGCAAAAGGTATAGCCAGGGTATGCTTTTGCACTGCACACTGATAATGGAAATATTCTGCTAGGTAAGCGTGACACAGGCTTTCTCCTGATAGAGAGCAGAGGCTGCATCCAGGTCACCCACATGCCTAGTAAAAAGTCTTTTTCTGCTGAGTTCCTTGGTTTCAGCTCCGGCTGATTTGCCACGGCTATTTTATTTGGTATAAAAGTATACTGAAGTGGGGATTTGTACCTGGATGTCCCATCCCTTAGGTGAATTTTCTTGCCATTTATTTAGAAAACCAGGGGTTTTTTGGTCTTAAGCAGGCAGTAAGTGACTCCAAATCCAAATAATTTCCAGGATCTCGCTGTCTTTTTGTTGATGAGCTAACTACATATAACCCATTCTGTATTAAGGAATTACTGAGTAAAAACAGATCCCAGGAATGCATACACCTCCCCATTTCCACAGGCCGGCTTTGTTTGGACCTTCTGGGACACTTGAGGCTGTAGTGAAGGCATATTCAATGGTCTCATTGGCAGAGGCTGACATTAGTGAGGGGGCTCGTGGAAATTAATGTCCAAGCCATTCTGATTTTAATGGGTGGCAGTCACTTACTACTTCACTTGGGTCTTTTTCAAAATCCTGATCCTATTTTTTTTTTTGTTGGAGTAGGCAAAATTTTAGAGGAGAGTTAAGGAAGGCTTTGGGAATAATTGATTGTGGCATTGTCTGTTTTGCAAGGTCAAAGCAAAAGTTATTAAAAGGAGGAATTTTATTTAAGGAATGGATGGCATATATTTTTGAGTGATAAGCCCATAGGATGCTAAATATGTCCTTCTGGAAATTTTAAAAATGTAAACTATCATTACTCTGTTCTCTTCTGCTGTTGCAAGTGCTGGTGCCAGAATTTTTTTATGCCTGTGGTAACAAAATCTCTCTCCCTCTCCCTTTACCCTTAGCCAGCCTTCCCAGGCCAGGAATTACAACTGATTTTAGAAAGCAGCATTTCACACTTGGTGTGGATACAGTTGTGTACATAAATCCATACACAGCACAGTGGTTATTACCTAAGTGGACTAGTTCACCAAATCCTGCGCTTAGGGAATCGACAAGAATGTCCTTCATGAAAAGATGACTTTTTAAAAAACTGAAACAGTAAGTCTGCTTTACCATTTCAGGAAAATCTGGATTTTACCTCTTTATAGTGAGATATTCCTGCTTTATATACTTCTTCTGTGTGCATTCTGTATGGCAAAATGTCGTTGTCAACAGAAGCACCATACAAGCAATGCATCTAGAAAATTAGTGTTTCTCATATGTAGGTTTTATCACTATTTTTTAATAATAAGAAATTTCAAAAACCTGTTTCAATACTCATTGCAGTCAATGGAAAGACAGTTATTTACTCCTGTGGGTTTCAGATCATGATATGGTGTTGGGAAATGGATGTACTGAAGTCCATTAACACAGACCTGTTTTTTGTACTTGGCGTTTTTCAACTTACTTCTCTTTGTTTTGTGAGCCACATGGTTCCTGCTCAATAAAAAGACGTTATATTGTCGTACATGCTGTAACTGAACCAACAACTTAAGTTGCACTGTAACTAAATCATAACCTTTGGACAAGTTACAAGGAAAAAGTATTTGCTTTATTGATTTTAAGTCTCTTCTGCGCTGATTGATCATTTACTTTAAATACAAAGACTGAAACAAGGATATGCAAATGTATAGTTCTTTAGTCTGACTAAATGTCATATACAGCAAAATAATCTTTTGTGACTTCACATAACGAGCAATTTAATTTATTCCTTTATCATAACTTTCTGCAAATATTTCAAAAGAGTACTAGTAAGAAACTAGTTTAATATTTTTGTTAAGGGATTAGACAGGGGCATGCTGTGATTTTTGTGATTTTTTTTCTGACAAACATAACCTGTATTGTAGTAGAAGCCAGAAGTCTGAGCCAGACTATGGGAAAAAGTGTCATAGGTATGTTACAGACTTACTGGAAAAGATGTTCTTGTCCTGGTAACACAGCATTCTAAATTAGGATAGCTGCATTGACTACATCTTTGTTCTCTTTGTGCTCCACAAAATTATTCTCTAATTTTATTGAGATTAAACATATAGTGCTGTTTCTGCTGTTTGATTAACTGCCACGTTTTTGAAGAGAGAAAAGATTTCAAATTAGCTGTGAAAATACTTGCCCTGCTATTCTTTAGCAAATATTTGAACAAACTTTTATAAGGAATTTGAAGGAAATGATATCATATGTTTCTTTAGGCACTGTCATCAACCCAAAACAATAACCTTAGGAAAATCTGTAGAATCATATATTGCTCTTTAACAACAGAGCCTATCTCCATGGCAAAGAGTGTTGCGCAAGGAAGAGTATTTTAGCTCAGGAGCACTGCGTACTAACAAGGCCATAACACTTCCAGGCAGAGCTGGCTGGCACTCAGATCAGTCTTGGTATCAGCAGAGAATCTCAGGGTTTTTGCATGTGTCCACGTATATATGCACACACATACTGAATGTGGGAAATTGAGAACTGCTGGTCAGCGTGGATTGGACAGTAATATACTGTTGCTCTCAGAAACCCTTTAACAGGTAGAACATTTATGATAAATACTGTGTCATTATTATTTGATAGCATTTTATGGACATTGAAGAGATGTCTGTGCCCTTAAAGCCTGGTATAAAGCATTATAATAATATTCAGAAATAAAAAAGACAGGCATTCTTAAACAAAAGTCATTCTACATTTTGTTCTTATCTCCAAACCCAACATTAAGAGATCCCATAAATAGCTGATTTAGAGGGAAGTTAAACTCAGATGACAAGTTGCATGAAGGGGCTCAGAAATAGTATTTGTTTGAACTCATAACTATCCATCCTTCTGTAAAGTAGATAAGGCATCCTCAAAAAAAAAAAAATGAAAGGAAAAGAAAAATGCATATGTTCCCTTCCAGTTCACTGTTACTCTCAGGTGCTCTTTACTCTGCGTTATCATGTACTGTGCTCCTGATACCAGGTTAATTACTGTTGTGTCTATCTGGTTCAAATGCATGATCCTGGAAAAGCACTGACACATATTCATTTCACTATGAATACATGTCAAAAGTGGTGTATTTTCAGCACTGAACAAGGGCAAGCACATCAGAGGCTTTTACATAACGAAAGAAAAGCATTACTTTCATCTTCCCAAGATACCGTTTTGTGAAAATCCTCTTTACTATTCTTCAGTCTTCTCTTATTATCCGAGACAAATGTTTGGAAGTTTATCTTCAAGAAGAGATATCTATAATTTCTTGAAACACATGATAAGATGACCACAGTTTGTTTATAAACTAACAGGGAACTGAACTTTTTTTTTTTTTCCCCCTGTTAAAAAAAAAGACCTGGAAGGAAAATTAAGTTTGAAACATTAAACTGGCATTGTATGCTAGGAAAGAAAAGAAGGAAGGGATATGAGATATGGAAAACATAAAAGAAATTGAGGACAAATGTTTTTGTGGCCATTTGGAAGGATAAAATATATGCATCTTGAGGTTTGAATAATGATTCATAAACATAGCTTTTGCTTAAGTTGGAGCTTTCTACAATCCAGGTCTCATCTGCCTTGTCTGTGTAGTATTTGAGACTTCCTGTCTTATATAATAAAATTAAACTTTTTTTTATATAGCACAAGGGATTCTAACTAATTCTCATTTTCATATTATAATTATTACAATGATTACCTTTGAATCAACATGTTTATATTGTTCTTTTAATCTTATTATACAGAGAACTTTTGAAACTGTGCAAGCAGTTTAGCCCTCTCTGGTTGGTGACTCATGTATGAATTTACCGTCTTCCCCTTCAGAATTATTCCAATCTGTAAATGAAAGAAAGACAAAAAAAAAAAACAACAAACAAAAAAACCAAAAAACCAGCAGGGAGTGGTGGAGAACTTTAATTTCAGACTGCATGTTGTTCATGAACTCTTTGTTTAACTCTATTTGTATTGGTTGGGTTGATATCTGTGTCACATGATCGTTTTATTCTTCATGATTGGGAGCTAAAAGTGAATCACAAAGCAATCACTAGTGACTAACAGCAATCGCTCTCATTTTCATTATCTAGTGACAACGGCTGTTGAGAAACCTTATAGTCCCAAGAGTTTTCAGAGCAACCTGGCAATAGTCAGCATTCTCAGAACAGAGAATTTGATTCAGAAGGAACCAAGCTGGCCGTGTCCATTCACACACACAGATATTCTCCAATATGTACATCTATTTGCTGCAGACTGATTTTTCAAAGGATAGCTTTCCTGTCTCACCTATTTCACCACCAGTAACTTACAAGCACAATTTAATGGTGTTCTCATATATGGCTAAGTGACGTAAGTTATAGATCTAAGTCCTGTTTGCACAAGCAAATCCTGCAGGAAAGAATCTACATCAATGACAATGCAAAATCCATTGTGCCTCTGCTTTTGAAAGTGGAAACTGCCCCCGGTCCCCCACCCCCCGGAAGCTGGTTCTGAATGGTTTTCTGTTACTTACCTGTTAATTATCCTTTCTCCCTACAGTCACATGGTGACTATTTTTTGGTTTCCAGTAAACATTTCAGCAGAAGCTCTTAAAGAGTACCTAAAGATGTGCTGTACCAGGAAAGGGATCATAACCTGGGTGGGGGAGTGCCTTAGTTCTTCTGGCACTATGGATCCTATGGGGCCTACAGGAAAGGTGGAGAGGGGTGGTTTGCAAGGGCCTGTAGTGACAGGACAAAGGGTAATGGGTTTACACTAAAACAGGGAAGATTTAGGTTAGATATTAGGAAGAAGTTCTTCCCTGTGAGGTTGGTGAGGTGCTGGAACAGGTTGCCCAGAGAAGCTGTGGCTGCCCCCTCCCTGGCAGTGTTCAAGGCCAGGCTGGATGGGGCTTTGGGCAACCTGGTCCAGTGTAGGGTGTCCCTACCCATGGCAGGGGGGTTGGAACTAGGTGATCCTTGAGGTCCCTTCCAACCGAAACAATTCTGTTCTATGATCCTTTAGGAAGATCGTTTAGAATCTGATTTTGAGCCATGTAAACTGCATTTTTTTAATATATATTTGTGGCTCTACCCTCACAAATCTATGATTCATGACAGGAATGCAGCTTGGATCTCTTGCAATGTAAGCAGCTGCAGATACTTCAAATACTTGGGTACATGTGATCCAGCAGCTTGCTATAAATTTGCCCCTAAAAATAAAGTAACAAGTGATTGAACAGTGATAGGAATTAAACACGACAGTGAGTGAATGGAATGCACAAGTCCTTACCTCAGAACCTTTTATTAAGGCAATTGCTATAATTAAAACCAAAACGAAAAAAGAAACACCCTAGAATACTGTCTTTGAACAAACTTGCCGCAAGGTTCCTTTAAAGGTTTTGTTGTTTGTTTTTTTTTTATACTGTTGGACACTGGAAAAAGGTATTTGCTGGTATGCAGTGTCATTGGGCATGATATTTTTGTTGTTACATCAGCTAAGAATCAACTGCATTTCCACTTCCCACAAGTTACTAAACCCGTTCAGTTTGAAATTTCCCCTAACTTTTTATCATGTGAACACAATAGGCAAGCAACCACCCTGAGCTTTTGATATCGAAAGGATATTTTGCTGTATAATGTGTGTGTGGAGACTGACTGAAAGATTGCAGGGTAAACAGAAGATAATTGCCACTGACAACAACCAGTCCATGATAACTGAAAGTCCCAGTTTTCACAGCTTTTTATGTCTGGATTTCTCATTTATTTGCCCTCATTTTAAGACTGACACTGACTGTGTTTGATGAAACAGTATGTCAGCATCTCTCTGAACTGATACTTCCATGCCATCTCAGTTTTCAAATACAGTATTAATATAAAATGTTGGAGGATATGGAAAATTTTAGAAGAGACATTTCATGGTCAAATCATGTAATTAGATCCCATTAGCAAATTTCAGAATAGCTAACAGGACTAGGTTGGGAATTTCAGCCTAGAGGCCAAAGAGTAAATAAGAATTGGATTTAGCTACGCTGTGAATCTCGTTTCTAGAAGTGATTTCTTTTTTTTGCTGAGAGACTCATCAGAGGAACTGCCTAACATGTTTCCTCTTCTGCAGGCCTTTTGCTTCTGCTGTTACCAGACTTCTATCATACACGGCAAGAACAAAGGTGCAAACCTGCCATTTTTAAAAGGAGGAATATTAGACACAGATTTTTCAAGTACTTGGCTGCCTCTCTTTGTAGTGTGACATGGTTGAACATGAACTCCTACATTCCTTTGCCCAAAGGCTGCACATTTGCTCTGAGCTTGTCTCCTAGGTTCCCTCTTCATCAAGGAAAAGATAAAGGTACCTCCATAAGGTGCAACTAGTGCATTGTGGGTTGAATCAGGGAGGACTGCCAAAGAAAAACCAGCAAATGTTTAAAAACAGAATCGTTTCCTGAAGTCTTTATTGAATTAATTGTAACTGAGTTCTTACTCTGACAAAACTAATGCTGAAGTTGATCTGCTTAAAAACACGTCTGCCTTGATAGAGAGTGTCCGATTTTCTGTTTTTCCCCGGAGCTCTGCTTTTATCTCAGTAGAATCTAGGTATTACAGTACAGTAGCAGTATTGCACTACTACTTCAAATAAATGTAATATTGTTTTTGCTGTGAAGCACCCTGTTCATGTGTCTCCATCAAATGTGCTTTGTATCTCCCTCTTTAAACGTGAAAGGGCGGGGGAAAAGAACAGTGTTTATTTTGCTCTTGAATTCTGCACTAGCTGTTTAATATGTTTCTTATGAATTACCATTAAGAAAGGATTCCGCATTTAAAAGGAAGCTTATGAGGATATAGGTAAGTGTGAGTGTGGTCTTTTCAGAGGAATGTTTGATTGAAGACCTGTTTTTGGACACAAGGTAAGGAAAAAGATCACTTAACCTCCCTTGAATAAGTGGAGATTAAAGGTTAAAAGCTTTAAAGCTTTAAAATGCATTAGCAACAGAACAGTAAATACAATCCATGGAGACATGGAGGAATTAGCAAAACAAATGTTAAACTAAGAAATGCACTCTAAGGTTCACTGGAATCTCCACACTGTGTCTGAATGCAAAGCACATTTAAATGTTTCACTGGTTGTTTTAAAATTGTCTTTGTGTTCCTTATATTGGCTCTAATGGAGATGATACGAAATCTTGCCATGAATTATGCAAGCAAGTTTTATGTAGATCTTTCCATGTTTTAGTCTCCCCGGAGTTTTGGAGTTTTAAAGGGTGATTTTTGCCGTACACCTCATTTAACCTATTGCATACTGGCTGGGTTTATGCTGCTGATGTGGTCACAATCCTGTTAAAAACATTCCTGTACAGTATTAGGGAAAACAAAGTTACTGTCATCAGTGATGTAACCTTATTGTAGACACAATAAAATTTTTTTATGAATACAACATCTGCTTAACAGCAGTGTTTGGCTTAGATATCTGTATTTTAACTTGTATCATGGATACCTGCAACAAACGCATTGGTTCTCTGTGTACCTTGCATAGATCAACAAACTGTTTCTTATAGCTCAGTAAACCCTATAAACAACGTGCTGAACACTTTGTGAAACACACCTACCTCCATGAAGAAGAGGGGTGATAGCAGGCAGGGCATACAGCAACAGCCTAATTGTAAAGTAAGGAAGCTATGTATCAACAGGGAGTATCTCCCTGAGAAAAGGCTGAACAAAAAGTAAAAAAAAAAAATCGAATTTTTAACTATTTCCACTATTGAAATACGTAGAAGCGACTGAGATTCCAACAGGACTCCCAAACTGGCTGTCCCCAACCGAGGCAGTCAACATCAACACCTCTACTTGATCTGTTGCATACAGGGCAAAATCTTACTGAAGGTGAAAATCTTGTGCTTGTAGATGCAGCAGATTTGGCATTGGCCATGTAGTGGGTGAAATCCTGCCCCCACAGAAGTCAATGTCAAAATTTTCATCTACTTCAGTCAAGTGAGGTCACTGTGTACAGGTGAGAATACAGAGTAGAGAACAATCAAAGATTTAAACACACAGATTGTATTCAATAGCCTGCAAGTGTAAATATAATATATGATATTTAAAAGTATGGAACATTAGAAATATGTGGTAATTTTTTGCTAGCATGAACAACACCTTTCTAAAATTTGGCTTCTTAAGGATTCCAGTTAATATATAACAAATTACTTTCATTACAGAATGTTCAGATATAAGAGCTTCTCAAGAGTGACTGAACTTATTTTGAACTTTTATTTTCACTTAAACTCTCCTTTCAGGAATTTGGGAGGGTGAGCAGGGGAGAAAGGCATTTGTTTAGATACTGCTTTTAATAAAGTTTTAACACTTTGATATCAGTCTCTGATTAGGTGCAGCATCCCACATTCCACAGTGAAGAGAGGCTATTTGCTCCTTTCCTCCTCCCAACATGTATCTTATTTGTGTCTTTTAAGCAGAGCCTCTGATTCAGCCCAATTATTGTCATTAACAGCAGTTTTCTGCAGAGCAACATTCCTTGCTGTGGTGTCTCTTTCTCAACTCAGTAAAGGATTATCCTTAACCCGAGCCCAATAACTATTTCCAGTTATATTTGCGGGGTGTGTGTGTGTGTGTGTAACAGATTCTCTTGGCGCCCATTCTGTGTTTGAAGCTTGATCCAAAATAATGGATTTTCCTGGTGTTTATCAAGTTACTCTGCAAAATGCCTAAGGATGGGATTCATCTGCAATGTAGATGTCTGCATCTAAGCAAGTCCTGGTTCCTTTTATAGTCAATAGATATCAATAGACACTCGGAGTGTGTGATTCATCCCATCTCAAGATAGATGTCTAATTTAGGTCAGGTGACTCACTCCCTGGAAGTACTTATTGACTATAAAGAGAATATGAATGACTAACTCAAAGATTTTTGAAGTGATTTTTAAAGTGAGGTGAGATGAAACTCATTCTGCATGCTTTGTATCTTCTGGCACAGCATCTCAATTACCCTTCTGATCCTTGAACATTTATTCTTACTATTTACACCCTAGCTTCACAGAGCTTGCTACCATTTTCCATCTCTCTCCTTTCAATTCTTCCCACCTGGGAAGACACCGCTCAAGCCTTGCTGGTCTTCTTTTCCTTGAACACTTAATGACTCCATTATCTTTCCTTCCTTGTCTATTATCATCCAGGACTTTAGCCCTGGTATCAAATTTTACTTCATCTTTTCATGCATGCTTGCTGAAGCAAGTTCTTCTTTTTTCTTAACTCACCTTCAATTTAAAGAAAGAAAACCTGTTCTTTCACTTAATATTATGAAATGTTATAGAATTTCAAAGTTTCATAATGTCATATCATAATTAATAAGAAATAATTTGGTTTTGTTTAATTTTACATTATGAGTTTTCATCGGACATTGCACTGGTTACAGTAACTCTCCCAGTATGTGGCTTTCTAGCTATGTTAATTTGGTCCTACCTCCCTCTCTGGCTACACTGTTATTCATCAGGGAAATCCCAGTGGAACTTGTATTTGTATTTTCAAAAATAAATAATAGGTTTGAATTTTGGCCAAAGCCTTCCTCCAGTAGTGAGCAGGAGAGTTGCTGACTGAGAGACTCTATCTCTCATGTGGTCACATAAATTAGAGTCCTGATCAACGATGACAAGCATTCTGCTAGCTAGACAAACATTAATCTGGTTAACTCCCCCTCTTCCCACTCCTTCCTGCCACAGAGGAAAGAAGTGCCTTTGGAGAAAGTTTGAGACATGTAGGTTGATTTTGTTGCAGCTACAGTGTGGCAAGGGGGCTCCAAACACCTTCGGGAGTTTATGAAAATTCCAAGCAGAAAACAAACAAGCTACACGAGGCATAAAACGCTGCCTTTCTTGCTTGCTTTCTTCACAAGAAACAATTTTTTTATTGTTTCTAATCTCATGAAAAATATTTTTTTTTCACACAATCATTCAAATATTTAAATTTAAAAGTCTGAGATTCTCAATTCTTTTAATGTAACTTCTATTAAAATAATTTTGCTTTCACCTATATGAATAAAATGAGCAATGATGTCAAGTCTCAAAAGATAAATCTTGTACCATACTGCTTCAACAGAGCTGTACTGTTTTCAGGTGCTGACCTATTACTGCCCCCGAGTGCTCCACCGTGTCACTGGACATGTATGTTCTTCTTGGTGCTGTTTGCCATACTGCAGTCGGCAATGCAGATCTATGCAATATAGCCCGAAAATTTTACTGCAAACCCATCTGGAGGACATGGTCTTCCAGGAGCTCACCTGACTTTCCAGATGCAAAGTAAAGAAACTTCTCATGTTAAAAACAGCCTTATTTGAATAGTAAAGTGAATAGTCACTTTTCGGATCAGATTCTTATGCTTTTATTTGTATTTGATAGCAGTTTCTTCAGATACTAAACTGATAGTGTTATTCAGGATGCATTCCTCATACTTAATATAGTGATGCACAGCCTGTGGATAGTTTCTTGTAACTTAGGAGGCAGAGAGAGCACCTGGACGTGAAGTTTCCTGTAGTCCTTTATTTATCAGGCATGAGCGTTTGCAATTGCTTCACTCCCTTTAATGGTTCCACAAACTCATTGTCAGGGGTTCCACACAGCTATTGTCTTCATTATCCATTTATGCATAGTGATGCTGGTGGTGCATAAAAGGCTGAAACCCAAGGTGGTGTATTCTTCAGCCTGCCCCATTTGTCACATTAATACTCGTCCTGATTTTATAAGTACCTTTCCACCGAGGGGAAGAGTTTTGTTTTTATTTTTATTTTATGCTAGGGGATTATTTTGAAGATTCCATATACGGTTGACTTCAGGAACGAAAGACTATTGTTTTGATCCAGAAATAGTTTATATAAGGGATAAGGAAGGGAAAATATTCTTGAATAAACAACCCCCTCCTCTCAAGTTGTGTATCTTGGAACAGAGGAAACACAATCAGGATCTTCTATTTTGATTAGGAAAAAAAAAAATTAGCAAGACAAAGTTCATGGTATTTGTCAGATTTTCATAACTCATTACAGACGTTATGCAAAACTGAGAGCTGCCACCAGCAAGTACTGTTTCTGCCCAGAAATTGTATAGACACTATATTTTGGAAGAGTAAGATACAAGTTTTTCTGTAGGATAAATTTCAAAGTTAGGCTATGCAAAAAAACCCCCCACAACTACAAAAACAATCCAAGCACCCACCAAAACCCAGTACCCACATCTTTCCATTATTCCATTCTGAAATATTGTTGTTTAATTATATTTTCTCTGCTTTCTTTTCCTCTTTTATCAAAACCAGAGACATTACTGTCAAATTTATCTCAATGTTGAACATCCTGTGTGGTCTGTGAAGAAATTCTTGCAACCATGGCCTTATTTATTGGATTGTTGCAGGTCTCTTATCTACTTGTAGTTGACTCTGAATCCCTGGGGCACTAGAGAACAATGTCTATTCTCAAAATGCCTAATTTCAGCCACTGAACAAGCCCTTTACCATCTAAGTCCTGAGAATACCAAACTAGTAGATACATAGCTCATGTCAAAAACAGTTTCTCTTTTATCCTATAGCTCAGGTGTTAGAGCAGTTTCCTAGAACTTGAGTGGGAGCTATAATAATGATATTCCTATAAAAAAGAGTAATTGCACCACCAATACCACCACTACCACCAGCTGCTGTCATGTTTCAAGAGAAAGTGTGATCCTTGTATGTGAATCCTGAAAATTACGATCTTAAAGCCCCACACTCAGCATCTTCTCATTTACAGGTGTGCCAAATCTTCATAGATACCTTTAGTCAGAACCTTCAAATTTCTGCATATTTCTAAGTTCTGCAACTATGTACAAATGTGGAATATACTTCAGCCTTGATAGATGTCCTGGCTCTGGCCAGGCCGGGGTTAATGCTCATGACAACAGAGTAGAGCAGCTTGCTGCTTGTTGTTCATTCTTTTGTCCAGGCCACAGTCAAACCTCAACCCATACACATCCTCAGGTGTCCCCTTATAGATACTATATGGGCTGCTGCTTTCTTCTCAATCCCTAATGGAGAAGTCAGAGATTTCACTCTCCTGACTCACAATTCCTTGCCTTGTCTTATTTTTAGGAAAAAGAGAGACATAGGGATATAAAATTACAGGGTAATTTTGGTGAGACTTGACTGATCTAAATCCTCTACTTCAATTCCCTGCCCAAAGCAGAACCAACTCTGAAGTTACAAGGCTGAGGGCTTTGTTCAGTTGATGTCGTGGTTTAGCCCCAGCCAGCAGCTAAACACCACACGGCTGCTCACTCACTCCTTCTCCCTCCAGTGGGATGGGGAGGAAAATTGGAAGAAAAAAGTAAAACTTGTGGGTTGGAATAAGGACAGTTTACCAGGACAGCAAATAAAGACAAAAATAACAACAATACTTATAAAAGAATACACAAAGCAGGTGACATATAATGCAATTTGCTAACCACCCCAAAACCTGAGGCCCAGTCCGCTCCTGAGCAGCAAGCTTTCCTTCCTGCTAGCTCACTTTATATATTGAGCATGATGTCATATAGTATGGAATATCCCTTTGGCTACTATAGGTCAGCTGTCCTGGCTGTGTCCTCTCCCAGCTTCTTCGGAAAATTGACTCCATCTCAGCC
>VWZZ01006684.1:208085-222202 GCA_013399095.1 Psophia crepitans
AATTCCTTGTTTTGCTTTGCTTGTGCACGTGGCTTTTGCTTCACTTATTAAACTCTTGTATCTGAACCCAAGAGTTTTCTCACTGTCACTCGTCTGATTCTCTCCCCTTTTCCGATGAGGGCGACTGAGAGAGCATCTGCATGGTGGCCAGCCGCCGGCTGGGGTAAAACCACAACAACATCCCAAGGATATTCAAAATTCTCAAAAGCTGCTGTAACCAGCCAAAAAGGAAAAAGGGAGGTGAAAGAATAGGAGAAGATATATCCCCCTATCTTCCCCACAGAACGGGTGTGATTATTAATAAATTCTGAGAGATATTGTCCAAGGTATAGACAGGGCAGCAAGGCCACATAGAAATACCAGCTTAACACCATGACTTGTGATGTTATCATACCTTAAGTCGATATTACACAGTACAACAAAATGAGAATCCTGACCCGTGTCCCAAAGGTGATAAACAGTGCCACAGGGAATACATACAAGTACGGATTTACATAACACAACCATGTGAACAAACAAAACACCATTATGCCCAGTGACTATGTAACTAATATAATACATGCATATAACAAATCTGTTTTAGCACACTGTGTTAGAGGTCTGTCATTATCTCAACCCTTCTAGTCCCACATTGAGCACCAAAAAGGACTTAGCTCCAGCTGGCAGCTGAGCACCACACAACTGGGCAGGCAAATTGGAAGAACAAGGCAAAACCCATGGGTTGGGATAAGGGCAGTTTACTGGGACAGCAAAAGAAAAGGAAAATAACAACAGTACTTATAACAGAATATACAAAGCAGGTGATGGTACACAACATGATTTGCTCACTGCCCGAAACCCAGTGCCCACCCTGTTGCCAAGCAGTGATCCCTCCTCCCTGGCCAGCTCCGCTCCTCTTATATACTGAGCATGACATCATATGGTATGGAGTATTCTTTTGGCTAGTTTGGGTGAGCTGTCCTGGCTGTGTCCCCTCCCAGCTTGTGAAAACTAATTCTATCCCAGCTGAAAACCAGGGCAGCTGAGAACAGTAGATTACCTTCTGAATTCTGCCTAGCAGATCATCTTTTGCTTAGATTATTCCTCCCCTGTATTTAGAATCAATTTTTACTTAATATTCTCCTAACTACATAATTCCATCTTGGTGTTATTATCAGTTACCAGCTAAAAAGAGGAACTTCATATTAACTTTTCATTACATTGATTTCCTTCAAGCAATGAACATACATTTTTATCTTCATTTATCCTACTTGAACAAAATTACTACCAATTTATGGTAGTATTTTTATATTTTGAACTCCAAAATGTGTTTGCCAACAACTTGTAAACATTATTAACTTATTTATAATAGTGGCTACAATGAATTTTCTATTGAAAGCTCAGCTTTAGAAATTGGTCACCACCCACTTCAATTAAAATTAAAAAAAAAAATCAGTTTTAACAGCATGGATTATGACATGCCCAATGTGTCACTTCCATACTTGTGGGACACAGCCTTACTCATTTGCACAAGGTCAGTGTATGAAAGCTCTGTGCATCTCACATAAGAACATAGTATAAGAACAGCCACACTGAATACAACCATAGATCCTTCTAACACAATATCCTATCACAGGCAGTGCCAATAAAAAAGAAGAAAAATTCTGGAAGAAAACTGTAAAGAGCAGGGTAACCATTCATGATGACAGACAGGAGAAAGGTCTTTTGAATACTGCTGGAAAGTACCATGGTTTTTTATTTAGTAAATACAGGCATTGTGAAAGTCATTGAGGAAGAAGGTAGCAAAAAAATAAACAAAAGAGAAGGTGAAAAGAAAGAATACTCTATTCACTTTAAGAATTGCACTCAGGAAAGACTACATTTGTCCTAACAGGACAAAACCAAGTCTGAGTGTGGATCGCTCTGGTGACTCCTGCTCCATTTCTGAAAATAGTTTCCCTCACTGGAGCCCTTCCTCAGTTCGCAGCAGTGTCCTGCACCACTGCACAATGATTAAGCTCTTCCTTGCATGGGGACACTATGTGGAGGGTACTTTTTATGGTTTGTTGGGATTTTTTTACATTTGGGTTTATAAGCTGTACCATTTCAGTATCTCTGCATGTGCATATGCCCTCTTCAAGAACCAAAAGCAGTTACTACAGAAGTTAACGGGATATACTGGGCCTGAATGATTGATCACTGAAGTTTTTTCACAGTCAGTCAAAATAATTCAAGAGTGCTTGTAGTGCACAATTTTTATCAGCATTTTTTTTAATTACCCTTTACTTTATTTATTATTTAAATAATTTATTATAATATGCTTAAGGCAAATGCATTTTTCCTGTCCCATGGAATAAGAGTCTTGTTCAAAACGAAAACCAATTAACGGCTACCTGCAGCTTTGCATGACACAAATGTACATGTTTTCAAGGCAAAACTCTTAACTCCTTTGGCATACAATTGATTAATAGCAAGCAAGTACTACTTTGTTTAGGACAAACTATTTTGATGTGACTAGAAAATTCTTAACTAGGCAGAGAAACCAGCTTTTGTATTTCCTGCAGCATTTGCTTTTCATGGATTCTTTCCCAGTAGCTTGGTTATAGATTTATGGGATACTTAATATCTTTGCTTTACATTCCAGAAACAGAAAACTGATATAAAACAGAGATTAAGATATCAAAACCAATTCTTTCTCTACCTTTTTGTATAAACAAAGATAGTCAAGAATTTAGTACAAATTGCTGTTGATTGCAGCAGATTTTTACAGTATTTATTTTTTTAGTCGCTTTGAAGACTAGACATTTATAAGTGATACCTCGGTTGGGTCAGGGACTCTGTCGATGTCGTGCAATAAATTTTTATTTAGTAAGCTAACTCTCACTGACATTATTTAGTATTACAGTTCTCTTTGACTCGGGATAATTTTAAGACACAGTTGAGCTTCTTTATGGAAGACATAGCTGAAACAGCAAAGCTCTTCAGGCAAAATAAGTCCATTACCAAGTCACCGGTGTATGATGGAAAGCTTCGCTGAGTATCTCTGCAGTGCATACAGATACTTATCCAGGTTTTAAGCAGTGCAGCCACATTAACATCCTTCTGTTGCTTTCTGTAGCCCAGAGCAAGCATGGGGTATGGCTGGCCTTTGCTGTTTTGTATCATGAAGACATGCCTCAGGGGCAGAGGGATTAGCATATGCATCTGTGTATTAGAGTGTAAGAAATACCACAGACAGAGGAGACAGATACAGAAAACCAGAAAAGCTGCCAGAAGCAGCACTGTGAGATGGCCAGCAAAAGAGGCTCAGGACAGGGTGCAGATCTGCTCTCCCTCGTCTGAGTCCTCCTGAGTGTAGGAAACAGCTGCCTGAGCATCTGCCATAAACAGGAGTGAAACAGGAATGTGTAAAAAAGGTGGTTGAGCCCATCATCAATTCTTCATTAAGCACAACAAAGTGGCAAAATTTCCATAACTGTCTCATCAACAGAGTCAACATTCTGAAATGGAATTGGGAAGGTGCCACAAAGAGAAACCAGTCTATTAGTTCAGCTTATGCTGCTTCCTGCTAGTTGTATTTTTGAGAATTTTGCAAAAAAAAAAAAAGTCACCAATTATTTCTGATTGGATTACTCAAATTATTTAAATTTTTAGCTAACTATGACAATGGAGTTGCACCTTTCAGTTATTCATTTTGACACCTGTTTCTGAGGGAATTAATTCAATGGAAGGTGGTAGAATAAAACATGCATGTCAAGCTGATCAGATCAGTGCTCAGCCCTGCACACCGTGGTTGTTCTGTTAATTAAACTTGCCATAGAACAAATTAGCCTGCATACGTTCCTCCCTCAGGCCTGTGTGCAGGGTGCAATGCCATGCTTGTCTCCAGACAATGGTCTGGTAGTATCACAGGAAAGTCTGATAAGAGTTGGGTAAGCTTCACCTGGAAACCTGTCTAGGTAGCCAGAGTAGCTCAGTTGGGATTACAAGTGATGCCAGAGCCTCTTACGACCACCACATGGCCACGTTGAATCCCTCTTCTGAGGTGTGATGGAGTGGTCAGAGAGAACAAGTGATCTCCCACTGCCTTGTCTACCTGTGCGAAGGTCAACTATGTCTACCAAGTGCTCACTTACCTCTGCACAAATTGCTCTTGATCAGGCAGTTCAAAGAACACGGGACCAAAGAGAGACTCTGCATAGGGAAGCTAAATAGTTGTTAAGTTATTGACCATTAGTGGATGTCTCCTCTCCACATGATCAACCTGTTACACCCTCCTGGAGACTAGTGATTCTTGCAGAAAATTCTTTCGCAAACAGATCTATAGTGCCTGCGATTTAGCAGCATCATAAGACCAACTGTTGGATCTATTAAAAAGGAAAGTTTAATCCATTTCTTTGAAGAACCTGTCTTTTTCATTGGAAACAGAAGCAAAGAGGGATTCAAAGGCAGTGACGGTATGGGAAATACAAATCTTTCTCCTTAATGATTGAATAAATGCATTGCCCTTCATTTCAGAGATTTTCCTTCCCTCCAGATTTGATTATTTGGTGCAGGGAAGCCACATTCTAGACTGCAGCCTTCAGGCCCTGAATCGGTCATTTCTTCCACTGGCTTTTCAGTGAGACATTTGTCTCTTCTCCCATGGGAGCTAGGTGGTATTCGTCTCTTTGACCATTAATCACCTAAAAATTAAAGACCACATCTAAATAATTTATCTTGGCTCTCTGCAGTCAATGGAAAGAATGAGATGCCTACAAAGGGCAGCTCATCCACCTATCTTAGACAGTTATAGTAGAGTAAGATGAATTGCCACTTCCCCATTGACTTCCCCAGAGAGAATTAAGGTGACAAGTTTAGATAAGACAAGTCACTTTTAGATGGCAAAAATAAGGAGAGGAATCTCACTTCACCAGAATCATGGCCTCCAGCAACCGTATATTTTTCTAAAATATGCCTCTTCAGTTGTCAGTGACATTATTTGTTTCTTTTCCTGGTGTAAGTCAGATAATGTCAGAATCACTGGTATCCCAACTGTGCACTGCTTCAAGCGATGCAGGATGAACATACAGTGGGGCTTCATGTCTGGCATCCAGAACATGGTCTTCATGTTAATATCTTTTTTAGTGTGACTTTTCTATAGTTGTCTTCTGTAGCGCAACTAGTATAGTAATTTTCAAACACATGCTTCAAAAATCTATTTTGATTTTTGTTGTTGTTCAGTTTTTCCCTCACAGATGTGATATAACTCAAATGTGCAAGTGCATACATACTTGTGTTGATAAATGTATGTAAAGAATAAAAGACATGTCTTCTGCAAATGCTTTTCCATATTTGCAGTAGAAGTGATTGCTGCCCAATCTCATGCAAGCAGTAATATGAGCTGAAATTATAAAGGTTAATGACGGTTTCTCTGTCACCAAAAAAAATAATAATTCTGATAACAAAAGCTGCTTTTCTTCTAATGATCTTTATTAATAATAACCTGTACACTTTATGAGTGGAGCGTTACTGGAATAATGATTGAAAGTGGAATAGAAAATATATCAGTAGATAAGGACTGTTTTGTTTCTGAGTAGTTAGAAGTATAGCCAAAAAGGGGAACAGCTATTCCATGGAAAATGCTGGCTGAGTTTTCTGATGTTAAAATTGCCAGTAATTCCCCATTTCAGTATCTGTAATGTCAAAAGGACAGAGCTTCCTAGAAGTGAATGTCTAACAGCACAGCCAATACGTATTGCTTTGCTTTTTTGTGATGCCTGCCAGGTTTTCAGCAATATTTGAAAGGCCAAACAGGTTTTTTAGATTAAGCAGGGCCAAGATAAGGTTTGGAAATTCCATAATTTTCTTCAAATACTTCTTTTATTTATTTATTTATTTTTAACCACTGGCTAAGTGGATAAGTTGACTTGAGGGTACTTTTCTAGCATGAGGTTTTCTTAGTGGAAACCACACAGGATCGGGATTTGAGAAGCTTTTGGGAACATTGCAACGAAAGTTAGATCGGAGAGAAGTCCCCACTCCCATTTCCCTGGGCAGCACACGATGTCTTATTGAACAACTGCTGCTTCCTAAACAGGATTATAGTTAATTGTAATTAATCACCTTCCATCACCTTTGGGTAAGAACTCTGCCAAGCCTGAAGAACTGTATCTTCTCAGTATGTATTCAGGGACATTACAAATGTTTGTTATTGATCCAGGGGCCATTAAAAACTAATCTTTACATATTTTGACACACTAATGGCTTGTGATGTAATTCTATACTCAGGAATTTTTACACAATGTCATGCATTGTCCAGGAACTCCTCAGAATATGGATTTTTATGATATATTTTAAAAGCTCACATACAATTATTTCCACTTGTGCAAATGCACATGCCACAGGTTACACTTCTGTTGGAGGAAAGAAGACAAACAAAACACACACATTTTCCATAAAAGGCTGAGAGGTCAGTGACTCATCTTGGCATATTCTGCAGACGAATTAAAATTCCTCTGCTTTAAAATAAGTATAACAACACCTCCTTCCAGTTACATAGTTACACACAGAATAGGTTTGGTTACCTCTCTTTCAACTGCCGATTTTTGTATGGCACAACGTAGCAGTCACCCATACATTACCAATTAATGGAATTTAATCTACACGCCATAGGAATTCTGGGAGAGATCCTATATTTAGGCTGTACATCACTTCCAATTGCAAAAGATTCTTGTGATCTTTTTATGAGAAGCTATAACGCCTCCTTTGTATATAGTAGACTTTGATTTTTGGCAAGGGAAAGAAATGTCTTTTCTGGGGAGCTGGCTGCCTTGCACGCTACTAGCATTTCCCATTTTCCTCCCGACTAAGCTACTCAGGAATATATTGGCTGTATGGCAAAACAACAACAACCTACACAGCCCCATCTAAAGCTGGGCTGATGCCACCAGTGATGCAGCAGCAGTCGGGCTGCACCAGGAACGCCTGAGAGCTGCCAGTGGGATGGGAGCCAGGCTGCAGCCCTACCAATTAACCACAGCACGCTTACTCTTCCCGCAACTCAGCCTCCCTCCAGGAATGCCACATGGGCAGCTCCGGAGCAGAAGAAGGGATATGTCTAACAGTCCAGGTTATTAATTTTCAACATTTTTTCAAGCTGTTTAGAACATTTCGTACTGGCTGACAGCAGTGATTGAAACCTTACCTAACAAAAAATTCGGGAGCCGGATTCTCAGCTGCATAAAACCACAGCCGCTCATTTATATGAAGGAGAAAATAGCCCAAATTATTTAAAGATATTCAGACAGGCTTTGAGGCTTGACTGAGCAATTCAGTAACTCTGGAAAGAGTATTATTTAAGACTAACGACACAGTAATCTGCAATTAGTTCACTGGCACATAATGAACCAATAAAATTAAATCATTGTGTGCATTTACATATCTGATTCCTCTGCGAGTAACTTTAATGATAACTGTGTGGTGCATTTACATACAGCTTCACTGTCCTCTGTCAGTCTGCATTGGTGGAACCTCACAGTAGCCTTGGGAGGTAGGCCAGTTTCGTTATCCTAAAATTTCAGGTGAGGAAACAGAAACACCACCAGTTCCAGTGACTTGCGCAGGGTCCAAGCCAAGAACAGGAGCCAGGAAGCAAACGTACCTTTGATTTAAGGTGGGTGTGCCTCCAACCGATTACAATGTGTGTTGCACCTGCCTACGCCTGGGGTGCTTGGCTCCATGTTTTCTGATTCCGACTGGGGCTAAACCACAAGACCATTCTTCGGCATTTGAATGATAAAGAACAACACGAGGAAGGATTTTCTGGTGGTTGGGGTGCTAGCCAAGGTCTTTGCAAGACCTGGGTCCAACGCTGTTCTGCAACAGAGTTTCTGGCAGAAAGCCTCAAGAGTATGTTGATGCCTCAGCTGGGAGTGGGTCTAGGTGGCAAGCTTGCACTGGGTCCCAGGTGCCTAGGCAGTACTCAAAGCCCTGGTAGAACAGCCACCTCAGTGAATGCCTATAACTGGGGTTTTTTTGGAATGTCCCAGTGTCGCTTGAGAGAAGGTCTGTTTCCCCCCTCATTCTGGACTCCCCTGCCCCTGTGGGTGCCGTGGCCCCTGTGTCACTTGTGTCTGTCGGTGCATGGAATCTATGTTCAGTATGGGCACTATGTAATTCCAGGCGCAGCATGGTTTGAATGTCAGACGGCAATTTGCTAGAAGGCAGAGATGTATACGGGGAGGAAAAAGGGAGGAGGCATTCCATTTGCTCATTATTTTTTTACTTGCTGAAGAAAGTGTTATTTGCTAATTAATAGTACAGTTCTGTGCCATATTTCACAACTGCCTTGTATTTGCTTTCATGATGATATCCTTGAATCACACCCTAAGCTTTACTACACATTAACTTCAGAGCGTGCGTCTTTCCTATACTTACCCTCAGTAAAGCAGAATAGTGGAAAAAAATGCGAAACAACCCACAACATTATTCTCAAATCCATATGGGATAGATTATCTTCTTAAGCTAATTATGGTGAAGTTTCAAGTACAGGCATCATGGAAAAGCTCATGATAAGTTAGGACATATTCATCATTCTGATGAGATTTGATATCCATCTGAATGGGAGCTTGGCTTTTGACCCCAGTTTGGTTTTGGGATCTATTAAGTTCCTGCAAATTTTGAATGAGCCCAGATTTGGATCTTTGGGTTTGACCCACCCTAGGCAGTGATACTAATTTCATGCTTCAGGCCACATTTAAATTCAAAATAGAAAAATGGAGTATTTTTGACTTACAAAGAGGATCTGATGATATCAAAGGATACTGAGATTTGTCCATTGTCTTTACAGCTACATAGACTTAAAAGAAAAAAATATTCACATATGAAAACGTTAAAAAAAATGGATTATCATGTAGGACTCAGCCATCAATAAAATGTAGGTTATGCTGTTGGTAACACCTTGACTTCCTTTAGTGAAAAGATGAACTACTGGTTTACTTTCCCCTGCAAGAAATAGAACAAAAGGATATTGCTTCTGCTTTCATTTGAGATTTTACATGTTTGAAAATTCAGTGTGAACTTTTATGCTTGTTATTCACCTCTGAACATACTAAAATTTCCACGACATAAACTTACAGACGAGCCTTTAACACTCTCTGTATCATTCAGTAATAGTAAAGCTCCTCTGGCTCTGTGTGGGGTGAAATGACTGATGGAGTCCTTCTATGTCATGCCTAATGTCTCTGGTATACACACCCTTACAGTAACTACCCACAGTCATTACATTGGATTTAAGTATGTATGTAAGACATAAATGCACCAGAACAGAGTTCTTCCAAAATAGGTACTGTAGTCATGGAAGTAGTTTTTGAATGTACTTTGCTGCAGGATGAATATAAATAGAGCAGTGCTCAAAACATCCCTGCAATGAAATTCTTTGGAAAGGATGAACTACATATGTAAGGCGCTATAAGATGCTGAAATACGAGTGTTTCAGCACGCATGTATATTTGCAATATAAATCCTTGGCATACATAACAAATGCCAGGCCTTTTTTATTTTAAGACTTCAAAACATTTTATATAACATGTTTACACTGTAATTCCAGCAAAGTAATAGTCAGAAAAAAATATCATGAACTTTATACATAAATCATATTTCAAATGCACTTATTTGATAAACGATACATGCGTGTAAGTTCCACAGAGCTGCAATTGTTTGCACTTGCCTCCTGGGCCAATGAGTGAGTATTTTGCTATCCCAGTTTTTATCACTTTGTGCTAATTATCGCATTGTGTTGCAGTACTGAGGGGAAAGACATACTGATACCGAGACCTTTACCAAGGAAGTGTAGTGCTATGGAAAAGCATTTCTTGAGGAGGCCTCCGAAGTTTCACAGATGGAAGCTTAAAGGTGTACACCCTTTGCAGATACTGCTAGCAGTGTTCTCAGCGTTTGCCTTGTATGTCAGATCATGACTAAAGAAAACTAAAAAAAAAAAACCCAACAAAAAATCCTTAAAAAATTTGTGGTTTGGGTGTTCGTTTTTTTTTAGTTCAGAATACTAAAGATCATTTCATTTCTCCCTTGTCCATATCTGATGGAAGCCACGTATGCCATAGAGTTAGGCCAGCTGTTGCGAGGAAATATTTAAGATGGCCTGTGGAACTTTGCTTTTTTTCTGGAAGACTTTCATGCAACCCAAAACATGTTAATAGTAAAAATTAATTGCATATATGCTAAGTGAATTCTTGAACATTCACCAAAGAACTTCTGGAGACCTTGAAACGGAGGTATTATTAGATGCTAGGAGACTAGTTCACAAAACTGAGGGGAAAAAGACCAAATCCTTCTATTCCTGCAATAACTGTAGTTTGGCTAACAAACAGTAAGGACCAGACATGTAGACCTTCTCTATAGTGACAATTTTGCTAATAATTAGGTGGGAAAAAACAACAAACAAACAAAAAGCCAGATAAAATTTTACTGTGTGGCTGGAAAAGGCTGAAAAAAATTTTCTTCCAGAGTCCTCTAAGTATCTAATTGATGTCCTGACTCAGAACAGTATTTATAGCGTGATAACAAAGTAGACATCAATGAGAAAAAATTAAAATAAAAATCATCTTTAATAACTCATTGAACTCCTAATGCCTTCTGTTTGTCCCTCTGCTTGGGAATCTTCCTTCTAAAAGCTGCTGCATCAGGTCCTGCACATGTCCAGCTATTTTTAGATTTCCAACAGGCTGTTTACTAGGGATTTGAAGTCTGGCAATCCAGATACTCTAGACACAGTTGGAATGCTCTTGCTCACACACTCACGCCTCTCCACAGGTTACACTTGGAATTAAAAACTGCGATGTGGCTCTGTCATTCAAACCTTACAGTGTCTGGCATTGGGTATCAAAAAAAATTATGATGAAATAGAGCACTCTGGTTTTAATTTAAACTACTTAATGCCAAAAATATTCATGGACAACTTCATGGCCAGTAGGCAAGCAAAATGTGATCTTCCATTTAAAGACTATAGTTTTGGTTTAGTCAGGAATCGAGATTTTTTTATTTTGTTTTAATTTAATAACCTTTCTTCCTTTTAAAATAGTATTTCAGACATTTGTATTCAATATTTATCAGAAGCTTCTTGAAAATTGGTATTCCCTCCCTCCTCAAGCATGGATTTCAGCAAATTTCTCATTCTCCATTACATGTAATATTATACCTACCCACATGATCAGTGTATATGAACTGACAAGATCAGCATAACAAGACATTTTAAGTTCTGAGGTACTCTTCACCATTATATCTTTACAAACTTTTGATATTAAATATCTCCACTGATTTTGAAATCCCTTTAAAAAAACAATTGTAAATTATTTATAACATTAACTACTGACTGAATACAACTTATTTTTCAAAGCATTATACCATGTGGGACTCTTTTTTTTTTTTAATAACATTGCAAATTAACATTGTTAATTTTTACAATAAGTGTAATTTATTGTAAAATTTATTCCTTATTTTTAAAGCTTTTTGGGCTTTTCAGCATTTACATGTTATGGAAATGCGATTCTTAGGGCATCCTGGAGCCAGCATATTGAGGAAAATAAGGACAGATAAAAATCTTTCTCAAATTAGAAACTAGAAATGCAAATACAGTTGAATGCTTTCCTCATTCTGTAGCTCCAATCTGTATTTTTCTATCAACGTATTTCTGTAAATGCAATTCCAATTTAAATTTGCTCGGTTTGTGTAGTCCACAGATGGTTTTAGCATTTGTAGGTGCAACTTGTTTCAACAGTCATAGGGGTATGACCAAAGACTACGACACAGCAAAAGAATTTTATGCTAGTTGTTCTTGTTGGATTTTCACCCAGAAACACAAATCGGACACAATGTTAATATTACCCGTCAAATACTCTGCCTTGAATTCTGTCATCACTGTTTGATATCAGTTATAAGCTGGAAACAAATGGAAGGTTAATGTTGATTTTAGAGAGACCTGAGGAACATGTTTATGTACTTTGTTCCAAAATGCTGAAATCTGAAGCCTGAAACCTTAAAGAGAGGTCAATGGGGATTTCACATCCGAACGTCTTTGAGGATCTGGGCTTTGGTGCTGTAAAAATGGAGCTTTTTAATCCAAAGGTAGGCCTGAGGCTCCTGTCCTGATTTACAGATAGTCCCAGCTACCCTAATAGTCTTCCCACCTGACCCTTAACAGGGGCTGTGACTCCTCACCAGCTCTGATATTACAGCTAAATATGCACTGTGGATGTCAAAATACAGATTTAAAGTTCAACTGCACTTAACACTGAGGGAACATGTTGGTATTTTTACTCTTTTTCTGAAATACCATCTCTGTCAAAGGCAGTGGGTAGAACAGGAGCACATGTACTTTACTTTGTTTCCTCTCCAACTTGAACTCTGTGTTGTGAAACACAATCAGTCTGATCATGGTCTACACAGCTGAGCTTTCCTTAGATACAGGAGCATTCCTCCGAAGGCAACAAGTGCCCAAGATGATGTAAGGGGGTTTCTAACCCCCTGTGTGTAATATTGGCAGACAAAATGAGGATTGAGAAGTTTGCTTACCTTTTCTGACCTTCCAGAAAACCAAGAGGAAAGATAGTGGAACAGAGATCCTACTAGAAGGACACAAATAGATTTAACATTCAACCTTTTGTACAATATTGCTATCTCTTAGTTACTCTTCTGCTGAGTACAGAGGATTTCTGTATGTACAGTGCATAAGGTAAAAGCGGCATCTTCTGGTAACTGAGCTGCTCCATCCCCACCACACATCTCTGTCTGGGAGCTTGTTGCCTTGTGTAGGTTCATGCAATGACTTCAGCTTGTGCAGATGTACCTCTGTCGGCTTCGATCTGTGCCTCCTTCCCCGTGCACTGATAGCAACCATGCCCTTGTAGCACATAACATGGCATGAGCTAACTACCCAAGTATTTTGTCAGTTTTTTGATCAACCTTTGCACCTTGCCCCAAGTTCTCTGTTGCCACAGCTACGCTGCTAGCTTTGCCTGAGCTAATGAGCAGCTCTGGTATGTTTACCTGAGCTTTAGCCCCTGAGAGTGATCCTCTGTGCATCCGTTCCACATTTTATGTACATTGTGAGAGTCCCTGGCAGGAGGGCAGCTCAGCTAGGCAGTAACAGGAGAAGAAAGGGCAATAGTCTTCTTGTCCCTCAGCGGTGGGACTATGGTTGCTTTAGGCACTCACTTTGAAAAGCCACTTAAGCCTCAATTGGTTTCTGATTTGTGCTTCACAAGGTGAACTTCAGGATCAGAAGGAGAGTCTCAGCTGTCTGCCTCTGTAGTAAAGCGGAGCAGAAGCCTAGCTTTAAGTGCCCTGACCAGTCCTGGAGGAGTGGGGAACCTCATTAGGCTAAAGTCAGCCGATCTACGTACTGCTGTGCAGCAGTCCTGTCACTAGATACCCTCCAGTCCTCATAGCTTTACCTGAAACAATCCTTTACTACACCCTGTTCCCTTGATAGTCTCAGTATGTGTGCTGAGAAGGAGTGATCAGCTTTGACATGAAAGCTTTTTTAAATCAATTAATCCTTTAGTTTCAAACGGCTGTATAAGCAGAGCTATGGCTATCCTATATCCAAATGAGTGAAGGTACTATCTCACCATGACAGGGCCTGTAGGATCATAGAACGGTTTGAGTTGGAAGGGACCTCAAAGATCATCTAGTTCCACCCCTCCTGCCATGGGCAGGGACACCCTCCACTAGACCAGGTTGCCCAAAGCCCCATCCAACCTGGCCTTGAACATTGCCATGGAGGGGGCATCCACAGCTTCTTGGGGAAACCTGTTCCACTGCCTCTCCACCCTCACAGGAAAGAATTTCTTTCTAGTATCTAATCTAAATTTCCCCTCTTTTAGTTTAAACCTATTACCCCCTGTCCTATCACTCCCTGCCCCTGTAAACAGCCCCTCTCCAGCTTTTTTGTAGGCCTCTTTTAGGGACTGGAAGGCTGCAATTAGGTCTCCCCGGAGCCTTCTCTTCTCCAGGCTGAACAAGCCCAACTTCCTCAGCCTGTCCTCGTAGGAGAGGTGCTCCAGTCCTCTGACCAACTTTGTGGCCCTCCTCCGGACTCTTTCCAACAGCTCCATGTCTTTCCTGTACTGGGGACCCCA
>VWZZ01006684.1:222471-376947 GCA_013399095.1 Psophia crepitans
TGGGGTGTGGCCACTGTGGGGCTCTGTGCAGGTCATAGGGGTGTGCCTAAACTCACCGTACAACGCGAGATCTTCCGAACGGGATTCCCTACACAGGACCTTGCACCTGGCCTTGTTGAACTTCACGCGGTTTGCACAGGTCCACCTCTCCAGCCTCCTGAAGTCCCTCTGGATGTCATCCCTTCCCTCCAGTGTGTCGACTGCACTACACAGCTTGGTGTCGTCAGCAAACTTGCTGAGGGTGCACTTGATACCACTGTCCATGTTGCCGACAAAGATGTTAAACAGTGCCGGTCCCAGTACCAACCCCTGAGGAACACCACTTGTCACTAATGTTCACTTGGACATTGAGCAGTTGACTGCAACTCTTTGAGTGTGACCATCCAGCTAATTCCTTATCCACTGAGTGGTCCATCCATGAAATCCATGCCTCTCCAATTTAGAGAGAAGATTCTCATGTGGAATAGTGTCAAATGCTTTGCACAAGTCCAGGTAGATGATATCAAATGGTGTTCCCTTATACACCAGTGCTGTAACCCTGTTGTAGAAGGCCACCAAATTTGTCAGGCATGATTTGCCCTTAGTGAAGCCATGCTGACTGTCACTAATCACATTTGCATTTTCCATGTGCCTTAGCATAGTTTCCAGTAGGATCTGCTTCATGATCTTCTCAGGCACAGAGGTGAGACTGACTAGCCTGTAGGATATTACATGGGTATAGAGTAGTGAGTGCAGGGATGCTTGAAATACCTGTGAAATTCTCCACACACTGCCAGAAGTAGTGTAAGCTCCACAAGTCCTGCTTTGAATATTTTGGGGAAAGTATATAGACTATCTCCAGCAGGAAGGAGCCAGAGTTAAACTGTCTCCTACAGAAAGAGAAGCTAAAACTATCATCCTAGACACAGACACATATCCTTGTACTTGTCTGAATGCTGGCCACCATGGTTCCATGTGACCAGATATCAGGACAAGAAAAGGGAAATACCCAAGGAGAAGAGAAGGGCCTTAAACCTGTCACAGTGCACTTTCTTCTGGGTACCATTGATCCAGGGTTGCTTAATTGCTAAAGGTATGAAAGACCCTCAAAAATATTTGTGGGCCACGGAGAAACTTGCTCTAGGTGACTCCCAGCCTGAAGGAGTATGGCTGCCTAAAAGGAGATCACACTTCGCTCCTGGAAAAGAGCAGCAGCATCATGTGAATCCTACTGGAAAGCTCTGTAAGCTTCTCCTAAGGAGTTAACAGCACATGGGGTCCATATCATTTTGCTGCTTGTTTTCTGGGCTCCTCATTCTGCAATGCATTGGAGTTAGTGAGTCAAAAGTTGTATCATAAACATATCACTTCATTGTAACAGGGTTCAGGTACCCTGTACGCATCCTTAAAAGTGCAGTCCAGGTCACATTAACAGCAAAGTAATAACCTTATTCCTCCAGACATCCAGCCAAACTTGTTTCATCTCCATGGTACATCAACAGCTTCTTCTCTTCTGGGAGTATTATTTCAGCTGCCTTTTCTCAGCTGCAGCAGCACAGAGCTTGGAAAGAGGTAATCCTCGAGGTAAACACTTGTCAAGCCTTTCAGGAGTTTATAGGTCAGAAATAACACTGTCAGCCTGAAACAAGGAAGTTGTGATTACAGGTCTATATGGAGGAAATGCCAGAATTAATAAGGACTGCTCCACCTTCAAGAAACCAGCAGGCTTGGCTCTGAGAGGTCACAGGAGCAAGTTATTTCTAGTCCTGTGAGGTTTCTGCAAGAATGTGCTGCTGCCTCTTTCTCACCTTGAGGACACAAAGCAATGGTGATTCTCATAACTGACCAGAGAAAGGCAGTATGGGACATTGTGGGTGAGACAGACACAAAGGGTAGAGAACTTTTACAGCTCTCTAGAAAATCATCACCTTCTTCACTACATCTGTGAGAGTGAAGGTTGGACAGATGCAGAATTCAGATCTTATGTTAACCCAAAACACAATGCCACCTAGGACTGAAAGCAGTTATGCCTCTGTTTCTTGCAAAATTTAGATCAGTGGTAGGCTACGTACTCCTGGGTGTCATCAAGTCATTTTCACTGCAATGAGCATCCTGCTGAAGATGCTGACAAGCTTCTTCACTTGTTTGTCATGCTTTCCCAGCCACCCAGGATCACAATAGAGCTGTAAAATGCTCCTTTTTCTGCCTCCTCCTTTTCTCAGACTCACCACCAACATGTTCTGAGTGTGCTGAATAAGCACTGCCCAGGCCCCAGTAAAACAGACTCTTGCCTTTCTGAGTTATTATAAGCCAGTAGAGAGAAAGTCAGTCTGTTGCTAATGAGTACTATTAATATCTCCTTTTGTGAGAACAAGTCATCTAATACCCTGAAGCTAGAGGTAGTTAGGTTCTTGCTTGAGAGACCATATCATCCTATTATCATTTTTATCTGGCAAGCAAATCCAAAGAGCTAGAAAAAAATCGGAGTACTAATTATACATTTTCATTGCAATTCTTAATCTCATTAAAACTTCTGCAGACGGGACTGAATTGTATGGCAACCTCGATTATTTATTTCATATAAGTGAAGTTCAGACCCTCGAATCTGAAACTCTTTGGAGGGAGGCACTGACTGGTTCAGGCTGCCTGGACCACTCTGCGCTGGTCAGTGGTGGAGATGGATGCGCCCGTCCCGCTGTGCTCACACATCCACCGTGTTCGTGCAAGATTTCTTCTCTCTCCTGGTCTGGTTTTGTGTTTGCCAGGTGACTGTCCCTCAGCGCAAGTGGCTCTATATTCATCCGGCGTCTACATTTTGAGAGCAAAGCCAGGTTAAATGATTGTTTGGGAAAAGTGGTTAAATGGGTGGCAGGAGTTTGGTGTTCTTAAGGAAGTTCCATTAGGGCTGTAGCGCCTGGGACTCTAATAAGCAGGTTTTGAAAGGAAAAGCAGAATCTGCATGCTTTCATGTAGCTTATGGTTTCATTTCCTTGCTTTCCAGTCTTGCTTTGGATATGCTGCATATGTAGGAGCCCCATGAGCTTCACAAGCAAGATTTTTGTGTATTAATTATAGCAACTTTATTATTTCCTGGATATTAACATTAAATTCTTAAAATGTCATCTGGATGCCAAACACTTAAAATTCAAGCTGTAGTGCATTTAAGAAAGGCTCTTATCTTGTGTTATAGAAACTGTGCTTTTTCTCTAAGGCAAGCAGTTATCACTGAAGTCATTTACAAGTAGATTTTTTTCGGTTGCCTTAATCAAGCTTTTTAATATACATGTAAATTGTAGCAACAAAAAGTTTGGATACACAAAAGCAAGAAATAAGTGCACACACTGTATTTCTTTCTAGATATTGTGTGAGGACATGGTGAATATTTCTATAAATGCAAACATAAATATATGAAAAGCACACTGTGAGATTGTTTGCAAGTTGAGTTAGGATTTAAAACCTCATCCGAAGACGAAGTAAAAGTGAAGACTAAAAACACTAAGAACAGGGCATTGAACAATAGTATTAAACATTTACAAAAAAGGACATTTTGTAATTTCTTGTTTTGAATCTTAATGTGGGTGGAATCCTGGCTCTGCTGTAGTCAATGGGAGTTTTGGCATTAACTTCAATAGGCCTGTGTTTCACCCTGTATTTTTAGGATAATTCTTCAAGGGATTTATGAGATACAATTTTAAGTCATAACAGAAAACACCCACTAAGGAAGCTACTAAATATTTTTTCGGGAAGAACAAATAATTTTAAGATGGGAACAACTTGAAATAGTCTTCCAACTAATTTTCATTTGCTCTTCTTGTTTAATGTAGCTTGAGTTTTATATCAGGACAGGAAAAAAAAGTCATATGAACATGCATGCTGGAGAATTTTGCTCTTATGAGACTTCTAGAAAAGTTGCAGCATCCAATTTTTTTAGTTTTATATTTGATGAACTTTAATGAACTTGATACTCTTGGCTATTAGATAAGAACCACATTACATCTCATCATTAGTCAGTCAGATAATTAATGGTTGCAACTGCTGTAATAAAAACTGATATTAATCAAACCTGCCATGGTCTGTTTATTATTGCGAAGCAATTCGCGTATGACAAGCTGACAGCAAAATGTGGAAGAAACAGAAAAGCTATTCATGCGGGTTGTTTGTTTCGGTGAGTGACATTTTGCACCGGTTAGCACCATCTGACACAAAGCAGGTAGCCATGTGTGTTCAAAGGCCTGCTTCAACGCCTATGGCAGACAAATAGGAGCCTTTATGCTGACTTCCGTGTGCTTTGAAGTCACTAATGAGTATGTTTCTGAATAACATATAGTGTGAAATCTCAGCTGAAGCAGTAAATACATTAGCATTAGGGTGATTATTTTCCATTCTTCCTCCTTTCCTCTACTTCCTATTTTTGTGGTTTTCTGATGTTGCTTCTTGTCTGTGATCACAGTGTAAGCTCTTTGAGACAGGAAGACCATCTACTTATGTATACCCATATATACGTGTATCTGTATGCCTGTATTTCTGTACATGACATCTCATTTATCCTGAGCCCTTCGCACACTCTTGTTCATGAATTTCCCAAAGCAGAGCTATATGGTCCTCGTGACAGTGTGTCTTACAGTTCCTGAGATATAAAAATAGCTTTCTTTATTGCTGAGGGGCTATATTTTGATTTAATGACAGTCACATTAAAATGTGAATCCTGCGTGCTAGCTAAGATAAAGGTAATTTTCAAGGAAACGTTTGCTTAAGGGCCACAGAGTCGTACCAGGAGATGAAGGCAGCAAAGAGGTCAGATCATCCGCTTCAACTCTTTAATAATACCATTCCTCTGCAGCTTTCACCAGAGGGGTCTGTTCATTGAGGTCAACATTTCAACCTAAGAATTAAATTTAGATTCTTCAGTCTATATTTACGTGTCTAAATATAAACGGTTTCATTTTCAAAGGTGCAGATTACTCCGGACTGGTGCTGACAGCAGCTATTCCCATCTTCCCTGGTAGAATTATTAACAAGCACCTTTGTGCCGCACTGTGCCAGGCAGGGATTCCTGACATGCAAACACATGTAAATATCATGAGTGCCATCTGGAAACGTAAAAGGACCAGGATGAGGAAGGTTGTATGGACGCACTTCGGGAGGAATGAGTAAGTAAGCACAGAAGCTGGGAAGATCAGAGTGAAGACTGATTGTTAGGCTTGATTTTTTATGGCGAGGAAGATCTGGTTAGACTACAAGTAAAAATGAGTCAGTTGATCCAAACAAAATCTTGGATAATGAAGTGAGCAATTACTGAAATGCCTTTTTAAGGAAATGTTTGTTCATGTCAGAGAAAAGCTGCGAAACGCAGTAGTGTTTGTTGGCTTCAGCCTAGGAGAAACCTTAACATGGAAGGGCAAAGAGCTGATTGTCTACACTGAGTTTTATTGGTGTATTTGCATAGGGATGGGTACAAAACATCTGATCTGAATGGAACTGTTTATCCTTTCCTTGTGAGTTGGTGATAGCCAGGAATCATCAGGTCAAGTGTGCGAAAAAGACCACTGAATATAGGTCAAACACCTGGCTGAAGTATTCTCACTGACTTTAAACAGAATAAATAACATTTATGCCTCTCAACCTGAGAGAGCTTAACTGTGTGCTCTTACATCTAGTCCACAGCACTGCCAGGATTTGCTTTTCATGTACACAGTAACTGACAATAAACAATTAAAATAAAATACCACTTCTTGAAAGAAAGTTGGCCAGTTCAGGTAAAAACACTTTCAACTCCAGACTCCTGTACGTACATATCACTGTCCAGGTTTGCAGGTGTCTTTGTTATTTGGCATCTTTGTACCATGGTAAGTCTCCCTTTTTCTGCCACCACTTCCCAGTTTAAGTTGCCATGTAAAGGTAGACTACAATACTCTTTTTTCCTAATTCTCCATTATTAAAAAACAGTGCACGTTCATACTTCAGATGCTACAGGTCTTGTAGTCTTTGAGGGTATTTGGAACAAACCATTACTGTTTGCAGACTAATTGTTTGGTGAGAATAAGGCAAGCTACCTTAATGACAGCTTGTGAAATAACAATCTATGATATAGTACTTGGATGTAGCAACAACTGTGTTTCAAGCCAAGTAAAAAAACTGTCAGTATCTTGTGCGTGAGAAGCTTGTAGATACCCTGAGGTGACTTCATATAATTCTAAACCAGCAGGTAGCTTCTTGCATAGCTAATCATGGCATCAGTGCCTGGAGCAAGTGGAGGTGGTTGACAATGTACTTTAGTTTTAGATGAATTCAGCTCCTTTTGAATATCATTTTAATTCCCTGTTCCAGTTTCTAAAGTAGGCATTTACATGCTTTATTTTTGCAAAATATAGAAGGTAACCTTGGGGAGGGGAAATCATAGTCTATGTTAAACAAAAACCAAAAAACCAAACAAAAAAAACCCACCCTGATTTTGGGAACTCTAATTAATGTCTTGCTCTACAATTGAGAACAAGACAGGGAGAACAATTCCTAGAAAATCGTCCAAAAATTTTCTTTTTCTCTCTCTGTGAAATATCTCTAAATTATTTCTGAGAAAGTTTCCATGTCAGCCAGCTGAGTGTATAGGTTATCCATAAACTACTTAAACTGTCCAAACCTCAAACTATTTGCGAGAAACTATTTATGGTGTTTGACTGGTTGTGTGGCACGTTAGTATCTGCTACCTCATAGAATAACTGACATTTTTATAAAACAAGAGGAATATAGGTGATTTCAAGATGACTGATCAAACCTTTCCTTTAAAAACAGAGGTTCAGTTTTTAAAACAGCATGTAAGAAATGTTAGACGCAGCTAGCTGTTTAATGGGATTAAAGATGGGTAAGCACTTAAGTGGGTAAGTCTTAAATACCTTTGAAAAATCCATTAATTCATACTTTTTAACACCTTTAAAAATCTAGGTCATATTTACACATTGGCTTGAGACTTTCATTTCTCAGTAATACTCTTGTTATGCCAAATAACAGCAAATTAATACTACTTTGACACTTCATAGTAAGAACTAAGAGAAAACAATTGCTTGTTTTCATCTCTGTGAGAAATATTTAAAAAACATGGATCAAAGTGGATGTTTTACTTTTATTGAGTGAATGCTGGAAAAAAGCTTGACTCTTTATTCTCCCACCTCTATTGTCTTCACTATACCTAGACTATGTCTCAGTCTAAACTCTGAAATGGTGTGTAAGTACCACAGCTTGTGTACACATGTAGAAGTCTGTAGGTTGCTAAAAGCTTGGGTTGCAGTGCTTGCTGCGCTGATTTTTTTTTTGTTTCTTTTTTTTTAGTGCCCTGTTACTCCACATCACGGCAGAGGAGCACAAAAATGCTGAGAAGGACCATTTTATGATCATTTATGTCCACATGAAAGTCAGTCTCAAAAGTCAAATCATGTGGACAAACTATTCATCAATGCTATAAGCCTTTCCACACTGCACAAGTGTCCCAGACTCCCCACCATCCTTGCAGAGATTTTCCAGAGCTCTACTTACTTTCTTTTCTACTCAATTATCTCTAGCTTTACATCTATTGAGAGCTATTTTCTTCTCATCTGCCCTTTCAGAGCAGAACCTACAATACAAAGGTTATCTGTTGCTAAACTCTTTCTCTGCAGACAGACCCATAAGGTGGCTCATGACAAAGAGCAGCTCATCAGTCACACTCATTACACCAGCATGAAAATCTGTTGGGAGTGACGGGGGAAGTCAGGAGCTGGCTGAAACTTTCCAAAACTTTCCAGAAGCCTACCTGGGCTCTTTTGTCTCTCTGTCCTCAGTGATTTCAGATGCAATGCTATAGAAGTAAGCTAACATTTGGAATGAGGAATAGGAGGGAAGGGTGCTTTCCATATAAATCTAGTTAAAATTTCATGCATGAAGTGCTTAGGAAGTCTGGTGGAGTATAAATACCTGCAGAGACTTTTTGCCTTCCTTCCCTCTGAAGCAGTATTGTCTGGCTGCTTTGGTGTAGCAGTTGAAAACCACCTCTCCCAGGGACAGTATTAATGGCCAAAAACTTTTATAGTGTGATGCAAATTTAGCTTGCTTGAAAATGGAAAGTAAACATGAGAGCTGGATGAGATGTCTGTGTAGGCTAGCCAAAGATGCTCAAGAAATAAGCCATTTTTAAAGCAGAGATCTGGGTTATTTGTCTTAGGCATTATAAGGAAATACAAGCCTATCTTAAAAGACTTTGAGTTATTATAATTTCTTGTCATTTTTCTTGAGAAAAGCTTGTGCTTATATAAAAAAATGAATTGACACAAAAAATGAGAAAAAAAAAATAATTTGGTCAAATGTTTAACTTTTCAAAGGATGTCAAGCCTAAAAATTTGACCCTGCTCCTTCAATAACACGTGAGCTTTCACTCATTGTCTTTTCCTCTTTCCCTTCATTTTCTTCCACTGAAAACACTGAGATGCAAGGAGAAAGGGAATAAACAGAACAAATAGTGTTCTTGTACCAGGACTTTTTCTAATATAGAGTTTAAAAGGATTCAGAAGTTGAGAAATATATTTTCCAACCATTAAAGAAAAACCTCCAATGATTTTTCCAGTGAAAGAAGAGTGTAAAAGCTCACCCCCAAAATAACAGGAAGAGACAGAAACATTAAAATGGAAAATTCTAAATAAAGCAAAAATAAATCTTTTTTTTTTTCCCATGAGAAACAAAACTCAATTTTAGAATTAAACGAAAACTGTTTAACTGGTTTTGAAACCATAAAATTTTAATCAGAGATACTAAGAAATTGAGTCGGTTGGCTCAGTTCATCACAGCTAGTCATAACTGTGAAGCAGAACAGCCTGAGAAACAGTCAGGGTGTCACAGAGGATGGATCATCTGCAGATAATCTCCAGGTCATGACTGAGGTAATTTAGCACAGAACAATCACTATTTTTTATGGGTATTATGAGATCAGCTATCATAATACGCTTTCCACTTGGGCATGAGCAAGCACTTGTATGCTTTTATGTGCCAAAATGAGTGGTTCAGACCTTGTGTGGTCAGAAATTTGGTATGCTTATACAAAAAAGTTACGATATGTGAAATTTGACAATGCACAAATATTGTATGCATTAGAAACAAACAAAAATTTAGACAAAACAGAAAGAGTTAGGATCATGTATAATGTTATGTCATAAGAGTATGAAAGGATGGAGTATATTAACTCTACGTAGATGTCTACGTATAATCTATAGAACAGATGTTTACATCTGAGCGAACATGGTTCTCCTTAATAGTCACTGGAGAGAAAAAGGTGCTTGTAGTGTGTGATTCATCTCTATCATAACAGAAACATTTAAGCCAGTTCAGATGTGTCCTGTGTACTTAATCCTTTCATCAATGATAACTAGCTTGACTAGATCAGATGTAGATGTCTACGTGGTACAAGTGCAAAACTAAGTGAGAAGACTCCTTCCCCAAAAGGCTCCCTAGATCGCTAGCCAACTCTGTGAAATTTGCTTAGGAGCTTCTAACGAAAGAGGGAGCTGAACGTGGCAAACTGTCAGAGAAGTCAGGTCTGTCTGTGATCTTTTTTGTTAAAATTCTTACTAGCAGTAATGTTTATCTTTCCCTCAAAGGAAAAACAAAACCAAAACCAAAACAAAACAACAAGAGTGTAATGGCCACTGGTCTGATAATTCATGCATTGTTTGGGATAAAATCTAAGGACTCTATAGATCGGTGTTAATCTGAGGTGTGCCTAAATCCCAGGGTTAAGTGTGGCTATGAGTGGTAGAAAAGGTCATTCTTTTAAAATTTGTTTCTTGGTTTAATTCCAATATTTGCATTAGAATGATTGCTGCCTGTGCTGTCTCTATTAGAACATGTTTTTCTAGCACTGCTTTTCTAGTGTTAATGCAGCCAAGTACCTTAATCTTCTCTTTAGCTTTTAACCAACCAAAAACCACTGGTGATATTGTCCCTCTTATTCTGTGATGTGAGATATGGGATGAGACTAATCATAAGCATTGAGCTTTGCTTAACTCTACTACCATTGAAATTACAGTGAAATGCCCATTTCTGGCCTTACTCTTTTTGACTTGTAGAACACTAACCTGTTTATTTCTAGGTATAACAATTACTATTTATGTATTGATGCAAAACACTGGTTTAGGCTGAGCTTCATCTACAGCCTCATTCCCCATCACCTGTCTCCTCCTTTTCTGAACCTCTCACATGTAAACCTAACATACAAGGTTTCTTCAACACCTTCCCCAGTATTCTCAGCTGTGACCAAGCTGTAGCTGCAGAAAAGGCTACAGGGGTGTTCAGTATGGCTGATAGGTAACAAACAGACATAAAATATTGCATGTCAGCAGCAGAAGCTGGTGGGAAACATGCTACCCGAGGTAGCTCTGTGTTACCAGATAATTCTTGTATGGTGGAGGGACTCCCGCTAGGGAAGGATGTACCAGCTTTGGAGCTACAACCGACTGACAGTTAGCAAAGTGGCCATCTATTAAGTGCTTCTAAGTCCTCATCTGAAGTAAAAGAAAGGTCAAACAGCAAGATGTCTAGTGTGCTTTCTAAGCAAACGAATAATCACTCAAACAGAAAATCCAATCATCTCTTAGAAATTTAATTAAAAAAGATAATTCAAAGATAGTTTAAAATTACTATGTCAGGTGATAGAGACAAGCCCACTGTGCTCAATAAATCAAGCACAGCTGAAACACTCAGTGGGTTTGGCTCCTTTGCCTCACATGAAACAATTCTCAATTAAATGTGAGTTTTCTTCTTTAAACAATTTCCATGGTTTGATTTTCTTTTTTGTGGTTATTTGTTCCCTTGGAAGGTGTACTAGTCATGTTGCTTTTGAACTAAAATTCAGCATACCATATACTTTTTATTGGCATCAATGCAATTGCTTCTTTTTGGCCTTCAGAAGTCCCAGACCTCCAGACTAGAAGTGGTGCAGAATGCTGCTGGCGCCTTTTCACAAGTACAAAGAAGTGCAGACACATCACCCCCACATTGAAGCAACTATAATAGTTTCTTTTTAGATTTCAAGATCCAGTTCAAAATAACTCCCTTGGTTTTACAGACTTTTCAGGCACTTGCTCAAACCTATTGTACCTCATACATCTTGGGCTAGATCCACTCCTGGCTACACAGAGGCTGGAAAACTGCCCGAGGTGCGCAGCTGACCGCTCTCCCAGCTGGAGGGGTTGTGACCAGAGCAAGCTGTTCTCTAGTGATCTCTGCTGTGCAGTTCCCATTTGAACTGCATAGGCTGCTATCCAGTACACCTTTAAGCAGCCGCAGGACTTCTCCCAAGTATGCAGAAGATGGCACGTTAAGAAGCCGAAAGCCTCTTCCACGATGCAGGGCTATGATAGGTGTTGCGTGAAGCAATTCTTCATGAGAAGGGATTCCCTTCATAGCAATTGTCAAAACTGTAATGGGAACACTGCTAAGACTTTCAATTTTTCTTTCTAAATCCCCCATTTTTTTCATGTTCTTCTCTGGACCACCAGGTAATCCATCAACAGCCAAGTGATGCGTGTTTTGTTCTCTTGGCTCCTGCCACCTACAGCTTTCTGTTTCTATAACAGCACTGCTGACTCTTAAGATTTTATCACAAGTCTCATAATATTTTGTATTTTTTATCTAAACCTCCACTGAAGTCAGTTAATTACAAGAAAATCCCATCTCTTTTTTTTTATTATGTTGATACATAATCCTTAGAGTTGCAGAGAAAGGCCTGGGCCACGAAAATTTAAAAAGTCAAAAGCTACATGAAATCCTCAAGAAATATTTTTAATTACATGGCTTTTACGGCTATATCCCTAATTTGGGATTCTGGCTCATAATTTTTGAATGCTTATACTGTCTTGTCAACACGCTACCTGTTTTCATGAGATGACTCTGTGTTACATCAGTTTACTTTGTGCTGAGCACAAGAAATGTTCATTACTTTCAGGTTAACAGCAGTATAGATGATTAATTAAAAATAATAAACTGTATATTCATATACTCATTTGTGTACAGCCTGAGCAAAATGTAATTTCTTCAAGAATAATATACATAGCACACATGTATGTGGATGTAAAGGAGACTATATTAAGAAGGAAATATACACCCAAGTCTGGGATGACTGCTGTATTCAGCAGTGGAAAGCCATGGGTAAACTGTGGAGATCGTTCCACCTAAGTGGTAGAAAAAAATTATAGCACAATCTGCATACTGCATGTGCTGTGTGTGTTAGAGCGGTATCTTTTAAATGCGTTTTACTGGAGGACACTGAAAAAATTAGCAAAGATCTCAGAAGACGTGTGATCGTTCTCTATAAATACATTAGGGAGGTAAATACAGGGAGGTTGAAAAGCTATTAAAAATAAAGGATAAGTTTGGCACGAGAACAAATGGTGTAAACTCGCCATGAATAAATTGAAGCTGGAAATTAGAAGGAGGTTTGTAACCGTCAGAGCAGTGGGGGAGTTTTGCCTGTTTTTACTGAGACTGTGCTGTGTAGCTAATATTTATGGTAGGACCCTTTCAGCTAAAAGCAATAGTATGAAGTTCTTGTTTCTAGCCCTGCAGGGTTGAACATTTTTTAAAAAATAGTTATTGAACATGTGTTTTGCATAAGGTGCCTTTTAAATTCACCCCTCCATATGGCTGAATATCACCTATTCTGAACCTCCCTTCGCTCTGCCATCACTTTGAAGGGAAATTCCAAATTCAAGGGAAAGAAGGAAATGTTTTTCACTTTCTTCAAAATGGATACTGCTGTACTGTTAGATTAGTGAAATTCAAAGGTCAGGAAGTTACACTTACTGTTTCAAGAGGGAAAAACTGTCCATGTTTCAATCTTGCAGTCTCTAGGTGTATTGTGCTACACTATGATTTTTTTAAAAAATGAATTAGAAACTTCTCAATACAAACAAATTATATTGGAGGTACAGCACGATCCCATTTTTAGTAGGTTGCAGGAAAAGAATATGAAGCTGTGGTTAGACTAACAAAATAATAACTTTGAGCTGATGCTTACCAACTTACAATTATTTCTACGAAACAAATCAAAACCTGCTTCAGTTTGCTTGTCAGTTCATGTTTTACGTCTCTAAGATCTCCCAAACTCGCAGAATTTTGCAGGTTATCGCTTTAAAACAATATTTATGTATGCTTTGTGTCACATAGCTGAATAGAATGAGACCGTACTTAACCAGTTCTCAGAAGAAATAATTTCAGGTGTTATTTCCTACTACGTTGATTTGTTTGTGCCTTGTTTCATCCCTTACCTAAGTTAACTCTTCTGCCGCTTCAGAGGTCACCATTCACACTGGCTGAATTTGTAGTTCTATGTTAGAAAGCTGCTTTAGTTCCACTTCGAAGTTAACTTGCTTTTGTCTTTATTGCCTTAATTTTTGCAGCCACATAACAGTGGCGGCTGCTGCACCTGACTGTGCCTAATTACCTCTGGAAAGCAATGCAAGTAACTCCAGCATTACTCTGAAACTCTTTCTTGTTTCCTTGTTGACTCCTTTGTTCATGTCATATTCATTAGCTAGTTCTGAAAATTCATGTTCAGACTCAGCTATGCATCCAACCCACTTTGTTTTTATTTATCAACCACCTAGCAACATTTTCTTCGCACAGGATCCGCAATGACTACGTGTCACTCAAAGGCATTACGTTGTGTAAGTGTTTGTAGCCGTGCAACCAGCTCTGTTTTTTCCTGAAGTCATTAATCTCTAGCACTCACTATGAAAAGAGAGAGACTCGATTTGTAATCTTTTAAGAGAAGCCACTTAGATTTTTCTAGAAAATTTCTTTCCATTTCTTACATTATAAATCCAGTCACTGTTACTAACGCTTAGCAAAGGTAAGAGGAATATTGAATCCCCACTTTCCAGAGTCGTTTGATTACATGAAACTTTCAGACTTCAGCTGTAGCCTTCATTATAAGGGAGAACTTAAATACGTGACCAAAATGTGCCTCGAAGGCTGAACCTCCCCCCACAACTCAGAAGGTAAATTAAAAAAAAAAGAAGAAAAAAGTCTAAAATACATTTCATCTCTAAATATCTTTGATATTAGGGCCAAGTTCATAATTATTAGCAAGTATGAAAGAAAAGGTTTGAGCATTTATGGCACCAAGACATCCTAGTCCAGAAGTAAATATTTTGTTTACACCTAACTTCAAACATCTATAATATAGACATCTGCATTGCTCTATACTCCCTTTATTGTCAGGGTAGAGAAACAAACACTTGCAAGGAGCCTGTTCATCAAGCTTCTTGCACTTATATACCAGGGTGAGATGAATAACATCCTGTCCATTACTGACTCTACTGCACTGAGTATAAAGAACCCTCCAGTGACTGAATCGCATCTGACATCGGGTAAAATCACCTGTCCTACCTTTATGGGGCTGTTATCCTCACTGAAACAACGGCACTCAGGCTGTAACACTTTAGAATCTGAATCTTTTGCTTTTCAGATCACCCCCCCCCAGCCTTGGCTATTTTATATGTAATAGAGATGGGGCACAAATACATATTTTTACACAGTATTTGAATTACATACAGAACATTAGAGTATGTAACCAGGGGTGTTAAAAATATACACCTTTTAGCAGAAAAAAATACAGATACAATAGGAGAACACTTTTACATGTTTATACATTTTCTCTGTTTAGTCTCATGATTGGTGACCTAAATCTTGGTGACAAGATGTCAGGGACCTGTGCACAGAATACACTTAGCAGCTACATATTTTCAGCATGAAGAGGGAGATGAAGAGGAGACCCTCAAACCCAGATGGGTTTAGGAAGAAAATGGAGATTTTTTTTTTAGGGTAGAAGAAAAAAGTGGAGGGAAAAGCAAGTTGTTTAACTCTTTAGGAACCAGCATGTGTGAGTTTAGGCTCCTCCACAGCTCCTCCACAATGGAGGGCAGCAGGCTGAGCTCTCTGCTTTGTGTCCCCGTCAGCCGGACAGCTGGCTACTGTCTCCTGTCAGGTGTCTTCAGGGCTTGCTGGTTGCAGGATGAGGCTGGAGCTACACAGAGGATCCTCCTGGCCAGACTCCTTGTGTCTGGCGAGGAGCAGGGCTCGGCAGCAGCTATAGCTACACTACAGAACAGCTTAGGGCTCTCCAGGCCACTCCTGGGCATGGGTCCTGATTCTCCACTGAAATAAAGCCTGGGCACTGCTCTGGGATAATTTGCTCCAGAAGCAGTATAACTACATTAAGTGGCACTGGGCTTGGCTGCCTTCATTGTCCTCTATGTCCCTAACCACCACCCACCTCCTATCAACCCACACCAGGCAGTATGCAACATACACTCCTAGCTTTGTGGTGTAGAAACACTCCTTTGGTGGGCTACAACACAGCCCTCCCAACACACTATGCGGTTGAAAAACAACCATGCAGAAATGGACAGTTGTATGTTAGAGCCATGGAGGCAGCCTGGAAGAGAGCTGGAGCCATGTGCTTTGTAGCATGGGCTCTGGCTGCTCCACCTAGGACAAGAATTCTGCATTTTTCAGGATCAGGGATTGCGAGTCTCCAGTTCTGCTGTGCTAGACTGTTGCAGTCACAGTGTCATGCTGGTCTGACTTTAATGTACTGTTTTTCAGAGATAATACCAGTTTCAGAACTGGTTTTGGGCTCTTTGCATCACCTTTCATTCTGGTTGTAAACAGGTCCTTAGTCATGGTCAGCCTCATGCTCTATAAATATTTCATTGATTCATACAGGGATTCCACTGCTACTCCATATAAATAAACCCAACAAAATCCAGCCCAGATTAAACGAGTGTGCACAAAGTTCCTATGCCCCAACCTTGGCCACATAGCTGTGTTAATACTCAGCCAAACTGAAAACTGTTTACGTTTGCATTGCAGCATGTTATGGTGACTTTTCTAAAACCTTCTACAAACTATACCTGTGTGCATTACACTGATGCTCTGTCTAGGCTTGGGGTCTAGATGTTATTTTGAGATAAAATAATAACAGTATAACAATGATGTATCAAACATTGCTGGCAATAACAGCTAAGGGATCTGAGTTTTGCAAGATGCTGAGAGAATTCAAATTGCATTGACTTGAATGAAGAACACGGTATCATTTTTGAAACCATAATCTTAGGGTATATTATGCATGCCTTTAAATAACAATTATTGTTATTTATAAGCAGTTTTAATGAAGTCAGTGATACCACTTATATCAGTAAGCACTTCTAAGCCGAAGATTAGAACTTGGAGACATTGTGTCATTGGTATTTTTTTAATTGAAAAGTGGTTTTTGACCACAATAACAATTTTTAGACAGCCTGTTCTGTCTGACATTTTCTATTCTTTTTTTTTTTCTCTTTTTAACAGGAAATCTGCAAACTAAAGCTTTTCCCTAGTGACCTTTGGGGACTTTCAAAAGAAAACAAGACTTTTTTTCTCTTGAAATGCTTTTTAAAAAACACATTTCAGCTTTAGAGTTCCTTGAAGAAACAAACAAATGAAAAAGGTATTAAAAACATTAAAACAAAATGCTCAGAAATCAGACTTTTCCAGCTGGATTTGCTGGACTGGGCTTGACAGTTTGGAATTAACCCGGTTCCTCTACAGTACACATTTACATTTATTATTCTAGGCAATTACTAGACATCCATTCTCAACAATTATGTGGTGAGCGTTTCCCGTGTAAATGCTCATATGAAAGCATAGGTCTAGACTTATCCTACCTAAATTTAAGCCATTAGGCACTGAGGGAATTGAGAACGCTGGCTGCTGAGCAGTCTCTAGGCAATGGAGAAAGAGGTATCTCTGGAGGGCCATTGAAGTGTGAGGTGGGTGCTTCCTCTCATCCTCTGTCCAGGGGCTACCTGGACACCTTGGTGCACCTCATTTCCTAACTCAAGAATCTCAGTTAAGTGATTAAATTTAGGAGAGCTGTTGTGTGTTTATGGCTCTGCGAAGTCATGAAACACAGCAGAGGGTAAGAACTTCTGTAGTGGTCAGACCAAAGTCATTCGCCCAATATCTTGCCTCCACCAGTGGGCAGCAAGGACTGGTCCTGCCCACCTTGTGCAGGCAGAAGCTGTTTCCTGAGCCAGAGGTGGTGGCTTTGTGCTTAACAGCCCTCAGAGTATTTGTATATCATGCGTTCAATCAATGTGAACAAATTTAAGATCCCACATCTGCAGCATCTTGTGGGAAGGACTTCCATGGCTTAACTGTATATAGTAGTTCAGTGGGCAGACAGGGGAGGGAGTCTCTTGTCCTGGTAGAAAACTGAAGGAAGATGGGAACTGTGATGAAAATAGTGGTTGCTCAGAATGCAACGCATTGATGCAAAGGACTATCCCTTCAGACTGTGTACATCTTTATAAATACATAATACAGAAAAGTTTGATACACGTTCTTTTGTCTTCCTCTGATTCTTGGCAACAAATCGATTCTTAAATCATTACAAAGTACGTGCAACACATAATCCCATGAAATATGCAGCCCGTTTAATTCATCTGCTTGTTTCCGTACCTGTAAACTAGCTTGATGCCAGCGCAATCTGCCAAATTTGGTTCGGGGAGGGGAAGAAAAGGTTCAGGTTCCTTATTCAGACCTTTTCATGTCACGCTACTCCCGGACACAGGTTGTAGTTACCCTCCGTATTGTTCTCAAATGTCCTTTATGGAGTGTGCAGCTCAGGAGGAGATCACAGTTTGTTCTCTCTGTACAGGACGCGCTATATGTCCCCTATCTACCGAAACTTCGTTCTTCCTCTGCAGAGATATGTATTTTTCTACTGTATCCATGGGAACCACCTTCAGCAAGGGTGGATGTCCAAACAGACGGTTCAGCTCTGCCCCTACTTCCTTCCCCCCTCCTCTGAATGAATTCCTACCTAAATAATTCCTGTCTCTACAGGTGTTGAGACAGGCAGTTCTCACATGAAAAGAGAAAAAAAAAAAGAGAGAGAGAGAAGAAAAAAAGGAAAACAAAATTATGACAAATGAGTTTACCTAGTAACGATCTGGAAACACTACCTCTTACTTCCATCTAGCTATAAAAGGAAATATGTGTTTTATTCCTTCTCTAATCATAAGGTTTTGATGAAGTTACAGTAAGAGTACATTCAGAGGTATTCATCATCACTAAGTCCTAATACTTGGGATACGCATGTGCTTGAATCTCTTAGCCATAGAAACCTCAGAAACTGCTGTTAAAGTGCAAGAAATCCTTTCTTTAGTATGCACAGGCATAACATACATAATCCTTTATCTCTGGCGAAGCTGCTGGTTTTTTGCCAAGGGCATGTTTGGTGGTGTGTGGAATCTGAGGCGGCTACACGACACTGCTGTTGAAGGTGCACAGATACCATGGCGATGGGAGTGATATAGGTGCCTGGATAGATAGATAGATAGATAGATAGATAGATAGATAGATAGATAGATGGATGGATGGATGGATGTTTTCTTTACCCACTCACCAGCAATTTGATTCAACCAGTCCAACTTGATTTTCCAGATTATTTAAGTGAGGAGGCTCAGATCCATCTGTTTGAGAAATCCTGGCAAGCAATCAAGCCCCCTGCAATTCTCCCCCACTGCCATCTCAAAATTAAAGGTAAACACTGAGCAGTTCTCATTTAAATATGAAGCATCTGATACAGCCTTGATATTTCTTTTTTTTTTTCCTTCCCTTTTTTTTTTTTTTTCCAGTTGCTGGAGAATAAAAACAACAGTTGAAGGAACTGCAGTCAGTAAAAAGGTTTCTCTGGCAAGGAGGCCAAACTAAATAATGACACCCAAAGCAAAAACATGCTTCACTGAAACTAAACTTTAGTCAATTCACTCTCTGAAACAAAGGATTTTTTGTAATTTCAAAAGTGAACATTGTACTTTACTCTGGCAGCCATTTGTATGTTTTTCAATGATCTGATTATGTATAAATCCCAATTTAGCATGCCTTTCAGCACCTAAATCCTAGGAGCGATTTGAAAACATTAATGAAGTTTTCTATAGACTACAGCTGCCCTTCTCTTCCTCCTAACTTTTTTTGAAATGCAAGCTTTAGTGACAGTGTTTTGATGTGCCTCATTTGTTGATGTGTATTTTCTTTCCTTTTTTCTAATTACTTTGTAAATATTTATAAAAGATACGAGATCTGTTTCACATTCGCACAGTGAGTCAATGCTTTTCCCTTCATTCCTTTTCCCTGCAATTGCTGTGCTTTCATGTGCGCTCTCGGTCCTTTGATGGAACCTGTACCCCTTAAGGACGCAGTCATCAACGCAGTCTGAAATTTAGCATAAGATGAGTTCAAAGGTTGCTCACTCGGGGGATGAAGTCTCAGCTCCTACTCGGAGCCTGAATAGTCAAGCAGTTTGCAAGACTGGCTAGATTTCACTCCTGGCTTTGCTCTGTGTCTTTGTCTCCATGTCTTTACAATTTGTAAAACACCTCTAGTCCCTGTTTGCAGGATTGTACATCTCCTTTACACTGGCCTGAAGGGGTACTGTAAATCTATCCTTCTTAGAATGATTTAAAATGCTGCAGGTAAAACTACCTCCCTTTTGCCTTTTCTCCCAGGCTCTCTGGTGGGGCTCGAGGTCTGACTACTGAGAGGTAAAGGCAAGAGCCAAATGGGAACATCTCATGGTTACATCGCATGGCCTGGGATGGCTGTGTTTTTCATCTGACAATTGCTTCCTACTGTCAGTGGAACTTTTGTGCTAAGGGGACAGTGGGGACTGTGCCAGCACTCCTGGTATTCCAAAGGGCTCTCTGAAAATACTTGTATATGTCTGAATAATAATTAAAAATAACCCCAAATATATAAGGTCAAAAAGAAGACCTTAAATTGGTCCCTTCCCAATTTTGGAAGAAATTCTTTCCTGTGAGGGTGGTGAGGCACTGGAACAGGTTGCCCAGAGAAGGTGTGGAGGCCCCATCCCTGGAAGTGTTCAAGGCCAGGTTGGATGGGGCTTTGAACAACCTGGTCTGGTGGAGGGTGTCCCTGCCCATGGCAGGGGGGTTGGAACTAGATGATCTTTGAGGTCCCTTTCAACCCAAACCATTCTATGATTCCAAGAACATCATATTCAATTCTTAGCAACTTTCCTATATAGCATCTGTCTTCCAGAAATTGTTGTGAATTCATTTTTCTATCTTTACCACTGATTGTAATGTTATTAGCAACAGAAAACTAAATTTTGAAAATAATTCATAAAAGCATGTAGGTAGAAAAGAAATCTGTGAAAGCCAAATCTTTTTCAAGCAAAGTTTTCCTTTGACTGAATCGTTATTTTGAGCTGAAAGTCTGAATTGTTGAAAATTCCTACTCAGCTCTATCCCTACTTACCCTGTACTTTTCCTGTAGGAGGAAAACCAAAACCTGAGTTACTGGGAATAATTTTCCTAAAAGTTATGTTTTCTTTTACTCAACTGAGAAATCATTTGTAATACCCTGAGTCCTCTTATTTCTTCAAAATAGTCCCTTACCTTATACACATGAAGTAGTGTAACCACATTCCAACACAGTCATATTTCTTAAAAGTTCAATGTCCCATGTATTTTAAGCAGAAGATGTTTTGGTTTAAGAAATTGTGGAAAATGTTAAAATAAATATTGTTCCAATCATTGGCCAACCAGTGCACTTAATTAATTTTACAACCAGGTGGTGAAAATGAACTTCCTTTTAATTTTAGGGCTATCTGTCTCTGCTGAACGAGGGCGCGTTGTGATCAATACCACAAGTCCTAGTGCACAGGGTGAATCCAGCTCCCGGTGAAGCTGGTGACAGAGATCGGGCCTCACTTTGTGACCTAGTGCCTTGTATAAAATGCCCCTTCGTTTTTACCTGCTGAACCCAGATATCTGAAAAAAAGATAACTGTTTTTCAGTACCACAGGTAAGCTGCCCCACTCCCTGTGCTCTCAGCAGTAAATCCTTAAGCCACTTTTCAGTGATCTCTTTCTGATGCCTTGGCATGCTAAGCAAATCGCTAATGGTTGTTTTAGCCTCTCTTCCAGACATAAGTCTTCATTCCACAGTCTCAGAAAAAAAATGGTGTAAACTTGGGGAAATTCCAGGCTAAAGGTGTTAATGGATTGCTGGATTCAAAAGCATTAACTTGGTGAAGTTATTTCAGAATAACACCAGCGTAATTGAGATTCAAATTAGATGTCTGTAACATTAATAAATGATTAGTTAATACTCAAAATATCAAATTCATATGCAGTTCTACATAAACTTACAAATAAATAAATCGTACTGCCAGTGCCTTATTTCTGCCTGGTTTTCCCCTCAAGGTTACTCTTTTCATGCTGATAAATATTTTCATTATTCTTCATTTGTGGGTTACTGAGTTTTGAAAACACTTTCCAGACGCACATACGAATCCATGTGATTTTAAAGGATATTGAATTCACTCCACTGTATTTATCCTAATGCGAGGAAGGAGAGTAAGTGCACACCACCCATCATGCAAGGAGCGAGAGGCAGGGAGGGCTTGGTGCTCTATGCTGTCCACATCACATGCAAGGGACAAGAAAGTGCCGTGCTTCTTTAAGGACATTCTTGCATCACTCTTGCATTGCCTATGCCCATCAGTGACTCAAGGGCAGAGTACTTTGACTGAGCAGATTTGATTAAACCTTTCTGGGAGCAGATCTATCACAATCCTGCTTCTTCATGTTGCATGATAACATCCGGCCTCAGGCAGGCTTTTGATTAAAAGTTCCCCCGAAGATTTGTGGAGAAATTCTGTTTATTCCCACAACTCTGAGAGCATTGAGGTTATGTGCCCACATTTTGAAGTGCAAATTACATAAATTGCAATTTGGCAAAGATGTTTGTGGAGCTGGGAAACTGACTGGGGAGGCCTATAGATGTTTTCAATTGGACCATGGTCACGGAAAAAAAAAAAAAGCCTTTTTTAAAAGATTTCTTTAATTTTTTAAGTTAGCCCACATAATCTTTAAAACTGAGAATGATGAGCAAAGTGAGGGACAGAGTTTGGAGTGCAGGATGGGAACGGGAAAAATCTTAGAGAATTCTTTTTCTAATGAGAACCACACACTGAGTTCACAACCAGACTCCTGCAATATGATTTATTTTCTATTCAGCACTTGCTATATTCTTGCCTCTTCATTTTTACCTTTGTTTTAGGGACAGCAAATGAGCAAACATTTTTTCTTGACTTTGAAAAGTTTGTTGCTCAGTTTTAGAAGAATTTGGAAAAGTATTTGCCAAGTCATTTTTGAACTGCACACCAGCAGAGTGATTATTTATTACACTTCTCATTGTCATAAATACAAGTCACTTTGGCCTACTCATAATGCAAAAGCAGCTTGATTGTACAAGTTCAAACTCCTTTTCACTAATTTTTTCCAACTAGACCATAGGTAAGGGATGAGGAGGATTGGCCCATGAAAAATAAAAAAAAAAGTATTTGAACTCTTAGTGCGTAAGTAGATAAGCACCAGAGGCACAGGCTGAAATATTTCATTGATGGTTTGACAGCTAACACTGCAGGGGATGACTCAGGGCTTCTTGTTCATTCTTTGCTCAGACTGAACCATGATGATTTTTATCGAATTGAGGAGTTAGTAGAAAATGCTGACTGTATCTCTTTGATGCTAGTGTAGGTCTTAATTCCAGATTTCTTTGAGTTTGATATGCTGTGGAAAATACTTGAAATGATATGGAAATATCTAAATTGCTGTGGTATGATTTTCTGTGATGCTAATCCTCCTAATCCCACATGGGCAGCATACTGAAGGGCTACTAATGATCAGGGTCCTGATGCGAGGCATTTTACAGTTGTAGTGTGATACTAAGAGTTTGTGCTCTGTTCTTGGCTTCTGTGAGCTTGATGGTCTGTGCCAGTGCGGTAAAGATGATTGATAGTATCCCCATTAATACAGGCTTGCTGCTGAAGACAATGGTCCCAGAGTGCTCTGTGGGATTCAGACTTTCTGCTTCTGCCATCTAACCATATGGAAATATCTCTAGGTTGAAAAACTTTTGGTGTGTGTACAGCAGCACCAAGCAGCAGTTCAGGACAGAATGAGAAAGGATAGAGATTTCCATCACTGAAATTAGTGGATACAGGCAGGCAGCATGTGATTACACAACTTTTAATTTTTCCTGTTGTTTAAAAAATCTTGGCATTCAGAATATCTCCCCGTGCTGTGCTCCAGGAGTGAGAAGAGCTGACTCTGCTCTCGTATTAGGTCACTTGATTCTCCAGGCTCTGAGGATCAGGGATTAATTTTTATCAGTTGCACAAGAAAAACAGATAAAGAGATAAAGGAAGCACATTTCTTCCCCCATGTTCCTGGGTAATTTGCTTATCCCCACAGGACTCGTTTACAATGAAAGAGATCAATAACTGTGTAGCAGTACAAGCAGGAATTCTTTCAAGATTCTTTATCCACGCAATTAAAAAACAGTCTCTTCCAGGTGACATATATACTTCACCTTTGATCTCAAAACACCATGTTTAGCTATAACAGTCATGTTCACTATCTGCAGTATTTTGAATGTATGATTCTTATCTAGGTGTAGAGATTAAGCAGACAAGTACACAGCAGTCCTGCGATTCTTCCCTTTTAAATATTTTCCATTCTCAGAAAAACTATAGGAAAGGGTGTCAAAGAGTAACTTCCAGTTAAACAATCTGCTAAAAAATCTGAAACAAACGGACCATTTCTAATGACTTGAGCACTGAATCACAGACCAAAACACAGAACCACTTCAATGCAACAAGTCTGTAAGTAAACAGTAAACCCCAAACATTTATGGGATACAGGCCATGCTCTTGTGTTGAAAATAAAGGAATATAGATAACACATCTGATGTGGAAACAAACTGAAGTTGGCTGAACCTTGCTCCAATGGAGTTACCGAAACCCACAACAAACTTACGGATCCAAATGAAGTTGCTTTATTTTTTTAGAAGATTCTGACAAAAACTCTTACCAATTAACAAGCAACACTCAAAGTATGCAAAATCGTGACTTAGACTGAAAAAAAATCCAGCAGCTTTAACTACTAAGATTAGATTTTCTACTTTTTCTTTCCCTATATCACCTTGTCTCTTGAATTAAATCCAAGAATCATCTTGTGCGGTGTTCCTCCAGTAATTTTCATATACAATCAAATTAATATTGGACTTGTTTTATATTCTCGCTCACACCAGTTTCATAGGATCATGGGATCATAGGATAACACAGGCTGGAGTTCTGGCCCAACCTCCTGCTCAAAGCAGAGGCAGTTCTGAGATCAGATCAGGTTGCTCAGGCTTGTGGTCAGTTGGGTCTGAAAAACCTCCAAGGGCAGACACTGCACAGATTCTCTGGATAGCCTTATCCCTGTCTGACTGTTCTCAGAGGGGGAAAGGTTTTCACTCAATAGCTTGTGGCGAAAATGTGTATATGTACAATGCTGTTGTCAGTGTTGTTGTTTATAATTTCTCAATAAATATTTCATGAACCATCTGCCAGCGACTGCAGAATGAGTAACACTGGCCTAGAGCATGAAGGCAGGAATTCTTGGTCACTTTTTAACGCCGAATTTGGATTTTTCCAAAGAATTCTAAAGATATTAAAAGAAATACAATTAATACAGAGATATATATCACCAAAACACGAATTACACCAGACAAAAAAACAGTCCAGGGGTGAGTTAAGTAGCTTCTCATGCTAGAATGGCTAAGATGTCCAGCTGGAGGCAGCATGTAAAAGCATGTTGTCCAAATACTCGAATTGTTTTCTGAATTAGACTAATTATCTGTAGTTAGTAACTGAGGAGTGGATGGGAAGGTTTGATAGGTATTTTGCTAAAGAACCTGAAGCATAAAGCCTTGTTGGTGTAAACCTATCTTTGACTAATATTGGCAGAGACTGGGTACATAATGGTTTGCTATTTCTGGTACTTCTAAGAAATCTAAATACTAGCGTACAGGGCAATAATAAGACTAGAAAAGTCAGCCAGGGCCATTGAGCAAGCTTGAGCATTGATGGTTCACACAGTTTAACTGCTACTGATCTCTGCTTAGGCTGCTCCAGTTACCTCTGCCCAGAGGAAATCTGCTGTAGAGGCAGCAATCCTGAAGCAATGAGGATGTGAGGCAATTAGCATCATTTGCCTTGGGACCAGGTCCCAAACCTCTTCTATTTGTTGGTAGAGACCACGTAGCCAGGTCCCCGTGGGGCTCCATGAGAAAGCTGCTCAAGGGAATGCAGTCTGGCCTGTTCTGTGCTCTTCTGCCAGGGATCATGTAGGCCTAAATTCCTCCCCCAAACACCTTTGGCTGAAGCACGCAAGCCAGAAGCTTCATTGCTCCAGGCCCCTGGGGAGTCCATGGAGAAAGAAAGACACATCTGGAAGGTGATTCAGCACCCTCAGAAGTGTCTGGTTCTCCCTATTGACTGTTGGCAGCATTTAGGTCACCTACACCTCTACTGCAGCTGTCTGAGATACCTTTAAAACTCAGGGTTAATTTGGGCTACAATTAGTAAAAAAAATATATATATCTCATGATAGCTCCAGCTAAGATTAGGCAGGACTGTTTGAAGGGTTCTGGATATCTGGGCACTAAGCATGCACGTGGATGTGAATCAGACCTACCAGAGTGATCTTGCATGGTGTGTATCCAGACTATTGCATGGTGCATGCAGACTCCAGCATTTCTGGTATGCATTGAATGAATGACTGAATGCAACTGTGCTGCATGGTTGTGCACAAGAGTGCATGCTCTCCGTCTGCATGTGGGAGCTTAATGAGGCATTCATTGCCTTCTGCTGCACCCAGGTTCAATAGTTTAGCTAATTATGTGGTGTGCGTCTTTCCAGCAATTACTATTTCATATGATGGCACTATCAAGTTGGGTTTCAAGCTTCCAAGTGTGAAGCTAAACAGAAATGTTAGACCATTTATCCTGTTCATGTCTGACCAGTCAAGGAAGTTCATCTTTTCCAGACTGATGATTAAGAGTTTATTGCACATTATTTATCTGTCTAGTATTTTTATTGTGGTTATCTCTCAGTCTGCACATATTGAAGAATTTATGCACTGAAATATGAAAACAGTGGATTAAAGTGCATTGGATCATCCAGACCCACTCTTTTCTGCATAGCATAATAACCACTAAGCTATCCAGTTATGCTGCACAGCCTCCGCTACAGAATCTTTTACCATCTCTATACGAGTCTGCCCAAAAGCCATCATTCATTCAGTCCATCCACTCTTTCTCTGCTCAGTCGAAGCCTGGGAAAGCAGGTGCATCTTCTAGTTAATCCTGAAAGTCATATATCTTAGCTGTAAAAATCAAGGAACATAGAAGCGGCTTGTGAAGTCTGAGATGATAGTCCATTCATCTTTCGAATTGCTGGGAACACTACTGTCATAAACATGGCTAACAATTAGTACCCGTTGTCATGTGCAAGGAGCCATAAACTGAAGTGGAAGAATAAAGGTCTGTTATGCATCTTGTAAAAACTGAGGTGATGAAGGAAACCTGCTGTGACCACTCAAACCCCTAGGCCAAATGTGCCTGGAAATTGCAGATATTTCTTTGTCATTGGTTTCACATTTTTCAGGGTGGTAGGTGTATGGAGGAATTCCTATCGCCTGTGGCTATTCCCCACGATGAGGTCAGGGCAGATAAAGAAATTCCATTCCTTGGGAGCTATCTCTCTAGTTTTCCTCATGTATTCACCGCATCTCCCCAGTGCTTTACAGCTTTTTTGCCACTGTTGCTCAAGGTTTGCTGCAGGTAGGATAAAAAATTCTCTCTCCAGGGAATTCCCTCTGATAATCCTTCAGAGGGTGTGTCTACAGTCCTTTGCAGGCACTAAGTGAGCTCTGTCCAGTCTCTAAGAAAGCCAAAAGCCAAAAGCCATGTGCATCCCATTAACACAATGTGAAGCCCAGGCTAACTGGCCTTATTACTGTGGCTTTCAAACACTGCCTTCAGATGGCTTCCAGATGTCTGAAAATCGGACATCTAAGTGTGAGCTACTCAAGCGAGACTTCTTTTATAGTTAGTGCAGGAGAAAATAAAAACCACCAGAGGCAAACTGTATGACCTATCTTAGATGCCTATCTTAGGATGAGATGAATCACCTTCTGGAGGTGTCTCTTTCCCTACATCTCCTGTATATATAGAGGCCAATATGTCTCGCTCAAACTTAAATTCTCATTAAAGAAAAAAAAAGCAAGATCTTAGATCTTAACTTAAACTTTAATGAAACATCAAATAATGTGGGACTTGTTATGTGAGACAGCAATGCTGTGATCCGAGTATTAGGTCTCAACCCTGGTTTTAAAGTCTTCCAAGAAACTTCTTTAAATTTGTTTACAGCAAGGTGTCTATCTCCATGCAGTCATCTTGAAAACCAGACACATCTTCTGTCCATTTTGCAGGCATGCAGTAGTAGCCTGAGGCTTGGACAAACCATGACCTCCCAGATCTGCCAGGGCAAACATGCCTCTCCATGCCTGGCATGTTGAGTTCTCTCTCCTCTCACCCAGGTTCCTCCACACTAGGAATTCAGGCAGGGCCAGTTCAGTCAGTCCTTGAGGGAACAATATAAATGGCAGGATCTGAGATCCTGACTTTCCAAGACTGCTTTTAAATACTATGTAGGCTTACCCACAGTGTCCTCTTTGAGCTGATGGTGTTAGAAGTTTTGACCTTCTGTGGTGACTATATGAAGTTCTTGGGTTTGTTTTCTGGCCTAAGAACTTGGGCTAAATGGGCTACAAAATTTGTTCAGGAAGTCTGGATAACAGAGCAATTAGAAATCAAACAGGTGATGCAGTTGATGGTTATTAATGTAAACAATTGTGACCACGGGATATGTCTTCTTCTGAATCACAGATTATGCCCCTTTCACAATTGGCACATCATGTCAATATACCTAGGCTTTCATAGTTGCTAATGAAAATGGCTAGGATTGCCGTTTAAGTGTCGCTATGCATGTTATTAAAAACTATAATTCAGATCATGCGTTACATTTTTCTGGATAGTTATCCTTTCTGAAGCCAATAGTTTCATCGACAGCACATTTGTATTTTATACCTGTACACACATGCATACATACTGTGTATACACAGCAACACAGAAATATAAACACAGATCACTTGAGCCAGCGGTAACCATTAAGAAGAGTTTGTCAAAAGCATGCAACAACAGAGAAACTCCAGACTGGAAAGGCTGGTTTCATACTGCTGAAGTTAGGTGCCTATTCACCATAACCTCCCTTCTTGTCAAAGGAGACACATATCTCCGGAGGGTGATTTGGCTTGCTCCAGAACTAAGCTCTCCTCTGATGGTGTTTTTCTCTGTTTTTCTCTTTTCAGTGAAGGCAGGCCTAGGTATTCAAAGCTTTACACACTCAGAAACACCTTAGATTTGGTGAATGCAGGGTGTCTGCGCATTTATTTGAGACAAAACAGTAATGGGCTTCTCAAAACCCAGGTATTGACAGCATAGGAATCTACATGAGTGAGGTACCTACAGCCTTGCTGAAGTCACCTGAGACCTAGTCAGTCCAGGTCACTCTCAAAAATGTATCTACACCTGGCCAGCTGAATTGTTTCCAAACCTCCACTAATTTTTTCCCTATTTTAAATTTAGATACCTAACTTGCATCTAGACACATTGGGCAACAAAAGCTGGGGTGACTTAATCTTTCCTCCCTTATCACACCTGGTGGCTTCAGTTCACTAGGCCTTCTCACAAAATCAGGCCCTATGCATAAGGAAAAAAGAAGACTAAGAAGTCCAAGAAGGTCAGAAAGTTTTTGCAGTTTCAGTCCACAGCACAGTGGCTAATTACCTGGCCACTTAGCAAGACTTAGGTTCAGGTCTCACCATTGGTATTTAATTCACTTTGACCTTCTGAAAGAGTATCTTAGTGCCAAGCTAACAACTAACAGGACAGAATAAGTCTGTCTTTATTTCCCATTTAAGTTGTTTCAGTTTCTCTGGAATAATTAAAAAAAAAAAAGAATATAGGAAAACAGTAACCCTATGTATGGGGTTTGCACCTCGAAAATGTTTGGGCACAAGTCATTGAAGCTTGTTGCTATATCGTGTTGATTAGTCAGAACATATACAATGAAAAAGCTCTGTGAACTTAGACACTCTGGCTCTGGCTGATTTATAAACAATGCATAATTCCCAGAACAAACTCCTATTGATTTCAATAATTATATTCTTCTGGCTGCTCAATGCTTTAAAAAAATGTCCCCTGATGACTCTATCTAAATCTTTAGCTGTTTAGTTGGCCATATAAATCTGCTTCTTTCAATTACGACGTTTGGGTTCTTAAGTCACTTAGAAATTTTTATGACAGTTTTTCCTTGCCAAAAAATTAGAATATGACAGGATCAAGTCTGAATTTCTGGTTTTTCTTCCTTCTTCTCTTCTTTCCCTCCCTACACTGCTATAATTGAGATTGCTAATCTGCTTGGTACTAGTGAGAAAATTCAAATATAATATTACAGTAGTTTTGGTCCAATGAGGTCCAAGTCCCTCATTAAGGTCTCTTCTCAATTAATATTTAAATGACAACAGAAGGTTACTACTAACAATTGCAAAAGAAGTGATAGAGAAGCTTCATCATAAAATACTGAGTAGTACATTGGTAGTCAGGGTATTTACCAGAGATGTGTTAAATGGCAAGAACAGGAAAGTACTCCAAAGCTAAGTGATATAACACCCAACCTCTTTGGAAGCAGGGCTTTCTCACTGTTCATTTATTAACTGTGAAAGTCTTCTGTTTCATTCCTACACAAATTAAGAACCCTTCCTTACACCTGAGAAAAGTTATGTAGAAGACATTTGGGGGAATTTTGCAGCCCTTGGAGCTTAGCCACATCGCACAGAATCCCATGAGAAGCTCTTCAACAGAACCTTTAACTTCTCCCTACATGACATGAGTGTCAAAATCACATGAAACACACTTTATTTAATTTTATTTATTTATTTATTTATTTAATTTTTTTTGGCCAGCAAATAAAGCAAGGTGGATTATTAATCCAACTAACTGAAAAGAAGTTGTGGTGAGCTGGGGGTCGGCCTCTTCTCACAGATAACTAGTAATAGGACAAGAGGGAATGGCCGCAAGTTGCGCCAGGGGAGGTTCAGACTGGAGATTAGGAGAAATTTCTGCTCAGAAAGAGTGGTCAGGCATTGGAACGGGTTGCCCAGGGAGGTGGTAGAGTCACCGTCCCTGGGGGTGTTTAAGGAAAGGTTGGACGTGATGTTTAGGGACATGGTTTATTAGGTAATATAGGTGGTAGGGGGACCGTTGGACTAGATGATCTTGGAGGTCTTTTCCAACCTTAATGACTCTATGATTCTAACCAAGTTTTGTTGTTTTAACTTAAATTTTTTACTTCTACGAATGAGCACGGGTGAAAGTACATGTGATTTCATTCCTCTCTGCCCCAAAACTCTTAACACAGGCAGTCCTGTATTATGGCAGACAAACGTTATTTAATACCTCTTTAGCATCTCTGTACTACCTGTTACACAGAGCCCTTGACCTCTGGCCAAGATTCCAGTTTTCATGACATGATGGTTGGGGTTCCCCCCACACATATTTCTTAATGAACGGCTAGAGTTTTATTTGTATATTCTCAGATCCAGCATGTTTCTCTATCTCTTTACATGTCAGGGTGGTTCTGTTATACTTTAAAGTTAGTTTTACAATGGTAATTATGGATCAAGAGTTCACATAGTGTTGTACTTGATGTTAATAAGCAGATAAATGTATAATCGCTTGGTATTATGAAAAGTTCTAACTTAAGGACCAAAAGACTTTGTCATTTTACTCCACCCTTTGTGAGTCAGTAAAATGGATTGAATTATATAGGAGAACCAGCACTTCACTGTGATGAAACTCATAAAAAAACCCACCAGAAAATGTCACTACATGTTGGCAGTTTATAAAAGGAGATTAACTAGCTTATCCATTGGTATTAACATGTCTTTAATGATGGTAACATTCTTTGCAAATTAAATAGCTATTAATTAAAAAGCCTGTCCAGATATGCTTGTGTGCCCATGTGAATATAGGCATCTACTTACCTTATAGAATAGACCTATATATGAAGAACTAAGTCCATTTCTCTGTTTCCAGCAGATAATGCATAGAATTGAAGATCAGTTGGCTCTCACTTAATCCAAAGGGTGACATTTTGGGTCCTAAATTTCCCTTTCTGCTCATCCACCAATGTACAAAGCTTCATTAAAATAGTACCTAGAATCAGTGGCTTTTGCAGTCCAACTTGTGATTTTCATTTAAACCAAAATACTACGTCTGAAAGAAGAGTGTGGATGGTGCATCCTGGCTCTGACATTTTCTGTGCAGGTGATTCTTTTCAGTGCTATAGGACTTTACAACACAAGAAGCTGAGATTGTTCACACTGTGTTGGGGGAAAAAGGGTGTCACCCATGTTCCTCCACAGCTGCAGCAAGTATGGTTTAGAGGCACTGGAGAAGATGGCACAGGCATAAGAATTTGACTAGAAGTTCCTCTCCTCTATTTTAAATACAAATATTACATGTACTTAAAAACGTATGCACGGAGGAACCTTTCAAACTCTTTCAGTGATCTAAGAAGTCACGCGTACTGTAATTAGCATCCGAATCTCTGCAGATCCTTTTGTTTTTTTGAAGAATCTGACCTTCAGGGTTAGATAACCTAAGATCCTTACAATATTTTTTCATAGGATTTTATTAACAGTCAATATACAGTTCTGTCATAAGGATAGACACTTTCCCTCCATTACCACATTGTCCAGGTAACCAGTTTCCACCAAGCATGGTTTTCATGACAATGGATGTGCCTGCATAATTTGTGTCTACATGCTTTTCAGGTGCTGTAGGAGGAAGGCTGCACAAGAGTTCCAGTGCAAGAATTCCAGAGAACATTTACATATACTAAATATTACAGTTACGTGTGAAGGAAGGACTCTGCATTGGAAAGTTGGATAAACTGCTCAGTGTAGCTGTAAGAAAAAATTGGAATGCAGAACAGCCAGCACATCTTCAAAGGGTAAAGATCCGTGCATGTGTATGCGTGTACATAGAATAGTCATAACTCCCATTTACTGCTGCTAGAGCAACAGCGACAGGCTTTAGAGCTGAAATGCATCTAGAGGAAGATGAAGTGACTGGTGCTAGTCTAAGGCACAACGAAGTGTAGAGAAGTCCTTTTACTAATTCCACTTTCAGCTTCAGCTGACACCTAAAGAAAGGGTAGGAAACATTTCAGTTCTGTAGGGGGAAACAAAGGAGTAATTAAAAAAAGACTGTATACTAAGGGAGTCAAATGGTCCAGAGATATAGATCCTAGATGCTCACTAATTCCACAGCATTTATTTCCTGACCTGTCGCAGGTCCCACTATCTCTAAAATCCAGAGTGACAGCTGATGTCCAGCAGAAGAGTTGTGCATTCCCATTCTCCCTCTATTTTTGATAAAAGAAGATAAGAACCTATCTAAAATGTACCACATTGTTATGCTTAGATTGATTCTGACAGGATAAAAGGTAATGGGTTAAGAACTTTTAATCTTTTTAAGATATACAGACCAAAACCCATGAAACCATCATCTTAAATCAAGGCTTTGTCTCTGCATCTCCTTATATTTTGGGCAGTGGCATAATACCATATTATGAACTGCTAAACCTAGTAAAAGCGGTAAGCACAGAAACCTTTTCCTAACGTCGTTGGAGTTCTCGATTCACTGAATTTAAGCTGTCAGACTCTAAACTCTGGAGGACTAAAGAACAGCTGCTCCATACCCATTCAGACTGTGCCTTAAATGACAGCCCCACACAGCAATGAAAGGAAACTATCTGTTTTGTATTGTTCAGCCCACACAGAAGGAAGCTCTCAAAATATGAATTCCCAGTGTCTTTCTTTTTCTTTACAACACATGCACCAAAAGACAGTTCTATGCTAGGATTATGGGTTCTTTTGTAAGTGTGCCTTATTCATTCACTGAGTAGCTGAAAAGAAATAAAATATCTGACAAAAGCTTCATACATCTTTGAACTTACAACACAGGCATAAAATCAAATATCACTGCACCCACCCCCTCCTTGATACTGGTAATATTCAAGGTACAAAATCTCATGAGTTTAACTCCAAAATAATGACTTTTTGGTGACTTCCATCTGAATCCTGATTTTTAGTTTCTTGTCACTTACACCTAGTCGTATGTATTATGTTTGTTTCTTCCCAGATTCTTAAAGACAGTTTTGGGCAAGTTCTGCTGTCCATAGGCCTTACACAAGTCCTTACATGAGCCTCACATTTGTTCATCTACAGTGCCCACAACATACATAGAATAACATGGCTCTTCAGTTACCTTCATTAACAGTGAAGGACTTTCCAGGAGGAGAAAGAGGCATCTCATCCTAGCTGTCTCTCATCTTAGAAAGGTCTGAATTTCCTGCTGGAGGTGCCAGTTGATGTTGCTGGTTCTAGAGACATACTAGACAGCAAGACTAGGCTTGGCTAATTATGTCAGGATTCAATCCAGGTTGTAGACATTACCATAGAATCACAGAATGGTTTGGGTTGGAAGGGACCACAAGGATCGTCTAGTGCCAACCCCCTGCCATGGGCAGGGACACCCTACACTAGACCAGGTTGCCCAAAGCCCTATCCAGCCTGGCCTTGAACACTTCCAGGGAGGGGGCAGCCACAGCTCCTCTGGGAAACCTGTTCCAGTGCCTCACCACCCTCACAGTAAAGAATTTCTTTCTTATATCCAATTTAAATCCCCCTCTCTTTTAGTTTATACCCATTACCCCTTGTCCCATCACTGTACTCCCTAATAAACAGTACCTCGCCAGCTTTTCTGTAGGTCCCCTTCAGGTACTGGAAGGCCGCGATTAGGTCTCCCCAGAGCCTTCTTTTCTCTAGGCTGAAGAAGCCCAACTCCCTTAGCCTGTCCTCATAGGAGAGGTGCTCCAGACCTCTGATCAACTTTGTGGCCCTCCTTTGGACTTGCTCCAACTGCTTTATGTCTTTCCTGTACTGAGGACTCCAGAGCTGGATGCAGTACTCCAGGTGGGGTCTCACAAGAGTGGAGTAGAGGGGGAGAATCATCTTCCTCAACCTGCTGGTCACACTGGTTTTGATGCAACCCAGGACACGGTTGGCTTTCTGAGCTGCAAACGTACAATGCTGGCTCATGTTGAGCTTTTCATCCACCAGCACCCACAAGTCCTTCTCCTCAGGGCTGCTCTGAATCCATTCTCCACCCAGCCCGTAGTTGTGCTAGGGATTGTGCTGACCCATGTGTAGGGCCTTGCACTTGGCCTTGTTGAATTTCATGTGATTTGCACTGGCTCAGCTCTCAAGCCTGTCAAGGTCCCCCTGGATGGCATCCCTTCCCTCCAGCATGTTGACCGCGCCACAAAGCTTGGTGTCATCAGCAGACTTGCTGAGGGTGCACTTGATCCCACTGTCCATGTCACCGACAAAGATGTTAAACAGTGCCAGTCTCAGTACTGACCCCTGAGGAACGCCACTTATCACCGATGTCCACTTGGACATCGAGCCTTTGACCAGAACTCTGAGTGCGGCCATCCAGACAATTCCTTATCCAACGAGTAGTCCATCTGTCAAATCCATGTCTCTCCAGTTTAGAGACAAGGATGTTGTGCAGGACAGTGTCAAATGAATGTGTACAAGTGTCTACATGTGAGACAGATGTGTAACTTCTCATTATAGAAAATTCAGGAGTTGATTCATATATCTTCACAAGGGTGCTGAGGAGATTATTCTAGGTGCCTGGGACATCATTTGGGGCTGGCAGAGAGGACGTGTATGAAAAACCCAAACCCTTTTGGACTGGCAGCTGGAAGCCAGTCGGAATGTCCTAGAACAGCTTACATGAATGAATTTCTACATTTACGCAGCTGAGCTGACTCTTAGTAGAAAGAATAAAACCTGGAGAGCTATTCAACTCTTTCTGCAGGAGATGCTTACATTTGGTCAGCAGAATACTCTATACTCCATTCATTGTATTGACTAGAGCTCAAATTACTTCCACAAGTTAGAGACTTTGCTCATGTCTAGACAACGCCATGATGATACATGCTCACCTCAAAAGACAAGTTAAGCGTCTGGGGGCTCAAGTCAGTTGCCCAAACATAGGCATCCAACATCACTCCTAATATCCTTGATGGACTAAAAAATATGTGTTGACCTGGCATTAGACAGGATCCAAACATCTTGTACTCTTCTGGGAAGGTAGCTAAAGGCATGGTGGACTAATGTAAGGAATCTAAGATGTCACTAGACTCATATACTGAGCTGAGGTCATGAAGAGCAAGTGAGACAAATTGACCCTGCTTGTATATGGATTTCAAAAGAAAAAAATAAAGATGTCTTGACTAATTATTGAGGGATTCATTCTATTTGCAGCATTCCTATGTATTTATTTTAACCCAATGAAATGCAGTCTCTACAGATTCCTACCAACGTTACTTGGACATTCATAGATACAAAATGGATCTTTGTGATGAGAAACAAGCATTTTCTTTTTAACGAAATAATTTTTAAATAAGCATACTGATGAAGGCATGTTATATTAATTTGCCAGTTATTTAAGGTCTGAAATTTTGTATTTGTGTGTGCAAAAATGTTTAGCTCACTGAAATAAAATTATTTCATTGGAACATCCAATCTAACTGCCACCATCACCCACTGAATGATACATTTCTGGCAACTATAGCAAATTTGCCGATGGGGTTGTTTGAATGGAATGTTGCTATGTAACCAAACTCCAAAAAGTGTCTTTAAAAACGTGATGAATGAGTGAAGTCCACAAATAGTTTTTTTCTGTCATAAATGTAATACTTACATAGAGCCTTTTAATTGCATCAGTAACTGAACCGACAACCAAATAAATCTGACAAAGAATGTGAAAAACTGGATATATCCTACACTGATGGGTGGAGAAGATTTCAGGGAGGTTTTAACTAGTTATTTGCTTAATAACAAGTTTATATTTGTCTCTATGATTGCAATTATGATTTCATGGAGTTTCAAAATTGAGATGACAACAAGCTTCACATTTTGTGCAAAAAGCTGGGTATATTCTCTTAGTAGCCTATAGAATTGTGACTGAGAAAGGCTGAAAGAGAAAGACCTAGAGAAGCTGAAAGATTTACTGTTGCAATAGATTAACAAATTAACATTTTGAGAACACCTTGTCTGTATGAAACTGAGTTTTTGTAATAGTTAAATGCCTATATATTACTTATTTTATGTCACTTTTGGTCCGTTTCATTGTTGTATGCTTTGTTTCTTAATGCAGCTCTGATGCTTTTGCAACATAAAATTCATGGAGGTGATAATTCTCCCTACTTTTACTCTTAAAATAAAGACATTGCAAATCCTTTCGTAATAATAATTTTTAAAAAAGTCATTAAGATAATGGTACATTGAGGGTGTTAGCTCTGTTAATTTTTGCATTTTTTGTTTTGCTGGTTTTAAAGGTGTAGATTTTAGACCACACCATTACCCCAGCATATCTCAAAATAATCCACAGCCATTGCGAACAATTTCACTAATAGCTCTACCAGTCCCACCAATTCATATTTGCTATTTCAAGTCTGAACTTCTGCTATATGCATAATTGCTCTAGTATACCCTAGCTGGATTCTGTATTAAACTAGGAACTCACATCTCCAGAGACAACAGGTTAGCCTGTTATTCTTAGTATGTATTAGAGCAGGTATTTCACGTAGAAAAAAAAACCAGAAACATGAATATCGTGGTAGAGGCCATGGCGAGAATCTCAGACACATTCCTCTCTCTGGCATTTCCTATGGGGTTAGTTTAGGTGTCGGCATGTTGGCTCTTGTGAGTGAATTCCATTCATAAGCACTGGGCTGTACCAAACCCTCGGACAAAGAATTTAAATGTATTACTTGAGATTGTGATTTCCACTCTTGCGTCCAAAGACCAAAAATTTGTGTGGCTTCACTGTGCTAAGACTGCTGGTGTGGAACGGGTCTTTGGTTCCTTAACTACGAAAACCAAAGGCTGAGAGCAGAAATGGCTGATCTCTCTTTAAACTCGGGGGATAAACATAAGAAGGCAAAAAAACTAGAGCAGATAGTTAAAAAATAGTAATAGACACAGTTCAGAATAGAGAAGAAAAGGATTCTAAGAAATAAATGTCTACTCCCTGGATGTGTTCAAGGTCAGTTTGGATGGGGCTTTGGGCAACCTGGTCTAGTGGAGGGTGTTCCTGTCCATGACAGGGGGGTTGGAACTAGATGATCCTTGAGGTCACTTCCAACCCAAAACATTCTATGATGCTATGAAAAAAGAGTTTTACAAGAATAATAATGAAGAAGAAGAAATCTAGCCATTTTAAAATGGCTTTGATCAGTTTATGGAAGGCATTTGATAGTTCGTTTGCCCATGATAACAAGGAACTGTATGTGATGTTATCTGCTCCTCACACAATCTTCATACTTAGTAATGTTAATTTGTAATACAGAATTTGAAGTCACATGAAGCTGAGGATCTCCTATCCTATTTTAAAGTACTTGTTGAGATTTATAGTAAAGCCACAAAGTGCCTCTCAGTCTCTGCATGGACTTTACCTGGTAAGAAAGATCCTGAATCCACTTGAAGTACCTTTATTTTCAATAAAACTGAAGAAACTGAGGATATTCAACAGATCTTCACAAAACCAGACACCACCAAAGAGTAAGATAAAGATGCAGTGAATAATAAAAACACATAGAGCTGCAGCTAGCAAGGATATGAATGCAGGTGGAAATCATGATGGATCCCACAGAAGTTTGGCTCAAACTATTTGCTGGATTTGGCATGTATATTTCAAATATTTTAGTACCTCTTAAGCTATATTTATTTTGTTGCATAATGCCTCTCACAAGAAGTTGCATTCAGCATGAATCAAGGCTGATTCCTAATTTAATGGACAGTCCATATTTTTCTGAAGTCTTTCCCAGAGAGACAAAAGTTATAAACAGTGGAATCAAACTTTCCACGTTTCAATGCCCACACTGTTGGTACCTGTTTCTGAGACAATCATCCTGTGTTTTAATCAGTGAAAAGAAATAGACACTCCTATCATTCCCAGTTTCTTGAGGAAGATATCTGAAAAAGATCAGATGTTTAAGACTATATAACTAGGTCAAATGCAGATATTTGTATTGCAGATATTTAAGCACAGGCCACATGAATTCCACTAATAATGCCTCTGCCTAGCTTAGGCACCTAATTTTTAGAGATCTAGGGAAGCATTACAGTAACCACCAAAGTTCTGTGTATAATAAATGGAGAAGAGATAACAGATACCTAAAACTTAATGGGCAGTAATTCTGTTTGGATGACTTTGAAAGCACCTACATTTTTTCTTTGACTCTACAGAGTAAGTCCACTAAGAACCTGAAATTAGAAGCAAGTTATATGCGTAAATTAGACAAGCAGGACAACCTTCTTCACTGACTGATGATGTTGCAAAACTGACACAGTAGAAGAAAAGAGTGACTGAAAAGAGCTCATCTGGGACAAGATTAATCACATATTGATTTCTGTCTACATACTACAGTGAGGTCTGTCCTAGACACAGGTACATAAATCTGTAGATGCACAAAGAAAAGAGAGAGGTAGATGTGATACCAAGCTCCAAACACTCCAAAAATATGTAGGTAAAGAACAAGGTGAAAAGTTCAAAATAAAACCATTTTTCGTCAAAGCAGTTTTTCATTGTAAGAGTTTTTTTTCATTGAGACTGTCTTGCTGTATTACCTGTCTAAACATACACGAGTAAAATATCAGCAACAGTGTTCTGGCTCCAGAAAGCAAACAAGATCTCAGAATGGCTTCTCTAGCTGAGTAAAACAACAAACCAAAGCCAGCTGGTGCCTCACAACAGCATAGATACCAATGGTCCTCAGTCTGACAGCAGTCTGCAAAGCAGTGCAGTGGGACTCGGGTGTTAGTCTGGAGTATTGAAGTTATGGCAGAGAGTTTCTGCATTTGGATTTCTTCCTCCATGCTTCTGTGCCAATGTTTCCATGTCTACTTTCTTCTTTCTGAAGTCACGCTGGTTGTGATGACTATGCTTTATTACCCGTATGCTTAAAATGGAGTTTCTGCCTCAGCTGAGTGGTGGTGTGAAACAAGCAGTATGTAACAGCTACACACCAGGCCATTTCTCATGGAGGAACCTCACTCCTTCTCACAGCCCCCATTGGAGGTATCACACAGCACTGTAGTTCTTGACTGTCGTTTTATGTCAACAATGCAATGCTTTCAGAGTGCATATTTGGAGTAAAAATACAAAATCACATTTGTTGACAGATACTTTAGAATGAACTTCTGTATTCCCAAGCAGTTTTACAACAGATGACTGAACAGACACCTCATGCATCTGAGACCTCATTAGTGCTATCCATCCAATTAAGCGACAACACTGAAAGAAGTAGGTGGGAAATTTGTAGGGTGATATAGTGTTACCAAGATTTACTTAACCTAGTGAATGATTTTCTCTGTTAGGACACCCAAAAGTCTAATGGTAGACATCCTAATGATAAGAAATCTGCCTCCAGAACTGATTCATCTTCACCTAATGTCCAATTGAAAAAAAGGAAAAGATTTATCCGCAGAAGAAAAACATAATATTTTGAAATGCACACATGCCAGTTTCAAAACCATATGTTTAAGCACAAACAAAAAATATTTTCTGTATTTTTCTTTGCAAATTTCACTACCAGACACTTTCAATATGCTTAATTTGTTAAACTATATCAAGTATGCCATTTAAAAAGTAGCACTCGTGTTACTGTGCTTACATTCAACATAAAAATAGAACTTCCAGCACTCAGAAAAGATGAAGAGAGATTCAAAAATAAATATTTTAACTCATGTCCTAGACACCTCTGAATCTGCTCTGCACTCAGCAGAGCGGTCTGTACATGGGAAGAAGAGCACTTGCTACTGTGCAGAAGCTGATTTTATGGAACTTGGCTTCTTTCAGAGCAATTAGAGCCTAATGGCCTTTAAAAAAAAAATCCTAGTCTCACATATTTATTAACTATGCCTCCTGGGACACAGCTCCTCTCTTCTCCATTTCTTCTTTTCACACTCAGGGTCAGAAAGAGGACATTTTTTGGCATCATGCAGTTATCTTTGCCTATGGAGTTTTCAGGATTGTTGGTTTGGATTTTTGGGGTGGTTTTGTTGTTGTTGTTGATTGTTGGCTTGTTTTTGTTTTTTCCCCAGGGATGACCTCAGTGGATCTGCATGGGTGCAGCTGAAAGCAGCAACTGGCCACTTGCACCTCTCCTTCCAAGGGCGTGTTTTACCCAGGCAGGCGCAGGCAGACCTGCGCTCATTTTGCCTTTCCTCAGAGCTAGCTGACTGAGCAGGAGTGCGGACAGGATGGACTCGGGGCTGTCTGTACCCACCTGTGCAGGCACGCTCAGTAAATCATTAGTCACAGCCGTGGGATTAACTCCCCTAACACCATCCACGCTTTTAAAAGCTGGCTGCAGAACGCCTGCTCGGTGCAGAGGCTCTCTCTGCCAGCAACGGAGAGGTTGGCAGCTCAAGTGGCAATTCATCGCACTGGAAGATAGGGTGATGAACCTCCCTTTGGAAATGTCCTCCTTTTTTATTCTCTAAGGGAACGGCAGCCGTTACCTTAGACTTCTGTCTAACTTTGACATGTTCGAGTCAGGTAAGAGGAATCTGATCCCCCAAGGGTGAGATTGCGAGCACCTTCCCCTGAGTGGGCACAGCCCTCAGGATTCAGGAATAGGACACCACTGCAGCTACCTCGGTCTGACGTCCCAGACAGGATCAACCAAAGAGTTAACATCTTTGTTTTCAGAGTTTTGAGACACGTGGTATAGAAAAACCAGAGCTTGGAAAATGTGATGTCCTGGTACAGTTTTAAATTGTTAGCAGGTCTAAACAGATATATGTAGCAGTCATGGGCATTTACAATTAGGAACCATGGTCTATTTAAATCCTAATAAATGTATTCTGCTGAACTGTGTCAAAACACAGTGCAAGATACCTTGAGTGGATTCCTTAAACAAATAATATTAAACTTACTTAAATAATGCCCTCCAGGGATTATACTGAAACACCTGTTTTCTTGAGCAACATCTACTCCCATGGGAAATAAGTTCAAAGCCAATATAGTAGCATACAAAATGTTTTTGCCAGATACAGATGCTGCCTACGTTCAGTACTGCAAATGGAATTTTTTTCTTTCCATTGGCAGTCATCTGTCCTTAATAACCCAAGGTCATTTATACAATATGACTATTCCTATTTATATGAAAGAGATTATCATTGGAAATATTAAATTGCAACTCTATTTTTAAAGGACTTTGTTGAGTTTAAAGGAAAGAAAAAGTAAACTTTTTCCCATATAGGATTTTAATATTAGTTCAGGAGAGGGGGAAAGTTTCAGTGCATTAGCAAGAGCTTCCTTTTGGTCCTCAACAAGAATCTGAAATGAAACCTGTTGAAATGAATTAAAAGACCCCAGTTTTCGTCAATAGGCTTTGGAATAGGGCCAACTCCTGCTCCCACTGATTTCAACAGTACAATATCTAACCGGGTTGAAATGATCCAATTCTTATCTCTCTGTATATCAAGATTTAAGGATCATGACAGTTAAGTCCTCTGAGCAAGCAGAGAAGGATACACTTTTGATTATACTTAGAGACCTCACTACTCAGTTTTTTCCATTCATTTCAGTAGGAGTTTGATTGAGCTCTTTGCAAACACTAAAACCCACTGAGGGCTGGGTGTGAGCAATTCCAGAATTAATGGCAAACGAACATTTTCAAAAATAATGTTCTAGCTAAAACAATTTCCTAGTAAAGTATTCACAAGCAGCAGTCTTCCTGCAGTTCTCAGCTATGCAAAACAATTTAATCATACCTTCAAGTCAACTGGAAAAAGTTGTCTAAATTTCAGTGTCTCCTAGAAACACAAGCGATAACATTTCCAATGATCTTTCCTAATGCCTGTTGGAAAGAGCTTTTATTGTGGTAGCTAGGGATTTAGTTTGCATTCTCTGAAAATCACCTCCAATGACAAGATTACCTCAGAGCAATTAAACAGACATTTAGAAATAAACACAACCAAATCAACAGAAAGATGTGAAATATCTTTCCTGGTTGACTTTGCCAAAGTCAAACCAAATCAATTTCTTAGGAAAGGACTTGTCTTTCCAGGCAATGATCAGGATTCTCATTTTAAACACATCAGAGAAATAACTATTTCAGATTTAGTTGGGCTCTCCATACATGTCAACTGGTGTCCCAGTAGCATCGCCACTGTTGAAAAACTGGCTGGAGTGTATGGGCTCTATCTACTCTTCTCTGCTGTGACTGCTGTGGAGAGAAGAGAAAGGCATCTTATCACAAGTAAATGGTAGTAGGTTAGAGGAAGAAGGTGGCAAGATTAGAGAAGATGTGGCTTAGCCCCTCATTGTGTTCTGGGGACATACATACTGAGGCCAAACCTCACTTCCCAAGGTGCTAACATATTTCCTTCTGGAAGAGGAAGAGGGAAAAATGAGGAAAGAGTCGTAATTCTCAGAGGAGGCAGCATTATTGCAGGGTATGCTGGTGGGATAGCAGGGCAAGCCACTTTAGCTGATTCGTAAGGTAGTATAGATCTGGCTATTGGACTTATTTTTGCAAGGGAAAGCTTGCAAAAAATATTTTTTTCTGAGCTCAACTAAATTCAACTGTTCAAGTTCAACTATATTATTGCTCAACTACAGTCTTACATCAGTTCATAGTTTAACATGATGAGTGTGTTTTTCATGAGTCCAAGGAAAGGTTAAAACTTGATATCATCCAGATTCAAGGGAAAGGGATGGAAAAAGTAAATCTCATTGGTGAAAAGGAGGGCTTAGCCAGCCCTACAGCAGTTTGACCTGAAGATAGCCTCTCACAGCCACCAATGCAGCTGTCAGTGGAGTTTTCAATAGCCAGATGTTGTTACTGGAAAATACATTCCCGAGTTCATTGGAGCTACTTATAGTCCTGACCTTGCGTGACCAAGGCAGCTGATTCTGTAGCTAAAAAAAGGTATTGCGGATTAAGCTGAATGTGAAGCTTCAGCTATAGCATTATACGGTATTTTGCTAGCAAAAGTGTAATGACTAGAACGTACATGCGCCTCTTTACTGTGCCAGCACAACTACTTTCAACAAAAAAAATTAACCTGTTCTCTATATCTCATGACGTGAGCTTATCATTCAAGCACCGGGTGGAGCTGGTATATTTTCTTGCTTTCTGAGCGTTTAGCTGATTTACAGTCTGGTGCCTTGAAAATTATTCTTGTCCTTGAGGGTGAACACTGTAAGATAACTGGAAAAATGTTCTGTAAAGAAAAAAAAAAAAGAATGTCTCCCTTTCTGCAGAACAAGAAGGATTTTCAAGGTCTTGGAATGTGCTTGTTCTTCAGCCACCCACAGAATGCGTGGCAAAATTAAATACATCTGACACGTACAGTACATCATGTCATGTCTGCTGATGTGATCCAATAGAGTACTAAACATTACTCAATGCCAAGCTTATAGAAACAAAAGTAGATGCTGATTGCTTAATATTTACTTATAGTTTGCGAAACAAGATGAATAATCACACCTTGTTTTCAGGGGAATTTTCCCTATTTCCTGTGCAGAAAATAAAATTCAGTTAGAAAGACTTATTTTTCCTAACTTCATATAATATGTACTAAAATATGTAGTTGGGGGCTTAAAATTATAATGGGTTTGCAGTATGAGATGTCCCTTTTCAGCAGGGAGACAGTAGAGGGAGTGGAGGACTGGTTTTTCAGAACCATACCCTATAAGCAAGGGCTATTGGTATTCTTCTACATGGTCCTGAATCTGCACCTGAACTGTGATTAAAGGTACTGCGCTATCATTTTCTGTATGAGCTGTAAGTGTGAGAAATCAGGATGATTTGGTAGAAAATGTCACAATTTACCAGGTTACATCCAATTTTGACACTATATTATACCTATAAAAATACCTGTGTGGTTTTGATGGGCTGAGAAACAGTAATTACAGTTCCCAGATTTCACCTGCTGGACATGTGTCCTGTGATATTAAAATTTCACTACACTCTGTGTTAGGCATGCCCTGTGATTTTGGGTAAAAGCACTGTTAAACCTTAACCTCCTCCCTCCTTTCTCACCATATTCACCATAAGCAGAAGGCAGATGACAGCAGTTGTTCCCATCACAGTCTCATTTTCCCAGGTCTCTCATTTTCTGTAGAAATAGTGCCACTTCAGCTGGTTTTTTTAGTACAGACTATCCTTTTTCTTGCTCCATGTCTTGCCATTGCTAGCACGAAGGAAATGCCTCTCTAGGTAGCACGTATTTGGTCCGCTTAGGCGTCTGTCAGAGGTGATCAGGTCTTCATCAGTATTGCATTTTTGTATGGCTGCAGACAGTCTATTGTATGGGAGGATGTTTGAAATACTACCCAGGGACTTGATTTTTCTGGTCTTCCTAAATACATGAGGTGTTTATACTATACGGCTTCTCTAATACATTCAGGTTCTTAAATACAGCCTCCACTTCAACAATTTTTAGATTTCCTATGAAATGTGTAATTACTTGGTACCATTTTAGAGTTTGTCAATGTTTGTACACATTAGAGGGATATTTTTAAATGCATTTTTAAGAAGGACTACAACAGAAAATCAGTTTTTGTAACTATGAACAGGAACCATATGTCTCGAGGTATCTAATAATGACAAAAATAAGAAAAATCATAAGTAAGGAAAAGAATTGGTTTACATATTGGAAATTTACCTTCTTTCATTGCATAAAACCTTCTGTCCAAGGAACATCTCTTTTTGGCTGTTTGTTGCAGTAAACATTTCACTAGTTGTTCATAGATAGAGCAAAAAAGCAAACAAATTCATGAATCATCCAACCTAAAGTAAACTTTGAACCAACTCTACAATTAACTCCAAGATTAAATTGCCTTTGAATATCTATGATTTTTTTTTGCTTTTATACTTATTAATGATAAAGCACCTTCTTTGGCCATTTGGAACACATCAAAATCTATCTAAAATTACTGTGAAAGGAGGATTTTGTGATGGAGATATCATAGGTAGAAAGACAAGGTACAACTTTTAAAAGAACAGTAGAGGCTCACGGGGGTTTTTTTCCCTTTCTTTTTTTTTTTTTTTTTTAAATAGACACTGCTTACTTTACAGATTCCTGTGTGAAAATTAGAGGCTGAGTTTATAAAATTACCAGCCCTACCCACGTCAGATCTTCTTCACATATTTCAGCTGAAAAATTAGAGAGGGGACATTAAGCTTTATAGAAACCCACAATTATGAAGAAACAAATATGTGCAGAACCATTAGAGGTGCATTTGAAGAGAAATCTGTGAAAAAAAAGTATTGATTGCAAGACTGAAAACAATTGCAGAATTGTAAAGCAGTGGAGGATTTGATTCTACAGAGTCTCCACCACTGGGGAGATGATTTTGGGACTGTGGCATATTGGGGTCTCTGGAATACACTGTCTGTGATCCTCTCTGGGCTAAATGGCTCTTAAACAAATGACTCTGCACAGCAATGAGGTTTTATGGACACTTAGCAGACACTGCTAAAAACAAGGATGTCAGGGACTGAGCTCCAGCACGGGTCTCCTGATGATCCATCCCCCTCACAAGGGTAGCTTACGCCCTCAGTTTGGCGTGGAGCTCTCCAGCTAGCTCCTCCCAAGACACTTTGCTCTTGGGAGCCAGCACTAAGCATCACAAAGAGGAAACAAGCTGTGGACGCAGCCAGGGTTTGATCTGGAGGCTTTAGTGGTATAGATATGCCCCCACTGATACGCATCATTGTACCTCATTCCCAAGACGTGCTGAGCCTCACTGAAGGAGCAGCAAAGAGATAGCACTTTGCAGGAATATATACTCACACGTTAGTGACTGCTCGCACAGGAAAAGTATGGTGGGATTGTAGTAGCACTGGGAAACTACACACTGACAATGGATATTACTCTCATACCCACTTATAGTGGCAAATTCATGTACAGAAATCAGACTTTGTCCCACGGAAAAAATGTCTTTCAAGTAAGATTGCTGTGTTTTTTTGAAGCATGAACTGCTAAGCCTGAAGCAGCCCTACAAACCCTCTTTTATGTTAGAGAGATGGGAATTTGTGGACAGATTTGGGAACTCTTGCTGTGTTCCACCCCACCTTCCTTTACCTCTTTAAGGGACCAAGATGTACCTTTGGACACCGCCTCTCTGTTGTGGGTGCTATCTGAGACAAGGCTGCAGGCAAAGGAAGGACATCCCTTTCCGGCTTTCTGATGGATTTTTAAGGGATAACAACTTCCACTTTCTTCCTCTGATAACAAGGGAAAGGGACAGCGAGTAGAGGACAGAAGTCAGTTTGAAACCGTATCTCACAAGGCATTACTCCCTTCTATCCTGGGGGAGAGTGGGGAAGTGAGACAGGTAGAAGAAGCTAGTTCAGTGGATGACAAGAAGGCATCTGAAGGCCAGTCAGGAGGTTTTTCCTAGGATTGCTTCCTGCTCCTTCCTGCCTCCCCTCATCTTTGAGCAGAGCACAAGGCCTGCCTAGGTGGAGAAGGCAAGGTGAGGTCCTACATTCTTGTTCAGATCAAAGAGTAGTTCCTCATCTCTCATAAGGGAAGCCCAATGTTCCATTCTTGAAGAGAAGTAGGAAAAGTGCTGGTTCTAGAGAAGATGAAGGTTGGGAAGCTGGCATTCAGTGAGCACAATACAAAAGTAGGGTAGGGTTGTGGGAAGAGAAGGAGAAAATTAGAAGTCGTAAGTCTGGGGAAAACTTTAGAACCACACGGAGAGGACAACTGAGAGGGAAACTGTGCAGCCAGGAATGCTGAGGAAGAAGGAGAAGTTAGGTGTGAGAGTCACGTGTCACCTAGCTTTGGTCACAAATTGACGCCACAACCCTTCTCTCTTTTTTGTCTTTCTCTCTGTTGAGTTGACACACAGAGAAGTGAGTTTTCAGGATTTTTCTTGACTATATGGGTGGACAGAAACAACAGAAATACATTGGCATTTCCAGAAGACTGTTCATCAAACTATCTTCAATACCTATGTTATGATGGAAATAAAAATGAAGTGAAAATGGAAATAAAAAGGTTTTGCATGTGCAGAGTGAAGAAAAATTAACGGGGGAGCATTATTTTTTCTCTGTGTGCATTTACATTTCCAGAAGGACAGTAGCTTAACGTGATGGTATGTGTCTTAAAACAGGACTTCATTCCTGGCCATCTGTTAGTCTCATCTTGGCTTTCCCTCATTTTCATAGCCTAATGTTTGCAGCCCTCCAGCACATGTTCATTTCTTCATTTTTAATCAAGTATTAAAATATATAGGGAGATGGTTGAGACCCTGGGAAACAATAAGTTCTTAGTGTGGTCTGAATGAACTTCTAAAAGTGATCGGAAAATTCCTTCTCTTTCTTACAGAGTTATGACTTGACCTGTCTCTCTTTTCCTTTCAATATGTGATAACAGCACTAGAAGTTATATCTTTTAAAAGTTATACCATTTTTTAAATTTTCTCTGAAAAGTGAAGGTACATTTTATTCCAGTATCATGCAACTTTTATTTTTTTTCAGATGGAAAAGCCTCAGATATAGTGTGCCATTTGTACTGAGACATCCAATTCTCCCTGACCAGAGTGGTGCAAAGAACTTGGTATCTCAAACGACATGATAAATGAAATCTTTCCATATGAGTAAAAAAACACATCCACAAGGAGGTCGGTCTAAAGATCTGTGCAACACTTAGACATAATGTTAACGCACCATCAATCTCCTGTAAGGAGATGAAATAAAGAACTCATTTTAACTATCAAGAGACATCAAAAATAAATTCCTGATTTAAATTTTCAAATACATACAGGGATTTTTATCTGTTTCACATTGCTCAAGTTGCTGTCATCAGAGATTCTGGTGCTAAAAGCACTTCCTGAAAATCAAGGTCCTTTAAAACTGCCTCTGACCGAGTGCTGAGACACTGTGGAGGGCAGAAGTCGCGCTTGTCACACACTTCTCTGAAGAAACACTTTATTTGGAATTCTGAAGTGTGTCAGCAGCTCCTACTAAACACTTGCACCTCTCATTTTTTTCTCGAGACAGCTTGTGCAATATGACATATAAGTCAGAAAAATGCAAAGACATTTACATATATATTTAGTACATGCAGAATAGACCCCAGGGTATGTCCAAATTAAGAGCTCAGTTGAGCTGGTTGAAACGTTTTCTCTCTGTCAAACCCTGTTTTCAGCACCATTACTCAGACTCCAGGTAGACACAGGAGGGACTCTCCCTGACATGGTGATGTGGAAATGTGACAGAACCCAAATTAAAGGCTTTCTGTACCTTTTTTTGGGAAGAGGAAAGCTTAAATCCAGATCAACCACATCCTTATTAGATTTTTTTTTTTTCTAAAGTAAGATCTTATAGCCATTGCCTCCAGCTATTTCTGTATAGCTTGTAGGAAGAGGTGGCTATGCAGGAGCTTAAGAAGTAAGGCAGACTCCGCAAAGGCTTGCAACACTTGGCTGGGCTGTAGGCTTGAAGTCTCCACTCTGCTCAGAGAGAAGCAGAGCCTCACAACTTAACTCCATCATAAGATGCCCTCAATCATGCTGTCAGTGCTCTCTAATGGTTTTGTTTATTGTTTGTTTCCTCCCCCACAAAAAAAAAAAAAGCAGCACCAAACCCAGAGCTCTCATTTTTTGTTCTCCACCAGAAGCAAACCGCAGAACATCAAAACTTCTGCGAACTGCAGGCATCATCTTCTGGCCACCGTTCAGGTGCAGGGCTGCCCTTGGCACTTGGCTTGTTCTCCACAACGTATCCACTGTTTCAGTGTAACACCACCTCTCCCTTTACTACCACTTGCACGCCCTCTACGCTGAGCCTTCCTGGCAAGATGTCTGAAGAGTGAGTAAACAGAGGAATACATAGGAGTTTTCAGGGAGCTGCTGATTCTTTTCTCTTTCTGATTTGATCCTGCTTTGGTCTTAACTCTCTTGTCTTTTTTTTCTTTAAAAAAAACCCCTAGTTTATGAATTTTTATAAACATTCTTCAAAAACAAAGAGGACAGAAAAACATCCCATTTAAATTGTAAAAAGAAGTGATGTAGGTATGACTGCGTTAAGAAGGAAGAAAATAATTCAGAATAATTGAAAGGCAATGATGAGAGAGCTATACAACAATTGGGGAAAGAACAGTTGGCATAATAAAGAGACATGGCAATTTTTAAAAGATCCCAGAGGATAACATTTCTCTGTAATCTAGGAAAGCAATCCAAGCAATCTGGAAACCAGTAGGACTCTTAAAAGACGGTCTTATGAGGCTTTCAAAAATAAATGTAGCTTATTTGTGACAGTAAGCAAGAAATTCATAGCAATATGATGCTCTAACGCTACTCCCTGTATTAAGCAATTGCAAGGCAGCTGAAAGCAATGTGAAACAAGGGGAATCTCTTCTGCACATCAGAAGGTGGCAGAATTCAGGTTGTTTACCCTAGATTTTTTTAACCAGAAAGCCCCTAGATCTTTTGCTAAGTCTTTAATGCTTTGTTATGAAAGGCAGCTATCAGCTGAAAAACTCCAGGCCTATTACTCACCTTCCTGTAATCAGGATCCAGCATTTAAAAAATGATGTTTAACATCTAGAACTGAAATTCCCTGGACCCCTCAGAGCACCTTTCTCCTCAGCATTTCATTGTGCCACTTTAAGCTGCTTTTGCTACAAATACTAGAAGACATTTCTTCCTTCACAATGCATTCTTAAAAAACTCCAAAAAAACCCCTCTAGTGAAGACTCTGCAGTCAGTAACCTTCAGAGGAAGGCACATACAAGAAGCAGTGTGGCTGTGCATGATGAGCATCCTGCCCTGAGAGTGCCTACAGCCCATCTAGGGATCGTAGGGGAAGCCTATAGAGAGTAAATTCCCCAGCAGACCTTATGGACTTGTACACACCACCCAGAGCATCCTGGGCTACTCAGATGAGTCTGAGTTTGCAGCTCCAAACATGGCTGGGCTCAGTTCACATTTGACATAATAAAATCTCCATGAGAGATCCCTCAGGTACCAAAAAACACGGATAAGTGTGTTATTCTATTATGTTCATCTGTTCTAAATGCTGCGCATACGAAAACATCCTCTAAAAGTGTGGATATTTACTAATTTTTGGAGGTAAAAACCTTCTTAGCCTAAAAGTTCTCTTGGAATGCTATCATGGAGAGAAAGTTTAATAAAAAAGAACTATTTTTGTGGCTGGAAAGCTGTGCAGAGGAAAAGGGCCTGGGGGTGCTGGTTGATGCTCGCCTGGACATGAGCCGGCAGTGTGCCCAGGTGGCCCAGAAGGCCAACGGCATCCTGGCCTGTATCAGGAATAGTGTAGCCAGCAGGAGCAGGGAGGTGATCGTCCCCCTGTACTCAGCCCTGGTGAGGCCGCACCTCGAGTCCTGTGTCCAGTTTTGGGCCCCTCAATACAAGAAAGACACCGAAGCCCTGGAGCGTGTCCAGAGAAGGGCAATGAAGCTGGTGAAGGGGCTGGAGCACAGGTCTTATGAGGAGCGGCTGAGGGAACTGGGCTTGTTTAGTCTGGAGAAGAGGAGGCTCAGGGCAGACCTTATTGCCCTCTACAACTACCTGAAAGGAAGTTGTGGCGAGCTGGGGGTCGGCCTCTTCGCGCAGATAACTAGTGACAGGACAAGGGGGAACAGCTGCAAGTTGCGTCAGGGGAGGTTTAGGTTGGAGATGAGGAGAAATTTCTTCTCTGAAAGGGTGGTCGGGCATTGGAACAGGTTGCCCAGGGAGGTGGTGGAGTCACCGTCCCTGTGGGTGTTTAAAGAAAGGTTGGATGTGGTACTTAGGGACATGGTTTAGTGGGTAATAGGTGGTAGGGGGACAGTTGGACTAGATGATCCTTGAGGTATCTTCCAACCTTAATAATTTTATGATTCTGTAATTCTATTTGCCAACCCCCTCAGTGGAATGATAACCTGTTAGTGACATTTGTAGTACCACAACCCAGCTCTACATGACAGGGCACAAGTCAGCTTGTGAGAAGGTTCATCTCTGATGGCAAAGAGGAGCCGCTGTTTCACCTTTCTCAGGCTGGAAAAGCACCTCTCACCTTTCTCCTCTCTCCCTTCTGAGTACTCTTTGTACGCTTGAAAAAATGATGAGCAACCCCGTGCACTGAAAATTCCTGCATAATGCTAAACAAGAGAACTTTTTTTTTTCCTCAGCAAATATAAACACATTCCACTTGAAGGTACAGTTATAAAATAGCACAGATATGATTAAAGAATTCCATGTGGATTCATTACAAGCTTTCATTTCTGGTAAACTACTAAAGCTTTCCAGCTCATTTAAAAAAAATAATCTCCCAACATTACACAGGAAGAAAAAATTATTACTCTTTGGGTCTCTGATAGGATATTAGCAGAAAGGCAAAATACTATCTATGCCAGATACACAAGCCAATATCACAGAAAAACTCATAAAGTATATCAAGTCCAGGCAAAAACATAACAAGCAAAAACCAGAAAATCACTTGAACTGTAGCAAACTGATGGTAGACCCATAAATATAAGTACTGTGCTTCCAGCCAAAGCAAAAACCTCAGAAACACATTTTCAGAGATATATAATTAAGACTTGGGGAAAAAAAAAAAGAGAGGGAGAAAATTAACAATAAGCCCAAAAGCTTTTTACAGAACTGTAATGAAGAAGGAAAAGAACACAAGGTACAATAATAAGCCAGATGAGGTAATAATATACCCAGAAAGAGCTGAGAAGGAGAAAAGTGGACAAAAGTAATTCCTGGTTCAACTCGGTAGCAATTTAAAGAAGCAAGAAACAAATATACGTATGTGTATATATGTTTTAAAAACCTTCAAGAGGACTGCCAAGATTCCTTGTGGTGCTATTTCTGTGCATACGAATATTCTTCCACAAACGCATGCAAGTGGCTACATGATGCAGGGCATTAAGTACAGCAAACAAGTCTTGTTTCCATTCACGGCCTTTGAATTTCTCTAATATTGGGTTTTGGAATGTGGTGGTCTGAGGAAGAATTTGCTCACTCCCAAAGGTTTTTCATTAACGATTTAGAGAAAGGAAACAATACCAGTCATACTGCATGAACGTTACATGGAAGTTTCCATACTAAGTACTGTATATGCAGGTTTTGTGTATTGGCAACCCAATATGCAAGTTAATGTTTTATACGTTTAGAGATCTTAAAAAACACCACCACTGAGCCATTCAGTGTACACATTTGAAGCTCCCAGGACGTTATTTTGCAAAAGTCCAGTGAGCTGAGGTAGAAATATGTGTCTGGTAGACTGTTTCCAAATCATATTTCACACAGATCTTATTTTCCCACCCTAGTGGTATTTGTGGCATAGATCTGTCCTGAAGGAACATCTTTTGATTGTCCTTTGAAGAAAACAAAATCAAAAGGTGGAATTGTAGCAGGAGAAGGGAAACAAATTATTCCCACACAGTTATTGCCAAATAAGAGAAACATAAAGAGCTCCCTGGAGAGTTGTAGCTACGTCTTGACCTGCTACACTGCTTTTTGTTCTATAGTCCTCAGAGGCAAATTACATGGGGTTCACCCAGGCGAACACATAATCATCCAGCTGCAGATTCATCATACCTTGCTCTAGGTCCCTAAACAAAAGCCTGTGTCAGGAGCAGACCTATCTCACATCCTCTGTAAAGCCAGTGGAGAGGGAGGAATTTCCAGAAGATGACTCAACCCCAGGTCTCTCACCTAAAATGTCCCTGGAAGAGCTCCTGGCACATTAAGGATAAGTTAGTTTCATTATTTTCTTTCTACTTCATTTTTTTTTTTTGGCTTATAAGGTTTTTGACGGGCACTCTGCTAGATGTTCTAAATTCATATTGGAAAAAAAAAAGCTTCTTGTTAAGCTTTCCTTTGTATTATTTTCCCTGTTCCTCTCCTTTTGAGTCTACTTCTTCCCACGTCAAGTGGGGCATAAAGGAAATAGCTCCACTCAGTGAGGTACTGAATAATAAAATGTTAAGCAGTACACTAATTTTGTGGGGGAGCCACTGGGGATAAGGCACTTAGTGGTAGCAATACTGAAAGGCTCAACCTTGTAAAAAAGGAGTTTGCAGGCTTTGTAATCCTCAAACACCGTGTTCTCAGCCCTCTGAAGCTTCCCACTGTCCTGCACCTTTGGAGTGGAATTTTACTCTGTTTATTTTTCCCACCGAGATGGAGAGGCAGTACCTTCTGGTACACTCTGCTGCTCCTACAACTAATGCTTGTGTTGTTTTAAAATCCCACTTAATCCACCGCCTCCATCTGAGTCGCAGAGCATTTCATCCCGTTCCCCCGAGTGCCTCCTTCCCGCTCCAGAGCACATGCTAAAGCAAAGCTCATTCTCCACGTTACACAACCCCAAATTACACCAGGAATTAGGGCATTTCTGATCCCACTGCTAATACTGACGTTATACAATTGAGGTTCCCTCCAGATCTGCTTCTTCCAAAGGGCGGGTAATAGAAGTTGCTCAGAGGGACGTGCATTTCGCAGGGTCTGGGCTGCCTCCTGCCTGCTCCAGCTGCCAGGGCCTGATCCTGAAGTTTGCAGCTGAGATCCATCCTCTGGAACAATCTGCTGTGCAGGGACTGGGCAGGCAGACTGGGCTACCAGAGGTGCTCTGTAGCCAACCCAGCATCACCAAAGATTTAGAGACTGAAGGACTATGTGGAAGTGCTCTGCTCTAGTGGAACGCGATGCTAGGTGCCAAGTTAGCCTCTAGATGAGCTTGCTCCTGAGGGGAGAGATTTTGTGGGGTCTCAAGGGACTCTTTAGGTTGACCAGGTGGGAAATACAGGTCAGAGAAATCCAGCCGTCGCACAGAGAGAATGTACCAAAAATGGGGTTAGTGGTAGAGCAAGGACCAGCAGAGATCCCTGGAATCCAAAGCCTCTACCAGTGCTCTGATAATTGTTGGTTTTCTTGTCTAACATCCAGCACGTAGAGGCAAAGGTTTGGAGCAATGTTGATTAATTTTAGACCTGAGAGCTCAGTGGTTTTTCTACTTATGAATAAGTAATGAAGGTATTGATAGCACAGTATTCACAGGCACCCATACATGTCCCTGTGAGAGAAACAGAGAAAAGCAGGCTATCACTGTCTCTCAGCAATAACTTATTTATGCATCAGAAAGAAAAATAGACTTTAGTATTTGTGTAATATTCTTTAAACTGATTTCAGGGTTATGTCTTAATTTACTCTTACCTCAGGAGTTAAGAAACAAACACTCCTTAAAACACAGATTGTAAAACACATACTTATAGCCATCTGGAAAAACATACTGATTGATTAAAGTTCAATCTATCTGCTTTAAGACCAGTTCACAGTAACTGCAATGATTGCAATTCCAGCTATGAGCTTTTTCTTCTTAAGACATTCCTCCCTGTTATCGGACCAATCACTCAAGAGAACTTTCACTTATTTCACGTATTTCCATGCCCGGGATGTATCTGATAGTCTGGAGCACAGTTCTGCAGAAAGAAAAAGAGAGGTTTGTGCCTGATGACTCAGAACTGTTAAAGAATACAAAGGTCCAGGCTCAGTGATATAAACAGAGATACACTTACATATCCCATGTGCCTTAGGGCAGCTGAGAACGTGATCCAAAATATTGACCAAAGTTCAATTATGTACTGATATGTCCTGTTTGACTTTATATAATGTTCTTTTAATAATTTAATAATTAGGTAATTAGCCCTGAGGGTATTTTCTAAAAACAGCCTACCAGCATGCAAAACAAAATGTAAATTTTGTAAGTGTTCCACTCGCCTGTGACAAAGCAGCAGTAAATTATTTCAGTGCAGGAAGGTCAATGAAACTGTATGTTTTTAGGATGTTAATCAAAAATATATTTTGAAATCCAAAATGAATTGTGAAAATCTTTTATGGCTACATGATAATAGCCAGAAATCTGTCTGCCGGTATTATCACAAAGGGAAACTAGGCAATGTTTTTTTACACATAGACTGTGTGATGAGGTTCATACACCTTGTTTACAACACTTTCAGACATCTCACCAGCTTTGCCTGGAGCTAGCGTGGGTCAGTGTTTCCCCATATCTTTCCATTATCTTCGCAACCATGTGTGAAATACTTTTGATTAAATCATGTATCTTTAAATTCTCTAATAGCTCAGGGATAGTATGAAAAACAGAGCATGAGCCAAAAGCTCATTCAATATTATTCAGTGTGCATTCCCCTATTATTTTACCAGTGTTGTGGGTTCCAAACCACTAGTAAGTTCACCATAGTAAAATTTTCTATCGGCTTTCCTTTTTATATTGGTCTTTTCTCTACCGTACCATTCTGAACTCCTCCCAGCTGGATTCTTTTGCTGCTGGCAGGAGGCAAATATTTCTCTGCTGTCTTCTCAGTATTTGATTCACGTAGTGCTTACCCTTTTTGTTCAGTCTGTTAACTACTGGCATACCAAGTCAAACTAACTGCAGGGCCCTATTCATGTAATATAGACACTGAATAAAAAGCAACTCACTTACCACAAGGACCAGGTGTGCACAAGAAAACCTGATAACAGGTGGTAACTATAACTACCACTCATTAAAATCCTGATAGTGAATTGAACCGTGTCATGCCCAAAAGGAAATCCAGAGATTAGGCAGATGAATCAGCCAAAGAAGTTCTCACCTTTTTATTTTAAATGAGGTGAACTATTTCTTCTAGTCGTCTTTCTTGCTACAGTTCTAAAAAAACCAACATCTCTCAAAAATCATGAGGTAGAAGAATTAAACATATGACAGTATAAGGAATAAGAAGAGAAGAGGTGTTTTGAATTGCTGCATAGAAAAACTGTTGTAGCAGCAGGTTATCAATACCTGGGTTTAATAAATGATTGGAGAAATTGCTTTTTAGATATAAATACATAGGAAATGTGCAGTGAAAAATAATTTAAAAGAGATATAAGATTTTAGCCTGTCCTTACCTTGTCTGTTTAACTTATTTGGTTTATTTCATGTCCTGTGATTTGCCTGTAAGTTACATCACACTCAGTAGTTTGCAGATGACACTAAGCTGGGCAGGAGTATTGATCCACTTGAAGGTAGGATTGCTCTGCAGAGGGACCTGAACAGGTTGTATCGATGGGCAGAGGCCAACTGCATGAGGTTTAACAAGGCGCAGTGCTGGGTCCTGCACTTGGTTACAACAGCCCCAGGCAATGCTACAGGCTTGGGGAAGAGCAGCTGGAAAGCTGCCTGGAGGAAAAGGAGCTGGGCGTGCTGGTCAACAGCTGGCTGAACATGAGCCAGCAGTGTGCCCAGGTGGCCAAGGCAGCCAACAGCATCCTGGCTTGTATAGGAAAGACTGTGGCCATCAAGAACTGGAAAGTGATTGACCCCCTGTACTTGGCTCTGGTGAGGCTGCACTTTGAGTGCTGTGTCCATTATTGGGTCCCTCAGTACAAGAAAGACATGGAGGTGCTGGAGAGTGTCCAGAGAAGGGCAACAAAGCTGGTGAAGGTTCTGGAGCACAAGTCTTATGAGGAACAGCTGAGGTAATTGAGGTTGTTTAACCGGCAGAAAAGGAGGATCAGGGGAGACCTTATTGCTCTCTACAACTGCTGGAAAGGAGGTTGTGATGAGGTGGGTGTTGGTCTCTTCTCCTAAGTAACAAGCGATAGGACAAGAGGAAATGGCCTCAGGTTGTGCCAGGGGATATTAGGAAAAATTTCTTCACTGAAAGGTCTGTCAATCATTGGCACAGGCTGCCCAGGGAAGTTGTTGAGTCGCCACCACGGAAGGCGCTTAAAAAACGTGTAGATGCGGTACTTAGGTACATGGCTTAGTGGTTGGACTCAACAACTAACTAACAATGGTTAGTGCTGTGTTAATGGTTGGACTCAACAATATTAAAAAACTTTTCCTACCTAAACAATTCTATGATTCTATGATAACAATATTGCATAAGGATCCAGTTTGCTCTAAAACTATCGTTAAGTTTGTAAGGGTTTGTAACTGGAACAGGGATCTGTCCATGGAAACTTTTAAGCCCCTGTTGACTCCCATTGACTTCACTGAAATGTAATGACCAACAGCAGCCTCTGTTAGCAGACATTAATAAAAATCTGAGGCTGTACTTGAGCATCCTGAATTGGAGCGGTAGCCCAGTTCTCCAAGTATCCCATGTGTTGGTTCAGTGGCAAGGCAGTTTTGGGGGAAGATAAACTAGATTCCTTCTGAAGGAAACTCAGTCAGAATCTTTGCTCCAGCTGCTCACCAGTGTGCGCCGATCTTAAGTGGGGACATAAAGGTTAAAAAACAACAACTACCTGAAAGAAGGTGGTAGTGAGGTGGGTGTTGGTCTCTTCTCTCAAGCAAGAATTGATAGGACAAGAGGAAATGGCCTCAAATTTCTCCAGGCGAGGTTTAGGTTGGATATTAGGAAAAATTTCTTCACCAAAAGAGTGGCCAGGCATTTGAACAGGCTCCCTAGAGAGGTGGTGGAGTCACCATCCCTGGAGGTGTTCAAAAAGAGTGTAGACGTGGTACTTCGGGACATGGTTTAGTAGACATGGTGTTTGTCGAGTTGATGTTTGCACTGGATGATTTTAGTGGTCTTTTCTAACCTTAAAGATTCTATGATTTGTGGGGATGTTCAGTTCAGTGGACCAGGCTTAGGCTAGTCTGAATCACGCATCATTGTAAGGCCTTTGTTGTGAAGCACCGATCTGCTCCTGTTGCGATGAATTACTTGCTAGTGTAAACCTAGTCTCAGATAGACGTCTTCTGTACTTTCTGGACAGGATTTAATATAAATAATTTTAGCCATCTAAAAGTCATGCACCTCATCCAAGCTACTTCGTCTCTGTTCTTGCTGTAGTCACCAGGTCATGGCTTTCAATTCTTTCCATTTGAAGACTAATAAGTGATATCATGTATTTAAGGTATGTATGATGACCTTGAGAACTGCTTCTCTTCCTCCATGGTCTATCAAGGTAGGTAAATGACCTACTTTATACTACCTGTCTAACTTTTAAGCAGTTAAATTAATGATCTATCACAGTTTGAAACGTGAGATGGAGTTTCATAAGTAAACCATACTAAAAAAACACACCTGATGAGAACATCAATAGCCAGATGCAAATTCATGTTGGGGACATTTAAACTCAAGCTCATACTTAAGAAAATACACTTTGAAAAGCAAAACCACCTATCCTGCCACCCATATAGCTGCCTGTGTTTAAAAATCAAAGAACGCTGTTAATTTGTTTTGTGCCTTTGATTTCTCTATGGAAATAACCACCTTTATGTATGCTTATCTACTAGTCAATTTCATGTTCTGACAGTGAACAGCTTCTGAGCATATTTGGATAGAAATTTATAGTTGCATTGGAAGAAAACACACAGGGACAATAACACTTCCTAAAATATGCAATAACACTTTCATGCAAAACACTTCAAAGAAATGTACATGAAAAAAAGAAAGAAAGAAAGAAAGAAAATTACCCTGAAGAAGTCAGCTGAGGGCTTTCCAACTGTGAGATTGTGCAAATTAAGGTATTTTTTTTTTTCAGTCTGCTTTTAAATAGCTCTGAGGACCTTGTAATCTTTCTTGCTGTCAGAAAACCAGACTTGGGGCACACTCCAAACAAAGACCCTCCACAAATGGCTCCCTCTGGTGTGAAGCTGCAAGTCTCAGCCTGTCCTGGGAACAGTAGTTCTTTAAGTTACAGTTTATATTTTTAACATGATGTATAACAGCAGTAGGAACATCAATCTGAAGATTATCTCAAACATGATTTCATAAAAATTTCACCAGCAGCTCCTCATTATCTGGGCTACCAAGGACGAAAGAACAACTTGGATAATCCAGTGACTGAGTTATTGCATACATGGTACTAATGTCCAGACAAAGTCAATTGGCCTGGATTCATCAGGATATGCGAACACTAGCCAAAAGCACTAGCTCAACCCAAGAGAGCTGCTGGAGAACCTCTCTGGTGCCTCTATATCCATGTTTTCCAGCACCCTGAGGACCAGGAGATGTTCTTAAACTGGCTACATAATAACGTTAGTATACAAAGGTAACCCAGGTCATGTAAGGCTAATAAACCCTGCTAGGTCTGAGCTGGTTGTGTAGCGTGTGTCATATTTTGTACTTGTTTGGATCCCAGCTGAGCTGGTTCTACCCCAAATTAGTACATGTTCAGCAGGTTTTATTAGTTTGGACGGTAGGACACACTGAAGTGGCTACGATGCTTCTGAGTATAAGCTGTCTCTGAGAAGCAGCATATTCATGCTCAGGAATTGCTGCTTATGAGCTACTAAAGCAGACTTGACCACGAATCAGTTTATATGACCCAGTGGTCCTGACCCACATAATCCTCAATCTGGATACAACATGTGCAGACAGCTGAGAGTTGTCTGAAATTTATTGCTCTTGTACTTGTATCCTTCAAATCCTCTCTCCCTTCTTTATTGGTTGTGACAGTTTCTTGCTCCAGTGGTTTTTCTCCTAAAATTCCAGGAACAAAGAGAACAATACTAGCAGCAGCAGCACAGTGATGGCATCACCTGTGGTGAACCCCGATACCCCTGCTCTGAGCGCTTGTGCAGACACTTGATAAGAATGGCTCTCTGTACGTCTGCTAGCGACATATGTGCTGCAGAGCTGGAGCTCCAGTCCAAGCCCCTTGGATGCGTGTGCCTGTCACATAAGATATTGGATGAAGAACAAAGTCTTCCTTGGAAAGGAACAATAACTCCTAAACTCCTAACTCAAGAACAAACTTCTAGCAGCTTCAGCTGGGTCTGTAGACTAGAAATAAGCTCTGACATAACCTCTTTCACAGCTCCAAGACGCCTGGATGCCTGATTTTGCAGCCACCTGGGCTTCAGTGCAGAAGTGGAAAACCAGATACTGGGCTCAGCAAGGATATGCCCTTGTCTGCAAGCTTAGGGAACTCACTCGATAAGCCTAAATACTCTCATGCTTCAGACTGAAATTTCCCCCTCCTTGTAAAGAGAAGGAAGAAGTACTGGAAAGAGGTGAAACCACCTGACTTTTATACAAAAAGGCAAGAATGACATGGCAGCTTTTACCGTAAGTGAGCCTGGAGACATTTCCAGGGAATACCAACTGTATTCAGGTGTCTGTTTACCTACAGAGAGAAGTATTTCACCAGTAACAGATGCTCCTGACCACATGTGGGTGGCTAAACCTAAATGCCTGAGGACCTCTCAGATTAATTAGGGAGGAATCTAGCAAACTTAAGCACACACAGTATTAGGCAGTTGTGGAAAGCAGACAAGCTGAACTTTCATCTCGGATCAAACCAGGGTTTGGGCAATAATGACTCTTTTACCCTACCCCTAACTATAACTAGATTCTGACTATTGAGCTGCAAATTATGGAAAATAACCAGTCTTCAAGAAGTGATTTGGATTTGTTATGGGCAGCAGTCAATCACATGCAGTTCATTGGAGGGGGAAAAGACATGGTGGTGGGATAGAGAGGATCTCCTTCACAAACACAAGGGTTGGCTATCCAAGGACTTCCTCATGCTTGTCACTGCATTACATGAATTGCTGGCAGAAAACTAGACATTGGAGACGAGAACAAAGAAGCGTAATTAGCCTCGATGCAAAGCCAAAGAAACCAAGGCACAAAATGAGGCATGGATTGCCTGAGACCATGAGGAGGGCAGCAGCAAAGCCCACGTTTCCTGAGACCTAGTGCCAAACTCTAGCTTAAAACTGCTTTGGTCCAGGTATTTGTATATTATCATAGAATCATAGAATCACTAAGGTTGGAATGGACCTCTGAGATCATCAAGTCCAACCGTCAACGTGACACCACCATGCCTGCTAGACCATGTCCTGGAGTGCCACGTCTACATGTTTTTTGAATGTCTCCAGGGATGGCGACTCAACCACCTCTCTGGGCAGTCTGTTCCAACACCTCACCACTCTTTCTGTGAAGAGGTTTTCCTAATATCCAACCTAAACCTCCCCTGATACAACTTGAGGCCATTCTCTCTTGTCCTGTCACTTGTTACTTGGGAGAAGAGATCGACACCCTCCTCACTACAACCTCCTTTCAGGTAGTTGTAGAGAGCAATCAGGTCTCCCCTCAGCCTCCTCTTCTCCAGGCCAAAGAGCCCCAGTTCCCTCAGCTGCTCCTCATAAGACTTGTGCTCCAGACCCTTCACCAGTATTGTTGCCCTTCTCTGGACACAGTCCAGCAGCTCAATGTCCTTCTTATACTGAGGGGCCCAAAACTGGACGCAGTACTCGAGGTGCGGCCTCACCAGAGCCGAGTACAGGGGGAATTATCATTGCATTTGAAAGTTACGGCAAAGGAGACATTTTGGGAGAAATGAGTACAAGCTCCCTTCTGGCTACAGGAGGTCTGGAGGGGTCTTCCTCCAGGTGAGTGCTGACAGATTGCTGCTCTAAACTGGTAAGAAACAGTCTCCAAGGTCACACAGTATAGGAGCCATATTAGCACAGTGCAGGTTTGTAGTTACTATAAGCTGTATCAGATGATGCCCAGAGCTATGCTGAGATGCCTGCAGAACTTCTGGACTGGTTCACACCTATATGTGGTCATAAGCTGAATGATGGTGTTTAACAACCCCTCAAGATGCCAGTTTTCTGTTGTCCTGTTCACTGCTCTCTCTTCATGGTAGTGAACATTGCTGGAGAACAGCCAAAAATTTGTTTACTGGTATAAGCAAGAGAGAATAAATATAGTGGTTCTGGCTAACCCAAAAGGCAAAGAAATTCTGTGATTCATCCTCATAATTATAATGTCTTTGAAAATACTTTGAAAAGGAATATATTCAGTACTTTGGAAATAAATGTTGTATGCATTTTCATTTTTAAGCTGCCATGGAATGTTAATGGTGACAAAATATTTGTGTTATACAGCCAGTAAGCAAAAATAAATATTTCCTTAGTGAATTTTCTACAGTTTTATAGTGTTTGGGAACTTGTAAGTGAAATTAAACGTATGCTTAGGTCTGGCCTTCAGAAATAGTAATAAAAACTGTTTTCTGCAATGGAAAAAAAATCAGAACAGACTACTTCTGAGAGGCATTAAAATATTGCTGAAGCATGATTTTTACACTATTTACACTTAAAAAAAATAAAAAAGGAAGCACAATAAATGCATCCCAAGTCACTTTTGAAGCATAGAAACCTGTATCACAAGCCCAGGCATAACTTCATTCATGTGGTTAATTCAATTTAGTTAATGGAATAAAGCATGTAGACAAAATTGATTCCATGCGTAACTATCATCAGGACGGGGTCCTAAGCAGCAACGATATATACCCAAGAATCTGCTGAGCAGAACATGAATTGGGACTGGGACCTTAACCTGCTGAATGCACCAATCACTGTGGCCAGGGTCAGTCCTCAGAGGACCTGTTCCACCTGCTCGCTTGCAAGGGCCCATCCAGATGTGACCAAGGTCCAAAGCATCCTGGTCTGCACTTCCCTGCAAAATCATCTCTGATTTGTACCTACCAGTGAAACATAGCAACATCTAACACCTCAAAGTAACACCACTTACCCAAATGGAGCAAGAACCAAAAGATTACTGTCCAAGTAAAGCTGCAGGCGATAATTTATTTCAGTAAAACATAATTAGTGGGATTGGAATATGGCCAGGAGCCTCAGGTAAACATTCATTTTAAAAATAGGAATTGGATATTATTCAAATGAATTTTTAAAATTAGTCTCAAATATATGTACTCTGTCCCGATGCCTAGAATTTTTAACATACAGTTAAGTGCAGGATAGATGCTGTGCACACCAATAATATTTGGTGCAAAGGAGAGCTTGGGGTGACCTCAAGGCTCTTCAAAAAGCTGAAATTTCTGTGGCATTAGTCACACTTATTATTACTGGGCTATGCCCGAACGGAAAGGTACGAAACTGGCACCTCTGCAAGCAAAGGTATAATAACCAAAAGTGGCAGGACTTGATTGTTTCTTCTCACTGGGAACGAAAAATGATGCAGAACAATCAGTGACTTTTATTTTAGATATTTTTTTTTCATTTCATATTTGTGCTCTGCACAGCTCAGTTCTCAGTTCTGACGGTCAATTCTCCCTAAGGTAATTTTTTAAAATCAAAGGGTTGACTTCCCAGCTCAATATGGGTAACAGTTGTAGAGATTCATGTTACTTTTAAAACAAAAAATCAGCACCCCTTTTGCAGGTGTTCTTGAAAGATTTGCAAGTCTCAAGCAATTTCGCATGTCACTAACATCCCTGCATGATTATATAGCAACCATGGAAAATGTCTACTTCCTGGTATTTTGGGGGGTTTGCAATCCCATCTGTTACATTTCACAGTTCATCACTAAGAATATGAGTTATATGATAAGTTGTGGAAAGTAATTATGAAAATACATAGCAAAGTCCTCTGACAGAAGCAAATGTAGTAAGGATGAGGGTCAGGTGTGGCATATGACAGCTTCAGTAAGAGTCTGTCGGAAAGGTCTTCTGGAAAGAGTCTTGTCCATCTGCCAAACATACGAGATAATTGACATCCTGGATGTTCCTGCCAGCTGTCTCAACAGTTCAGGATCGAACAGGGGCAATTCGCAGTCGTCGAGAAGCAGAAATGCACGTCGTAATGCGGGAACTGGAAAACATGACAGGTGACATTTACTAATGAGTGGTAATGATAGATAAGGGATGTTCAGTATTGTCGCTATAACCCAGCCATTTCGGAAGACTGAAGTTGAAATACAAATTAATTTTAACACTTCCTAATAATGCCCTGAGATGTCTACCATCACTTCAGAGTATTTCTTGTACATCTTCACTCAACATGTAATACTGACTTGCTATCTTTTTGACTATTCATATCCTAACACTTCGTATAACCACTGAGAATACAGAAAAAAATTAGATGGAAAGTAAATTTTTAAGATCTCGGGCTTTCCAGTAGATTTGGGACAATTATGCCTTATGAAAGTGTCTGAACATCTTACTTTAACCTATTCATAATACACGAGAAAACAGAGCATGTCATTAAATCCTCTTCTTCCACTATATTATCATTCCACCCTCTGAGGATGAAATGCTTTCTACCATATCAGTAATTAAGAAACCTAACAAATGGCATTTCTTAATTTACAGATGTAGATCTCTTGAACAGTAGAGTAGTAAAACAAAAAGTTGAGGAGCAATCTGAAACATCTGCCACATTTCAACAGCAACAGAATTAACACCACACTCGCTCACCCACCCAAGCATTCTGCCAACACTTCAAAAGGGTAATTGGAGTGACTTGGATAATTATAGATGTGTCATCCTGATGTCAATACCAGGCAAAACAGTCCAGCAGGTGGATGGAACTCAATTAACAAATAATTAAAGGAAAACAATACAACTGAAGTCAGTTTATATAGTTTATGAGAAATAAAACTTAACAAGCTACCATGACAGAAAGATGTTCCACAGTTGTATGGAACATGCCAGCTTTAACACAAAGCCTGTCCCTGCTTTACTGTCACGCTCAGAGCGCCTCATGGCAGAGGGGCTTGTTACCTGAGCAGCAGCTAGTGGCTCTCAGAAGGACCATCTCTATTGTTCTTTGACCAGCTCCTCCGCTGATCCAGCCTTCAGGAGCTCACCTGGCTTCAGCAGAGCTGTGCTCCTTCACATTGTCAAAGTATCACTCTCCTTCTAAATATTTCCTGTCTTATGCTGTTCTGAAAGGCTGGCTGGACCTATCCTAAGCCCAGATTTAAAAAAAAAAAAAATTAAAATCTGAAATTTTAGAAATTCCTTCAAGTGGAGCTGGCCTTTCTAGCCTTTTCAGTGCTGCCAATGTTGCCAATGTTCTTGGCCAATGTTACCAAAAGTGAAGTAAATACTTTGTGACAGCCAGCAGAAACCTGTATTAAACCTCTTGATCTTCACTCTGTGCAAACGTTCTTCTCAATTTAAGATCTGTTCCACTCACTAATAACAGTTAAAGTCTATCAGGTTCATACAACGCAATGTTTACATGTCCAGGAGGAGAGAATTCAGAGTAAGGTATGAGTTGAGAGAACAGATCTTTTGGGGCTTCCAAAGCACTCGTCCAAGCTCATTCCAACAGTAATTCAGTCTCAGGTGCACCAGATTGTATGAGATGAACTAATGTCCAGCTATAGGTTGAGGGCAATGTAAGACGACGTATTAAGTGTTTTCCTTTATCATGACTGCTCGTGTGTAACCATTACGCAGGCCATTACCTCACGAAACACTGCAGAGCCAAAAATCACTCATAATGACAGTGTGTGTTTACTGAAGTGACATTCAGAGGACTCCAACCCCAGTACACTGAAGATTTTGCCATATAAATTACAACATGAATGAATTCCCTTACTTCCACCACCACCACCTGTGGCTCTCTGTACCTTACACAATTTTGCACGGCTGAAGCAGAGCAGCAGAACAGGCCTGTATTAAAGTCAGAGTGCAGCTGTGCACTGCAGTTCTTCATAATTTGTTCACTATGAAATACTCTTATTTGGAAGTAGCTGGCAGGCAACATGGCAGATAATTACAGAATGATGGTATTAATTTGTCAGTGATTTTGTTCAAGTTGTTTTTATTAAAGACCCTAGTCCTCATGCCTTGTCCCAGATGAAGGGAAAATAAAAGGTGCTAGAGATTAATCAAGGAGAGCTATAGATGTCACAGGTACAGAGTAGGAAGGTCCTACTGATCTGCACCAAATCAAATTTGGTGATCAGTCAACTCCTGAGCACGAAAGCAGGAGACACCAAGCTTGCATCTGCTCCCCCTGAGAACACTGATGTGCAGCCCCTCCTCCAGCACAGACAAACCTGCAATGAAAATTCAGAGGGAGGAAAAAGTATGCAAGCATACAAATATATCTGGACATAAAGCACATAAAGAAAGAGTGGGAAATCCTCCCCAGCAACCTACTGAGTGTGTGAAACATGAGGTTCACAAGTCTCTGTCAAAATGTGGAAGTTACAAGAATGTTGAGCTAAATGCCTAGTTTCATGTTTTCACCATGGATCATAAAGGAGAGAGAGAAAAAACCAGAATCCACAGATCTGCTGATTCCAGCACCTCAGGAAGTCACCAGACTAACCCTCACTCTTTAATCCAGTTTCTGGATTAGAGCACATCCTTAGCAATATTTCTGACCATATTTAAGAAAGTCTAAATCCACTACCGTACCAGTTAAGCCTTTCGAGTGCTTAACTAACCTTACCACTAGGAAAATGCAACTGATGTCAGGGCCAAATTTGTCTAAACTGAACTTCAAGTCATTACCTCTTGTTAAACCTTTGACCACAAGATGAGAAAGCACCCCGCTGTCAGGTCTCCTCATACACACTAGCATATGGGGTGAATGACTTCTCCTCTTCAGTGAATTTAGAAAGCTGTACATCTTAACTCTGAGGAAAGGTTTCTCTTCCAACCCCAAGATTCCATTTATAGCCACACTGGTATTTCCACAGTCTTCTTGGAACAGTGGACATCTGAGCAGGCTTGTTATCACAGTAGCAGTTCTGTCAAAGCTGTGTGGATAGCTACAGCATTTCCCAGTCTTTATGGGATATTCTCCTTTTTACATCACAGGATCACAGGTGCTATTTTGCCACTGCGCTATTCTGAGATCAGATTTTTCAAAGATAACGATTAAGTCTTCCTTTTAGCCACTTTTTCCATGGAGAATGGTCAGAATAAATCTCACCTAACTTTATACCACCCAACTACAGCCCCATTGCATCTAAGCTGGTAATATAAGACTAAAAAGCTAAATAATTAAAGACATAATCAACAAGTTAACAAACACTGGTAAACAAACACATGGCTATGTTAGGGTCTAACACAAGGCAGAGTGTATCCAGGGTGAAGCCCACCTTCCTGTGGAAGGAATTGTTTCTTTGTGCCTTTGTTTCTAGAGGCAATCTAGAAGATTGTCTAGAGACAATCTCATGCATGTCTGTACCAAAACACATTTTATGTGATTGTGACTGTTTAAGCAGGCAGTTATATTGGCGCTGAGTGTATTGTTTTTCCTTCTACATTTTTTAACTTAACAAACTTTGTGTGCCTGAGAACCCTACCTGAAAACACTTTGTATGGCCACCGATGTTAATGAAAATACTGAACAGTGCCAGCTTAAGAGTCAGCGCTGGAAACAGATCTGTTCTGCCTCTGTAGCAACTGCTTGAGATCTCTCCAGGAGCCACTTTATGACATGCTCGTTATGTGTCATGCTGCGTTAATTTTGTATAATTCGTGTTTCTTAGTCAAAATGTAATGGCTAGAAAGTCAAATGCCTTGGAGAAATCCAAGTATGTGACATCAGTATAGTTACGATTGTCTGCCAGCTTCAGAGCAAAAGACAACAAACAAAACCGACCTTCCAACCAAAATACTTAAGGCTTCTAACTCTTTGTTCTGCAGTCCAAAACCTATGGCCCTGTATTTTCTAACCAAGACTGTCAGGGTAATTATCTGATAGCTGCCTGTGTCATTCCTTTCATCATTTTCAAACACCAGACTAGTACCAAGGGTTTTTAAATCCTCAGGAATTCCTTCAGTTTTCCAAGCTTTGCTAAAAATTTACCATGGGCCTTCAAAGGTCTTGGCTAATTTCCTTATGAGTTTTACATGCAAACTCTCCAGCAGATGTTGTCTTCCTGCAGTTACAGATGGTAACTTCTCTATTTCATTCACTACATCATATGTAATGGACGTTCCTCTCTTCAAATACAGAAGAAAAACAGCTCTTGAGCACATCCAACTTCTTCCATTCATTCACCGCAGCTTCACCAACCTTAACGATTCTATGATTCTATGATTACCTACATACAGCGGTGAAATCTGACAGGGATTTTTCCTTTCACAAACGTTTATTTTCTTGTCTTTGAACCTATAGTCTCAGATGGGAATACTTTTCCCTTCAAATGGTATCTTTTCTATAGGTTTTCTGAGTTGTGTTACAAATATCTCCATAACAGGCATACAAGTTGCAAGTTCCATTAAATCCTGTATTACAGTTCAGCAGTGAAACAGAATAATTATTGCCCTGTTAACTTGTGTCTTTTATGATTACCCTTAAGGATAATGCAGAATCATGGCACAGCCTCTGCTTCCTTCTACTTCACATGATAAACCAGAAGACAGTTATTAAATTTGCACTTCCTCTTTAATAGTTTTTATATTAATTTAATTTACTTCCTTTAAATCTTATCTGGCAAATATCTATCCACAATCAAAACCTGTAATCTATATATTACCAGAGTTGTACAATGCAAATTGCACTGCCACTGGATTCTGGATCCTTGCACGGGGCATCCCCTACCTACTGCAGTATTTCCGACAGCCCTTCTTGCTCTCTCACCTAATTATTATTGCAGGTATTTAAGACTGCCTGTTTTCAGTCTGGTATTCTTTTATTCTTCAGCCCAGCATAACAAGATTCAGCCACTAAAGTGGTATCTGACCTATCTGAGGAGGCTATAACAACACTTCTGCATTTGTCCATATTTGATCCCATGAGGAAGAAAAAATGCAGTAACCAAATCCCAAACTGCTTGCTAGGTTTTTTTTTAAATTATTATTCAGTTAATTAGTTATTATATGTTTGTTTAATTATTCTCCTGGAATTTCCAGTTTGCAAGCAATTTCCAAAAATCTGAAGTTGAAGTTACATCTGATTCAGAACTCTATTTTGAAAACAACAACAACAACAAAGGACTTTCCGAGTAGCAGGCACCTGCATGTTGAGAAGACGTCAGGTTTTGAAACAGTCTTCCATTTTGTGTGCTACTGCCCATTCGGGTCTTCACAGAGTGTTGGTTAAAGATGTAGTCTTGAGCAATTCCTCACCAAATTTAAAATAGGAACTGCTGGAAATTTCATGAAGGAACAGCAAAAGATACCATAGCAAAAAACATTTATTGAAACATGCAATTATTATAATTAATAATACTACTATTAACAAAAAAGTCTTCTCTGCCAAAGCTTGAGGCACTCTGAAAGTCGTTAAAAGAAATCACAATAATTATCAAATATCCAGGATAGTAGAAATTTGAGATGGAAAATAGTTATTACATCACTCAGTTCATTCTCTCTTTGCCAATGGAGGATTGTAGTATTAATCACAAATTCATCTTCAACATTTGGATGCAGGTTTCCAACTTTTTTTCGGCATAGCAACAACTCTTTCAGTGTAAGAGTAATGAGATCTTGGCGCTCCGGCCCTCAGCTTGAGGATCTCTCCAAGAGCCAAAGCTTGTGCAGACTTTTCTGTGGGTTTGCCCAGATAAATGTAGTTAAATGGAATTGTTTACATTGCTGTTTTTCCTGTTGCACTTGTTCTCCAGCCAGAAGTCCTACATAAGAAAGCATTTTGCATAGTGTTGCAAAATGCGACATCTCCATACAGTACAGCTAACTTGTTTTAATAGAGCAGAAAGTAAGTCTTGATTTTTTTTTCATTTGCTTGCAGCTGCCTGAATAAATTGCCAGTATGTCCTAGCTGCTGAAAAATTACATTTTCTATAAGCATATTCCTATTGTAAATAAAATATTAAGTTTTAGTGGCACAATGGGACAGATCCAGCTGAGGTCTTAGATTATGCTTCCAAGTGCAGCTCTTGAATGCTTCAGTTGTAGGCACCAGCCTCTAGCATTCATTCCACCAGATTTGCAAATGCTCATCTAGAAGGTGTGAAAATTAATACCTCCTATGGGCAATACATCTGAGATTTGTATGTGGCAGCACCCTTTGAAACCTCTGGATCAGCCCATCCTGTTCTGCCAAACTCTCAATCTCAGCATGTTGTAGACTGGAGTGGAGCTAAGCCCCAAAACTACTCAGACCAGAGTTGTGGGGCATGCTTGGGCGTGCAGACACCAAGGCAATTCTCAGGTTAAACAGCGAATCAGCTCAGCAAGTCTGGTGAGCTCAGTAAGGGTAGGCTGAGCAAGCGTGAGGTTTTTGTTTGTTTGGCTTTTGGATCAGATACACCTAAAGTTCATCCCTCTTAGACTTTACCCTGTCCCTTTGTTTTTAATTTGTGAAGCTGAATCAAAGCCATTTACGTGAATGGGATGCTAAGCACATCCCTGGGAGGAGAACCTGGTCTTCCAGTTAAATGCCCTCCGTGCTTAGGAAAAGGAAACATACAGCAGAATTTTCTGGTCCATTGCATGCTGCCACCAGGCTGCAAGGTGGAATTAGCTAATGGGAACAAAGAGGAGGCCTACGCTAAAATATCTTTTAGGTGGTTCTCTTATTCCTGTTTTCAGACTCTATACATCGGCTTATAAAACCTATTTTAAGAATGCAGGCCTGGGTTGTCAAGTCCAGATCCCTGATGATTAGGTAGGCAATTCTTATAAGAACCTTTTTATTCCTTGATTGTGATTATGAGTCATTTCCAGTTTGCTCAGTCTGGGGAGGCCCCATTTGCAGGTGGAAACAAGTCACAGATTCATTTATTCAGGTCTTATTTTTTGTTTTCCTGTCAAAAATATATACATTGCAAATCTCCTCTTTATTTCGGAAACACTGGGGGTGGGAGCATACGTGTCACTTCCAACAGGCATTCAGCTTTCACCTGCCAAACCCGTAAGATCTCTTCTCCATTCCATTACTTACAGAGTCACGCAATGTCCTCCTCAAAAAAAGAAAAATAATAAGATTCAAATAAAACAAACAGAGAAGTTGATGTTGATCTAAGCTGACTACAGAGGAAAGTAATTAAAAGGCTGATTATTGCTCCTGTGACGCGATTTTGAGAATCAGCACAATATATTCTCCACCTTGTTTATCCTGCTATGCCCAAATAAATAAAATCCAACATTTTAAATTATTTAGCTCTCTGCTTCATTTAGGAGTATCCTCTGGGATTGCTGTGTGTACATGAATAGGGTCTATTTGTTTTTATGGCTTCTTCTCTTATTTATAAGAGTATTTACTATAAGGTAATGGAGTGAATTCAAAACCAATGACACAGTGCTCAATGAATTCTCAGTCACTTTCTAATCCAACTGTTTACAGGAAAAAACAAAACAAAACAATTTACATATTTGAAGATCTTCTGTGTTAGCTATATATTACACAGTTACTTTAATCTGGTTTAGAGGTGGGCTGACACTGATGTTACAGATGTCAGTGGTGAAACTCCAGCTGGCTCTAATGAAAGCAATTTGTGCTCTGGTGAGGATTTTACTTGCCAGAGTGGCAGTTTTTATGAGAGGAAAGGTTTCCCCTCCTGGAGCACTCACCACCTCCACAGCAGCTAGTAGGAGTCTGTCACAGGGACCGCAGCAATTTCCCTATGACACTTCAGTGGCTCTGGACGCTCAGGCACTCTGCCCCAGGAAATCCTTGCCTCAAGCACCACTGTGGTTCCTTGCCACCAACCCGTCTCTGTGCTGAGGAGTCCATGTGCTTGAAGTTAGATATGGACCTTCTGAGTCCCCTAAATTAATTTTAGATACTAGTACAGGGAAAAGAGTGAGAAGCCTTAGCCCAGCTTTTAAACTCTGAAGGAAGTATCACTGTCTGCCTGATCTACGCTCCTACACTTCCGCTGGGAAGGAGGAGCGCAGATGGCCATAAGGGCTGTTTAGTCTGGCCATTTTTGAGTTCTTCACTGAGTCATTTATAAATCTGTTTGTTTTTCAGCCTCTTTGCAAGACAGCGTGATTGCTTTTCCCTGTAAAGGCCTTCCAAAAGTACAATTGCATCATTAGTAAATAACATTAAGGAACTTCTAAAGCCTGTGCTAAATCATACTGGCTGGTTTCCATAGAACTTTATTGCCCCCACTGAACAAGAGCACATTACTGCTTTGGTTATCCTTGTGACAAAGCAATTTATTAGACTTCTTCACTGCAATTTGTCTGCCCTAAGCTACACATCCAAAGTACAGGTAGACATCACTCCCAGTTAGATGCCTGCACTTAGCTGCAATACAGTTACCTGCAGAAGACACTTAATTCTTCCATATGCCCACTATCAACCATCTAGATGTCAGAGTCTTCATCCTCAGTGGCTCAGTTAGGACAGCAGACTTTCTAGCTACTCCAGATGAAGACTCCTCAAGATTCAGGCCTGTACTTTAAATATAGGCAAGCAGATGGTCCACATGGACTTGGCAGCTACGAAGCCTGACCTGTGGGTGACCCTTGTCCTCGTGGAGAGGTAGCTGAGGCCAGGTATGACACCTCTGATTCTACTAGATACACGCGTTATAGATAAATGAATTGAAGACTTAAACGTCTTATCACTTCTGCCCGCAACCACTTGCTGACATGCTGTACCTCACCCAGCCTCTGAACAGCTCTCTGCCCACCACAAGCAGCTAATGAGTTTGATTCTGAATTGCACAGGAAAAGAAAACAAAACCTCTCTTCTCTGTGATGTCCCTTCGTAGCTGCGCAAGACCTTTCATGCAGGTCTTACTATGTTCTAAATCACTAACTTTAAGCCCTTAGCAGGCCCCTAGATATCAATAAAGTGGGTTAAAATTGAAACTGTTTCAAGTTCTTAAAAGACTTGTGAATGAACCTGTTGCTGAAGGGCTGGGCCAGCAAGCTGCAAGAGCAGAGTTGCCCTACTACCTAATTTCTAGTACATTTAAAAAAAACCCTGAGGCCATTTTCTTGTACTGATGCCAGCTGGCATGGGACAATTCATGTCAACACAATTCAACTCTCTTAGTCCCCAGAACAGGATAGCAGCATCCAGCTGCCTGTTGGGAAGGATCTCTGGGCCATGTTAATTCCTTAGGGATGCTTGGGTGTTGTTTGAAAGAATGCTGACTCAGGCCAGAAGCCACTCCAATGATACAGCAGTACAGGGGATTGCATTGCAGTGCTTGTGAATGCTCCCCACACCGCTTCTCAGAAGGAGTTTAGATGTTCTTCAAGCAGGTCTGGGGTCAGGGACAAGGAAGACAGGCATCGGCTTCTACGGAGAAAATACAAAACCCCAAAACAATGGATTAGTTTGAGGTATTGTTCAATACACATGGTACTAGCTGAGATCAAACCAAGCATCAGGTGAGACAGATACCCAAAGCGCAGTAGGGTCCCAGTGTTACGCACATATCAAAAAGTCCCCTGTCCCTTATCTCATTGACTCTGACTCTGTGTGCTGGTTTTGGTTGGGACAGAGCTAGTTTTCTTCGCAGTAGCTAGCATAAGGCTCTGTTTGGATTTGTGCTGCAAACAGTGCTGATAACACAGAATCACAGGGATGTTTCAGTTACTGCTGGGCAGTGCTTACACAGAGCCAAGGTCTCTTTTGCTTCTCACATCACCCCACCAGTGGGATGGCTGGGGGTGCACAAGAAGCTGGGAGGGGACACAGCCAGGACAGCTGACCCCAACTGACCAAAGGGATATTCCGTACCCTATGATGTCATGCTCAGCATGTAACTGAGGAAGCTAGCTGGGAGACAAGATCGCTGCTCTGAAACAGACTGAGCATCGGGGCATTTTTTCCTCCACAGGTGGTGTGAAATTGCAAATTGCATTTGTGCATCACTTGGTTTTATATATATGTACAATAATAATTAGTTGATAATTATTATTAACTATTATTATTATCATCATCTTCCTTTGTCATCCTATTAAACTGTCTTTATCTCAACCCATGAGGGTTTTTTTCCCTTTTCTTCCCCATTCCACTGGGGGGAAGGGGTAGTGCTTTGTTCCCAGCTAGGGTTAAACCATGACACTCTGGCCTTGACACCCGTGTTACACCAGACACTGACCTAAAGCTAAAATCACCCTCATCTCCCACTAGTGCCTCCTGGGTAGTCCATGCTCATGAATTCTCAAGGACCCACAAAAAGGACCCTGATCTCAGTAGATCTGCTGTCTCACTCCTTTGCAGCTGCCTAAAGGACAGGGAGATCCTGTGTGGTCTTGATGCTTTTCACACCATCCGGTCACATTATTTTAAGGCTTCCCATTTGACCTCACTTGCCGATCAACAGTATAAGGACTTCCAGGTAGTAATAGTTTTTTACCACGACTTAGAGACATATGTTGTCATGGTTGTGTGTGCTGCAAATGCTTCCATGGATGGAAGCAGTGGTAGTGTGGAGGCTAGCATGGTAGATGCCCCAGTGACAAACATTAAGGTGCCTGAAACAACCCAGCTACCTGAGATAGGGCAGGTGAATCCCATTCTAATGCAGCACCTCCTCAGAAGAGACAAGCTAGATGTATTGCATAGCACTGGGACAGTTTGATTGCACGTAGATAGGGCACTGGCAAAAGAATTAATGGGGCAATGTCGCTCTTTGGAAAAAGAAGTAGGTCATCATTGGCATCATCTCACACTGCTTTTGTTTACCTCTGTCTGATCACTTTTCTAGTGGCAGAGAGGTAGTTATCCCTTCTCCTTTACTGTGGTTATCTTTCATCCTTCCTCCGCTTTACTTAAAGTCTACCTCTTCATATCAATAAACCCACAACCTGAACTAATTTTGTGAAGAAACTATATGTCAATGAATAGCAGTGGCATCTTTTTTACTAATATTTCTTATAATGACTTCCTCTTGAGTACACGTTCCAGTTTCCTATGACACTATTATTTGAGACTATATAAAAATCAAGATGTAAAAAATCAGTTTCTTGTTGACTGTCAGCTGCTTTTGACATTTTATTTTTGGGTAATCTTTTTGAAACCTGTTTGTGAAGAATTTGCTTTCTGGATTTCTTCCCAGAAAGTTTCTAATTTCTCTTGCACTGTATTCTGAAGAGCATCCTTGTTCTCTCACATAGTCACTGTAGACAACAGTGTAGACAACAACGTCTCTAATTTTGCAGTCCCTGTGTAGATAGATGAACTGTATAGCTTTAACAGATGCTTCCATTTGGGGAAAAAAGGAGGAGTTGCAAGCAACTACCTCTTAATGATTTTACACTTATCTTCTACTAAAAGCTGCACAATTTTCTAAAGTTTAACTAGCATAAATTCATTTAATGGTTAATAAGAGGTAGCTGTTGTTAAGAAAAGCAAATGAAGATATTTTTATGATGGTGGACTTCAGCCTAGATTAAAACAGTCTATAAATTCCATCTACATCCCTAGAACATGTGCCTCCTTTTGCCTACGTCTCCAGGCATACAGGGCACACTAAGAACAAGGACTACAAGGCCTCTCAAGTTATTTAGCTACTTGTCAGCAAATGATTTCCAAATTTGCTCACTGGAGCCTCATGAGTTACTTCAGTTTTGGGGTTTGGGTTTTTTTGCTACTTCTCATTGCTATATATCAGAATTCAGAAGGTACCTGAAGTGCCATGGGATATAGCCCCATATGCACTTTTTCTGAGTCTGTAAGTGAGATTGTGGGTAATGGTGGCAGAACTAGGGCTTCACTGATAAGATTTCAAGTCTTGCCCTGGACTTATTTCAAGTCTTTCTCCTGCTGAAAGCTGCTTCCAGTCTGTGCAACTTAAATGCATATGTGGTTATGTGAGCTGAGATCTGACCTAGATCTGATGCTATACACATAGTTCCCTTTTGTGCTGCTGGCTACAGAATCATTGTATCTTAACCAATCTTGCTGCAGCAGCCAACTGCTTATCTTCGTCTTTGAACAGATTCTTAGCCTTCGATAACGATGTGTTACTGTCATTCAGACAACACTGGCTTTTGAGGAGCTGTTGCAAGCAGCTTTGCCCTTTGCCTAGCTTTCAGTCAAATGTTGGGTAAGAGATTTCCAAAGAAAGACATTTTCATTATGTTGTTTCTGACCAAATCTTTCACAAGACTGCTATATAGCTTTGGGAAAAAGAAAAAAAAAAAAGCCCTGCAGAATCTCTATCATTGATTTCACATAAAATGGAAGATCACTTCCATGGTCAACTTCATACTGCTGAGCAGGGAAGAGATAACACCTAATAGGAGAAAGTCCATCACAGAAGGTAGACCGATAGGTAGCACTGCATCTCAGATACTTTAGCATAAAGCCAGACTTTGCTGTAATATAGACCAATGCAGAAAGCTTCACAGTTAAAACTTTGAAACCGGGAGTATTTAGGCCTGAATGTTCTCATAGAAGTCCCCACAATAATTTTATCACAAATACATCTAGTCTTTCATAACTTTACATTAAGTCAGGTACAAAGACTCATCAAACAGAAGTAAAGAGTCTTCTGGCAAAAAAAAAAAATAAATCCTTAAAATGTTTACCTAGTCATAACTAATAGCTTTTGATTGTTCCTTAGTAAGCTTGGAAGCCATTATAGAAAGCGCAATTAAGAATCTTGACATTTACTGTGTGTTCCAGTTCAAATTTACTAATGGATACAATTCAGTTCCTTTCTGCACCACACAATGCCACAAATTCAGCTCAGAGTAATGCAGACTTCCAAGGGTGAGCTGGGAATAATTACACAGAAGGTCAAAAGCCTCTTGCCCTGCAATAAGTACCATTTCTGACAGGCTGCTAGTTTGTTTAAATAGAACATTATAATCAAGCAGATACTGGAAAAGATCTCAAGGAGATTACTTTCATACAATATGGAGTCACCCTCATAAAAAAAGATATACCTCATTTTCAGTTATGTGGAAGGTCACCAAGAAAGAAGGGCCTTTTAATACCGAGGCGCAATTGCAGTTCTGGTCATTGTGAGCCGCAACTCCTTATCCAAAGTAGGATTTTATTGCCAAACTTGAAACTAACAGCATGCTGAACATCCTGCCCAGTGCAAACAGTCTGCAGCCTCCCTGCATGAAAGAAGTGATACTTTTGTGAATGAAACCAGATACCGAAGAATTAGAAATGCAGATACTCTGGTCACCTTGCCGAGAAAGGATTGGGGAGGAGGAATAAGAGAGATGCTGATTACAACATGCTGTCTACATAAACCAACATGTGTGGAGGTGTGGGAATATGCACATAAAGCTTTCTCCAGTTAGTTGTTTCATTAAAATGCAGAAAACTCAAAGATGTGTTCCTTCCTCTTCCTCCCTCCACATAACAATTCTTGCTGAGCAAAGTATCACTCCTGGGCAGGCACAGCTGACACCATTCTGACTGATAATCTAGTTCTTGTAAGTCAACAGCACAACTAATTTACCCATATTGAAGAGCAATTGATATGGTTGATATGGGAAAGCTCTTGGAGAATCATAGACCTGCGGCAGGACCAGTGGTATAGCTGTGTTGCAAGGGGTACAGCCACAGGCAACAGGCAGGCAGGCATCACCGCTGTAAAAGCAGTCTAGGGCATCAATGGCATTCCTCAACAATGAAGAGTGGCATTACTCTTTCCTCTTTTATTTGGTTTGTCGTTTATTCTAAGTATCTGAGGTTCTCACAACATTCAATTAAAAAGAAGTGCCATTCCCTGACCCGAGAAACAAACATCTTGTGAACTCCTGAAGCACTTCAGCTTTAAAAGAAAAACAAGTAGAACCTTTTGCTAGTTTATACAAAATTGCCAAGAACTCCCCATTCACTATTAGTTATTTTTATCAGAGAGGGAAGTTGGCGAAAAGCCTGAACAAAGAGGTGGGTCTTCAGTCCCCTGCTGAACATGGGGAAGCTCAGGTTTAGATGTGTTTTTAACAGCAGGAAGAATTGCTAAGGTAGCAATTATCTGCCCTCTGCAACACCACACCCAGACTTCCTTCTACCGCTGTCGCTGCAGCTTGATAAAAAGCATTGATGGCACAGAAGAGACAGTCCTCATCACCTGGTCTCTGGCTCACGCGGTGATCACCACATGATACTTCATCTAGAGATGAAATGTCATACTCCTTCATCAACCTGTTTTACACAAAAGCTTTTCTGTCTCCTTGACTCATAGTGCCAAACAGAGTGTGCAGCCCATTTGGTCCATATAGGATGGTAGTAAAGAGATCTACACGTAGTCAGCAATCCTGAGATCATAGCTGTTCTGCTGCAATAATCTCCCACTTGCAGCATGTCTCACAGATATGAACCACTTAGCCTGTAAATCAACAGGTTTGATCTTGCCTCTGGATGATTCCTGAACAGATTGCCCAAAGGTTCTCCAAAGCACCTCCACCTTTTAAACAGACTCCACCCTCTTTACTCACACCGGGTTATGAGGAAGTTGCTGCCTTTTCTATTTGTTGCTTAAGTTGACCTGTTAAAGACCATCAGTGTATTTTATGCGATGCATAGATTGCGGGGCTTCTTGCAAGTCTCACAACAAAAGAGTGCCTTAGGTATGAACCTTTGAGACATGGGAGAGGGTGCAGGCCGTGTTTGTTTCAGGATTCAAAATGTGCACACCAACAGGGGGAGCAGTGTCGATGCATGGACCTTTAGAAATTATACTTCCAAATACAGAAATCATTCACTTGTATTTCTGACCACATCTGAACCAAATCCAAAAACCAGGATCATGAAAGTTTTGAGTCCAATACCATCTTAAGGAAAGACTGATTGACACAAGCCACATTTTTGGAAAGGGTTATTCATAGACATGTACATTTTGACACAGCAGGTCAAGTGAGTAACATGTCATGCCTCACCACTCCAAAGCACTGTTCTATGATGGAGATGATTTCTTGGTATGGTATTTTCTTCAGCTGCTTGAGTGAACAGGTTCTGTGTCTGTAGGGTCGTGCTTGTGGAGCAAGATGTTATTTAGTTCCAGTTCCATGGGACATTTTTATTTAAATAAAGGTGCCATATATTTTGCTTTCCCCCATGAATTTAGCCATATGTACATGTGCTCAGCATTCTTTGGCCAAGAAACGCTACAGCTGCATCTGTAGCTGTGAATACACAGTCCCAACTCCTGTCCACATGAGGTCCTCATATGCAGCCTGCAAAAAGTCTGTCCAGGTTTGGTTGGCCTAGCCTCCTCCTGTGCACCTTGACCTTCTCACAGCACGATGACAGCTTACAAGCATGCTAGACATGCCTGAACACATAAAGCATTAAAACACTCCAAAGAAAAGTTTCCCATCACACCAACCTTGTGTCCTCCCAGACGGTCAAGAGCAGATCTGGCTTTCGGATGGCCTCAGGTAACCCTTGAGAGGCAGTGCACCTGCATCAATACACCTACATGTTCTTAGCAAGCAGAATTCTCTCTTGGCTTATACAATGGAAATTAGAAGTAGGTGTGCCAATATGTATCAGTAGGGAAATGCACCCTTAACCCACAAATGTTTGCTTTATAAAGACTGAAGTACTGTAAAAGCCTTTCCTTTATGCAATGCAGCCTACAGATTATAAGACTCAAGAGACAAGGCACGGATTAAGTGCCTTACCACACAATGGACATATGTCAGTTTGGGCTTTATCATTGTCAAACAAGCACTGGGAAAGAGTCATAAGAAAAATATTTATAACAATAAATCCCATCTTAACATGATAACATTCAGACTGAACACTAAAAGAAACAGAGGTACGTAGAATACGAAGTGACTCAGGTATTCCAGGTAACCCATGACATACTGTAGAGTAATTATATGAGTGTATTTGGCTGGCTAATAGAAGTTGCAGGAGAAACTGCACTTCACAAGTTTCGGATAAGAAACTAGGAATGTCTGGGCTGGCTGCACGTTAACCTTAGCGCCATAAGTATAGACAACTTTTCTTACCATTAGTAACATGATCTATGCCAGTAAACATCTTCCAAAATGTAAGGAGCACAAATTATAACTGCTTTCATAAGTCACATAACAAGGTGTGCACTGTTCTCCTGTCTCACATAACCACGGAAATATCATCACTGCAGTAGTTTGCCTCCCTGTGGATTTTTCCCTTTTACATGCTTATGCTGACAGTTTGCTTTGCTTTGCTTTACTCACTAATGTGGTTAAAATTTGTAACCCTCCTGATGACTGCCACGGTTACAGCGCACATCTCTTTCAACAGGTTCCTTTTTCCTGGCGGTAATACAATGTCTCTGATTCATGGGCTGCAGGATAGTGGTGGTGAAATCACCGGAGCTTACCGTCCCTTGGCACTGGGGACCAAACTGAGAGCTGGTGTAAGCTGGGGATTACCCAGCAGTGGAGAACACCATCCCTGACTTTGGCTTTTGAGGTTCAGCTTCTTTGTCAGTGTTTTTCTCTTTCGTTGCCTTTCAGAAACTGAGAGAGGAATGCAAGTGTTTCCATATCACACTGTATAATTTAACAGAAGACTAATATTTTGTCTGGCAGCACTCGTAGGTTGTACAGATGATTTCTTACACCAAGCTTCCCTTTCCTTTCTCCCTCTCTCCCCCGTCTCTCTGAGTTTAAGTGTGATGTTTTGAAAAGCAAAGCTATTTGACCACAGAGTCCTTTCTAGCATTTAATAAATTAGGCATGGGTTAATATGGCAAATGTCTTTGGTATACGCTCCTCCTTCTTGGTTTGCTCTACGAAAGTCTGTTTTACCAAAAACACATTCATTTGAATTAACTGAAAGTGTTCCTTTGAGGCTGATTTTTAATGAAAAGTTGTTTTTTTTAAAGAGATTCTTCAGGATGGAAAGTAGACAAAGAAGGCAAAAACGGATATTTTTTTTTTTTGGTGCTAAAAACCAAGAGTATTTTAATTCAATAATGGCAACTTTCAAAATTAAAGATCTTCGGTGTGCAGAGCCCAAGATACCCCACAGAAATCTGTGCCCTAACTGTCCTCTCCAAAAGTGTTGCTTGGACTACATTTCCCATCATTCACCCAGGAGGCCCATGAGGCAGTTTAGCAAGAAAGAAACAACGCTGCACGAGTGATGTTCTCCACAGTGTTCAGCTCATAGAAATGTTCTGGTTTAGAGTTTCTATAAGGAATCTTCATACCTTTTCCATATAGAAAACTGTACTTTCCAGACAATGTTATGCAGGTTTAAAGAAAAATCTGCTTTTGCAATGGTCCTTATAAGACAATGATAATGATACTAATGGTAATGATGATGATATTATTTTCATGGGACAAGAAATCCCATTTTCTGATTAGCTCTACTATTCCCATCGCTGTGCATCTTTTCTCATTGAGAAGAAGTTCAAAGAACAAGTGAACCTGACGTAAGCAGTGAAAAACCCAGAAATCTACACTGGGGGCCTTTTCTTCTTAGCAACTCCTTTCATCAGTGAGCTCAGTTTCCTTCCCAGATGAAGTTAGGTTTCCAGAATACCCACTTAACACCCTTTCTCAGGCAGAGCCAATCAATTTTGTATTAAAAATATGGAATGACTGCAACTTGCTGTCCATACAATTTTTTCTTGCCATACAGTACTGCCATCCTTTTGGTTATAAACTGAAATTAAATGCTGTGTTCCTCTTGACTGAAAGAAGTGTAAATGCTGATCAAAGCTTCCATCAGCTTAAAGTATCAGAAACTGAAAACGGTGCTGCCAAAAAGATTGGTATTTAATGTACTGCTCAGTACTTTCCTGGTTTTCTCCTTTGTGTTTATCAGTGCATTAATTTTCCTTGTTGCACCAGCGTATTTTTATTCTTTAAGCAAATTATCATGGCTGAGGTAAGTAACACAATTATTCTTTGTTAGCTGGCACATTGCCATTCCTTTCATGTGTTCAGGAGTCAGCTCTGAATTATAAGGATGTAATGTCCCTGATGGATTTAGTGGTGACATCATAAATCCTCACTCTGATGAAGACACTAATATGTGCTGTTGCCAGTAATTTGCTGACACCACTGATAGTTAAGGGCACAAATAAAGATGCCTTTCTTGGCACAGTACCATGGAAGCCAAAGCTACTGTGAAAGCAAACACCAGCCAGGTGAATTTCAACTCCTTTGGAAATACATCTGTTAAACGTGGAACAATACACCTACATAATGAATGATGCTTTTCTGTGCTCAAAATGTGCTTTGAAACCACAGTCAGTTGAATGCAAAAAGAAGAAAAAAATTGTATTCCAGGGATCTGGTAATAGTTTGTTAATTATTTCAACTTAGCTAAAGCAGTCCTGGAGTAGCTTGGGGGTCACCATGGCAGAAGCTTGTGGCTTGATTGGAGCCAGCACAAAATAGGACCCTGTTAAACTCGCTGCCTGTATGACTTTTCTTCCAACCCTTTCTTCAATGGGCAGTCATGCCTGGCCCCTCTGGCCCCAGATCCTGATTTAGTACTGCTGCCACACTCCATAGCTGCAACTCGTTAGAGCAAGTCCAGAGGAGGGCCATGAAGATGATCAGAGGGCTGGAGCACCTCTCCTACGACTACAGGCTGAGAGAGTTCGGAATGTTCAGCCTGGAGAAGAGAAGGCTCCAGGGAGACCTCATTGCGGACTTCAAGTACCTCAAGGCGTCTTATAAAAAGGATGGAGAGGGACTCTTTACTCAGATAGATAATGATAGGACAAGGGGTGTTGCTTTCCGTGTTCTTGGAGCTGCAGTGGGGGACTTCAACTGCTAGTTCTGGAGTCCAAGGACAAACACCTCGCCCATGAGGACTCTCACTTCGGGACCAAATGATCACAACATCAATGTGATGGATGAGCAAATGGCGTTTATTAAACTGCGTCACAGGTTTATATAATCTTTTTATGGGGTGTGGCCACTGTGGGGCTCTGCGCAAGCCATAGGGGTGTGCCTAAGCTAACTGTACAACGCGAGATCTTCCGAACGGGATTCCCTACAAAAGGGCAATGGTTTTAAACTAAAAGAAGATACATTTAGATTAGATATTAGGAAGAAACTCTTCACTGTGAGGGTGGTGAGGTACTGGAACAGGTTGCCCAGAGAAGCTGTGGATGCCCCATCCCTGGAAGTGTTCAAGGCCAGGTTGGATGGGGCTCTGGCCAACCTGATCTAGTGGGTTGCATCCCTGTCTATGGCAAGGGAGCTGGAACCAGATGATCTTTTAAGGTTCCTTCCAACCCAAACCATTCTATGATTCTATGAACCCTGTGAGGTCAGCATGTCCACATGGGTTTTGGGGGCAAACTTTGGGGACAGTCCCAGGTGAAATGGTGACCTATTTCTCCTAAACCAATAGCAAGTCACAGTGGGACTGAAGCGTGGCTTGTAGTGAGATCCATTGGCACAGATGAGTTTCTGGGTATCTATTTGTGAAATCAGCCAAAATACCAGGCTGGTATAATCTGCAGGTCACAAAGAAGGTTTGGCCATGTCTTGTGAACATGATATATGGCAGAACATGATCTATGTTCCACCCCTTCACTCTACCCTTCACCTCTTCATCCTGCCTCAGATTTCCAAAAACAAATTTAAGTCACAGAACACATTCATAAAACACTGTTTGGCCTCAAAATTAACTCCTTTAAACATACCCTAAGAAACAAGGTCCGCTGTGCTGTCTCCCTGAACCATCGTTGCTCAGAAGACCTTTGTTCCAGGACCTTGCAACCTCTTTAAATATCTTTTTAGGTAGATTTAATGGATCTCACATTTCTCCCCATCCATGTCTGACACTCAGGTCTTACCTTCCTCTAATACGATCCCCCCCCAGGTGCCTTAAGGTGGCACATGCTGAATCTCGCAACACCTCCAGGAAGCTGAAGAACACAGATTTTGCTTCAGGAACCACATGTGGCTCTTGGGCAGCAGTGTGAATATCTTTCCTGTAATAAAATACATTGGCTTAAAACCAATAACTTTTTAGAAAACTGTTCCTTCTCTTTGCATTCTCTGTTCTTGGACAATTTTCAAATTTTAAAATTTTCTCTGCAGCCCTGAGAATGACCATTTCCTGCCCCAGCTCAAATGGGAGCTGCATCTCACAATGCCTGGTGACTCCAGAAGCTGTGGCTTTGAAAGAAAGCCAAAATATCTGCCTTCTGCTATGAAAAATATAGATGCTGATCAAATGCAGCATATAAAATACACTTTATATTATCTTGACAATAGATATGTTTGCGCATTGTATCAAGCAATGCTTGGCTTCCTCATGCCATATGGTGCAGTTTTATTAATGGTACTGATTTTCATCTAATTTACCTAAAAGCTTTCAAGCCTCCTGCTTGTGTAAAGTACCTGAGATGCCGACCTACAGCTCAATCCAGATTGTACCTGATTTAAGCACTCCATGTGAATTTCTATCCAATTTCTATCTATTCCAAGCTTGCTGGGACCTGTCAGTGTTTCTACTTTGTTCTTCGCTGCAAAAGCATTGATATGACATTTGTAAACGTTGCCAGATGAATCGGTGGCCTGGGTTTGGTACATAATTCAGAACTACAGTTTTTCAAGCCCTCTGAAGCAGCAGCCAGCATTGGAGCCAAGGTTTAATATCATTAGTGTATTAATTTATGTCAGTGGTTCAGTCAATTTTTTTTTTTCACCGCATTTCACAGAAAATCTCCTACCACCAGCAATTGATCAAACATGACAAGCTCCCTCTTGGCTATTGCCCATGATACGGGCTACTTAACTCCTGTATTCCTTCCCAGAATGGAAACTGCGGCTTTGGGCGAAATAAAGGAGTTTCTGTTTCTCTGCCACTGTCAGAAATGGAAATTCAGTGCAATCTTTTCACCAGCTTGAAATGCCAGATCAGATTAAAAGCCCTGATGCCAAGAGGAGGGCATCTGATGCACTGCTTTGAACTGTGGTTCTTAATGCTCTTCAGTCCACAACTTTGTAGGAGCACCTCAACCTTCCTCTTATTCCCCTCATTAAAGCAGTGCTAAAGTGTCAGATCATTAACAGAGGCTGAGGTCTTCTGGAAACAGCCCTGCTAGGGTGAATTCAAGCCTGCTATAGGGCTTCCAGTCTAAGAGGGCTTCCAGGGTAAGAAGGTTACCTCAAGGTGGAAAACACACCGGTGGGGACATAAACTGAAACTCATGGGCTGCATGCAGACTACTTGGTGGTCACATAAGTTGGAAACTGAGACCTCTCTATTACGGAAGATGAGTGGCATTCAGGTCAGCTCAGTTCTTGCTACTCACCAGACTTGAACTTTCCAGTGGGGAGCAGTAGTCACACCATATGGACTCATCAGACTAGATGGACTAATTAGCATTGGCATTAGTCTCTATAGGCTATAGAAGCAGCCAGGATCTGGCAGCCCCAGAGAGCTCTTGGTCTTGAGTGCCTTAAAAGTTGTAATAACTAAGCTGGGCACAAAATAACAGAGCCCACCATGGCCAGCAGCCTGAGGAATCAACCGCCATCCCTCTCAGACACGGTCTCATTACTAAACCTCCCCTTCATTTCACACGCACATGGAGCGCCTGGTATGAAGTGTGTTGTCATAATGAAATCATGGGGAATAAGATGGAAAAATTGTGTTTGAGCACTTAAAGCTAGACTTGTAGACCACAAAACAGACTTCACAAGTAGAGGTCAACATGGCACCAATTAAGACAAGATTATATTTAATGGAGAGTCACCTGGATTGAATTAAGTGTATTTTCTTGGACCTAGCAGGCTGAAATCGGGATAAACAAACTGCTCCAGAATTCCTAGGTGACCTTCTAATAATTACGACCAAATTTCAGTTTCAAGTCTCCACAGCCCCCAAATTATCTTTTATATGAGAACACACATTGCTACTCGGGAGGTCTGTTTGTTGTGATGAACAGAGCATAAAATAAATCCCTCGCACACAATACTGCAGGTGGAGGCTGCAAAGCAGTTTCTCCGACCAATAGAGCTAATGGGCCTCCAGTGTAAAACACATTTTTTGTAACTCCCTTTCTTCAGACCTTCTTTTGTTGTGAGAAACGCACTGCCAAAAGAACTTAATGGCTTTATTTTCCAGTTCATAAACTGCTGACATGTCACTGGTGCTGTGGTTAAGCATACATGGTAAGTCCACCAGAGTTCAAGCTCATGCTGTAGTTGAGCACTGGGGCCACCACTCTTCTTTGTGTTGCAACATTTGTTGTTGTTGCACATTTAAAATGCAAAAAAGTACCTCTACATGAAAACACAGAACAAAAGCATGCTACATATACTTATTAATCTTGCAAGTCTGTGGCAGCTTTGCTCCTCATGCGTACAAGATGCCCAGGAGAGGAACAGAAAGTTGTACAGTTAGGTTGAATCTAATTCCTGTTTGTTTGCCAGTCTTGGACTGCATCATCTACTCGTTCACATTAAGATGATCACTAGTTAACCTTTCTTCACCACAAGAGTTTCTTCTGAAAAGGCGTTATTTTACTGAGTTCCACTTATCCAGCCAAGACATTTCAATACCCATGAGCCAATGAGAGTTTTCAGATCCCTAATGGGTATCAATTATTTGGACCCTATGAATCCCTGGTAGCTTCTTAGTGAATACATGCTCTTGTCAACTTTCACCATTTTCTGTCAGCAGTGAAAACAAGAAAAGCTCCATATCTCCAGGGGACTTCCTTAAAGTTCACTAGAAATGTCTAAAATTCATGGTTTGAGTTAAAAATGGACTAGAACATTATTTCAAATAAGAAAACATTCCTTGTGGACCTAAAGTAATTTCATACAGTCTTTTCAAGAGTTAGCTCAACCTCCAATCTCTTAATAAACTTAAAATGCCTATGATAAAGAAATAAATGTCACTCTTGTAGTATTTGCTTTACTGGTTGTTGATTTGAACCTTTAAGCCTGTGGTTCATGGTCTTGCCCACTAGGATTATACTACAGAAGAATGGGAAGACCTAGATTTTCACACGGGATACCAAATGCTTGGTCTTTAATAAAGATGACAATAAATCAGATACAATTAACACTTCAGATAAGATTGTACAAGTTTTTGAAATATGTCTTTTTGCATTTCATAGAATCACAGAATCATAGAACGGTTTGGGTTGGAAGGGACCTCAAAGATTATCAGGTTCCAACTCCCCTGCCATGGGCAGGGACACCCTACACTGGACCAGGTTGCCCAAAGCCCCATCCAACCTGGCCTTGAACACTTCCAGGGAGGAGGCCTCCACAGCTCCTCTGGGCAACCTGTTCTAGTGCCTCACCACCCTCACAAGAAATAGTTTCTTCCTAATATCTAATTTACATATACCCTTTTTCAGTTTAAATCCATTACCCCTTGTCCCACCGATACACTCCCTGATAAACAGTCACTCTCCATCTTTCCCGTAGGCCCCTTTAGGTATTGAAAGGCCACAATTAGGTCTCCCTGGAGTCTTCTCCACGCTGAGCAACTCCAGCTCCCTCAGCCTGCCCTCACAGGCGAGGTGCTCCAGCCCTCTGATCAACTTTGTGGCCCTCCTCTGGACCTGCGCCAACAGCTCCATGTCTTTCCTGCACTGGGGACCCCAGAGCTGGACACAGTACTCCAGGTGGGGTCTCACAAGAGCGGAGTAGAGGGGCAGAATCACCTCCCTTGACCTGCTGGCCACATTGTTTTTGATGCAGCCCAGGACACGGTTGGCTTTGAATCTCAGGGACAGAGAACCGTATTTTAAAAGAGAAGAAATACACCAGCATCAACAATTCTTACAAAGCTTGCAAAGACATTTCAAAAAACGTTTATGTGGGATGTACAGATAAAGGTGTAATGAAGATATAAATGATTAATTGGTATCATCTAATTCAGTGTTTCACTACTTAATTATTTCCAAATCTTAGCCTGTCACCATCCTCTCCCCCCCTAATCCTGACCACTAGGATCACTGTATAATTATACTTCACCCTCATCTCAGACTCATGGTTATTGATACTGCTCTGTGTCCTTTCAACCCTTTTCCTGACTTCGTATCTCACTTCTGTCTTAGCCCTTGGTTCATGCTACAGGTACTTAACCACCTCTTCTTATGCCCAGTGCCTCTTTCTTCTCCCCTCGGCCCCACCACCCTCTGCTAGGTAGGAATTAAACACAACAACTTCCAGTAGACCCAGACAAACGTCTATAACACTGGGCCTGCACAAAGGCCAGAAGACCTGTTGACTCAGGCTTAGAAGTGTGGTGTGAGACTTGCCTCCCCAAGCCGGAACCGGGGACTTGCATTATCCAGTCGTGCTTTTTGTGGTTGTTTGTAATGCAGCTGTTTGCAAAAGGGTGCTGAGAAACCCCGAGTGAGTTCTGCAGCCTGCGCTCCCACCACATATAAAAGTACCACCTCAGATGCTATCTCCTATATTATCATCATCATAACTAAATATATTACATGAGAGTTATTAACTACTTCCCATCTGGGTCCTTCGTCAATTTTAATTAAGCCTACAGTGTCCCATGCAGTCAGCATAGTACGTGTACTCCTTAGAGACGAGACGTGTTAGACATTACGCAGTCAGAACAAGATGTCTTCGATGGCCTTTGGTATAAAGTGAGCCAAATGGCTCCAAATCTGCTCCTTTATATAAACTGAGTCTGGTAGAAAAACATATCAGATTCTGAGGCAGATTTGGGATAAAGACTTCCATCATGAGTGACAGGGGACTCCCTGGAGAAGTCTAGGAACAGGAATCAGTGATTCCCGTTTTAGAGGAGATCCCTCTTGAGAGCACACCCCCATGTTACCATTTCTGTCTCTGCTGCCTCCTGCCACTCATGCTCATTATTTCTGCTGAACAGGTTAAACGATCAATCCTTTGACGGTGAAATTGGTGGTAACCCCGCGGTCCTCTCTAGTGGGAGTGCTTGGGGGCCTCCAAAATCTCTGCTCCTCCAGGAAAAGCGTCATCCTGGGCTCTGGAGAGCCTTCCAGCCCGGCACCACTCACACAGCAGAGCAGGCACTGCAAAGCGTGGATCCCAGCTGCCTCCGCTGCCCCCCCACGCCACCCCCGCAGGCTCCGTGCCCTGCTGTCACACCTCAGGTCATCCAGTCTTCCTCCTCTTGCAGCTGTAAACCTGGGACTGTGGTGGACTGCAGCAGCACCCAGCATCTGTCCCAGGCCCTCTGAACACAGGGAAACATATGGAAAATTATCTGTGTCACAGGGGTACACCCATAGGGGACCCAAAAGAGCTCCATGTGTTATGCAGCATGGACACGGCCAGCCTTAGTAGGGGCTGGGACCAAGCATTGTGGACATGGGCCAGCCTTCACCCCATGCCTTGGAGACTAGGGGCTGCACCCCAGCCCTGCTGCGCTGAGCTGCAGAGACAGTCTTTCAATCTACCAGCAGCAGCCCAAATCAGAAGTAGAAAATAAATAAAAAAGAGGGAAAAAAAAATTGGTTTCATATATTTATAAGCCCTTCCTGCCTCTTCAAGGTGTCACCTTCCATTCTGTCTTTGATAAGTGACTATCTACTGGGTATCACACAGCTCCTGAGAGTTAGAGCCAGCCACCTAACTTTTGGTGTCTACTGCTCTGAGCCGAAGTCAATCTTGAAATTGCTGGCAATGTTGTCCGTACTTCCTACCAATAACTTTCCTGCTAGGGTAGTCAAGAAAAATATTTTCAGCCCTGAATCCTCCTTAAAGTTCATGGGTACCTGGCCATCAGTGTGACTCAAACTAAAGCTGACAGTCCCAACGGGCCACATTAGTTTTCCCACAAAAAAAAGCCAACCCCTGAATGTAGCACTCCTGTCCCACACTTGGCAGGTTATTCATTTATTTTCATTTGCAGTAACCGTGACTGAGTTACATTCATCTTCCCAGATGTTGTCAGTGATGAAAGCCGAAGGAATAAGCCCTTTCTGCTGTTGATGTACTGTGTGCCAAACCTCGTCCTGAGCCCCTGGCTCCCGCTGTACTTTTCTCGTGTCTGTGCTGCTGCTTTGTGATAACTGGAACTTGCAGAATCACACGTACCGTGGTGCAGGAACAAGCATCTTGTCTGGGGAGTGGTCAGTGCCGGAGGCTAGAAACGGGCTGTGTGTGTATCTGCGGAGGCTCATGTAATAACCACAGCAAAGTTGTTATAACCAAAGCAAAGGTGCTGAGGCTTTGATGACAAATGTCAAATGAAACGGGAAACAAAGCAAGGCTGAGGAAGGAAAAGGGCCCCGTCCCCACATTCTCCCCGCCCCCCGGCTCATCACAGCGGGCTTTTTTTCTGCCTTTGTTTTATTTGCTCTGAAAGCCTTTGCAGTCTTCCCTTCTTGGCACGTTCGCAGCGTCCTGGGAAGCTGTGAGTTTATTCTCAGTTACACTGAAAAGCTCCAGATGCTATAAATGACCGTTTGTAAAGAAATGAATAATCAGAAAGAAAAAACTCTGTCGAAACCCTCTACCAACCTTTTTTAATTTTTTATAAGCCCCCCCAGACTGCATACTTCACCAGCTGACTGACCAGCCATGTTACCAATTTACACGTACAGAGATCAGTTATGTTCCACTAACCCCAGGTTCTCGAGTACCATGAAGCTCCTTCCCCCACAGTGCAACTCCCCCTGGAAGCAGGGATGTACGAGAGCTCCGTGGGTGCAGAGGAGGCAACGCCGCGAGGCTCCCGCTTGAGGAGCAGCCCCCCCATTTCCTGCTCTCATCACTTACCTGTGAACCCACCCACCAGGCTCAGTGCGAGACGAGTCCCCTTGCACGTCTGAGGCTAAACCTGCTGCTTTGTGCCCTGCTGTCCCCTGGGCTCTGCATCTTCCTCATCTGCCTCCGCCCATGCTTGGGTGCCATGCTGGCAGTGCTGTGTGAAGGACCCCAGGCTGTCTGGGTGACCTTGGGCCCCTTTTGGGGGGCACCACACTGTTCCCTACCAGATGCACTTTGCAGTCCAGGCTTGGGCTGAATCCATGCTGCCTATGCGGGAGATGAGAACAGGTCTGAGGGCACCCTTGGCTTTGGGGCATCCCTTGAAGCACCAGCTCAGGTGGGGGGGGCTGGCATAGAGGTTTGAGCAGTCATTTCCTCCCCTCGGCTTTTCAGTCCTCACATCTTAAAATAAAGATCTCCAAAAGTGCTATGCAGCTTTTGCACAGTTACATGGACATCTGGCTCCTAAGATATCCCTAATAATGCTCCTGATGCCCACAGGAACCGTAGAGGTACCTCAACTTTCCTGAGTGATGTGCTCTAGGTGGCCCTGCCTTGGCAGGGGGGGTTGGACTAGATGATCTTTCGAGGTCCCTTCCAACCTCTGTGATTCTGTGATTCTGTGTAACTTCCTATAGAAGGAACTAGTCAGAACATATGCCCATATATATATACAGTGCATGCATACGTGTGTCTGGGTGGGAGTGTCAATCTGCTTGAGGGAAGGCTCTGCAGAGGGATCTGGACAGGCTGGATCGATGGGCAGAGGCCAACGGGATGAGGTTTAACAAGGCGCAGTGCTGGGTCCTGCACTTGGGTCACAACAACCCCAGGCAGCGCTACAGGCTGGGGGCGGGGTGGCTGGAAAGCTGTGTGGAGGAAAAGGACCTGGGAGTGCTGATTGATGCTCGCCTGGACATGAGCCGGCAGTGTGCCCAGGTGGCCAAGAAGGCCAACGGCATCCTGGCCTGTATCAGGAATAGTGTAGCCAGCAGGAGCAGGGAGGTGATTGTCCCCCTGTACTCAGCCCTGGTGAGGCCGCACCTCGAGTCCTGTGTCCAGTTTTGGGCCCCTCACCACAAGAAAGACATCGAGGCCCTGGAGTGTGTCCAGAGAAGGGCAACGAAACTGGTGAAGGGGCTGGAGCACAGGTCTTATGAGGAGCGGCTGAAGGAACTGGGACTGTTTAGTCTGGAGGAGGCTGAGGGGAGACCTGATCGCTCTCTACAACTATGTGAAAGGAGTTTGTAGTGACGTGAGTGTTGGTCTCCTTCCAAGCAGCAAGTTATAGGACAAGAAGAAATGGCCTCAATTTGCACCAGGAGAGACTTAGATTGGATATTAGGAAAAATTTCTTCTCTGAAAGGGTGGTCAGGCAGTAGAACACGCTCCCCAGAGAGGTGGTGAAGTCATCATCCCTGGAGGTGTTCAAAACACGTGTAGACATGGCATTTCAGGATATGGTGTAGTAGACATGTTGGTGTTGAGTTGATCGTTGGACTTGATGATCTTAGAGGTCTTTTCCAACCTTAAAGATCCTATTATTCTCTACGTATGAATGTACTAAGCCGAGATATGTATGCACTTGCATGCCTATACATGCTACCAGTCAGACCTCTGATGTCATTGTAGACATAGCAGGTATTTAAGAACAAATGAGGAATTAAACTGGCTTTATCTGCTGGATAAAGCGATAGCTGAGGAACAGTAGCATCCTGCTTCCCACAGCAGCCAGCTGTCTCTTTCAGCAGCTCCAACATGTTTCCAGTGGGCTGTGGAGGCAGGAGAGGAAGCTGTTTTCCAGGAAATCCTCTGCTGTCCTGGCCTTGGCCACACACAAATGGGCTCTGTGTCATCGGGGTGACGAAGCAATTTCGGTGCTCCTCTCCCAAGTCTGCCAGTTCCTCGGACATGGCGATGTGCGGCTGCATCAGCCAGGGCAGGATTTGCCTCTGCTGAAATGAAACGGCGTGGCAGCATGGTCACGCTCATCCTGCTGGAAAGGTCTGAGATTTTGTTGCCTGAAAATCAGACCCAGTGTGCCAGCTATAGCTGATTTATTTATGCTGTTTGTAGCAGTTTCTTCAGATACACATTAAGTTTCATTGTGAATGGATTTAACTGTGTTTCTTTTCCATTCAGAGACTGCTGGATGGAGTGAGAAGACTCCTGTCCGGAGCCGCAGGCTTCCTTGTTCGCGTTCTGTACCCAGCGACGGCGTTCAGCCATCAGCGGTGCCACGTACATGTGTCACATTTACGATCCCGTTGATCACAGGCGAGGGAAATTTAATAACTCCTTACAGACTGCATACCAGAGCCTCCTCACGGCACCGCATTAGTAAGAAACACAGAGGGGAGCCCATAATAAATGTTACAAGGGGAAATACCTTCGACTGATAAGGAGCTGAGCGGATGACAAATCACAAAAGCCTCCAGTGAACCCCTCAGGAGCAGATAACCTTGAGACGTACCTGTATATAAAGATTAAACAGCAACCCAAGCTCAGCAGAGATTTATAGAGCTTTGCAAGTGTCTTGGTTTCGCTGTTTGTTTTTGTAGTCGTTTCTGGACTTTATTGTCAGTTTCTGCCTGTTAATATTCTGTACAGGCCCAAAAATACAGGTGTAGAGAAGTCACCCCAGAAAAAGGAAAAAAAAAAGAATTTATTTGAAATATTTTACAAGGAGACTTTATAGATCAGTATCGCCAGCGAATGAGAGAGATAACCAGGAAAGGGCACAGTACACCTGTGAGCGAGGCTGTGCAAAGATATAAGCAAAAACATGAAGGATAAATTATATTGGCATGTTTGAGCTTACTGGCTAAATCTGGTTATTCATTCCTTCGTAAGTGGCAGTCCTAGTTATTACGGGCTATATATTTTTGCTAAGACAAATATGTGAGGCAGTAAATGCCTTCGTTAGTATGCTTCAACAGGAAGGGTAGTGGCTACTGCTGCTATCTGGGGCCTCTCCGGGGGAAAATACCCATAGGTAAAAAAAATGTGGCCAGTTCCAGACTGGGTTGAAACCTTTAACGATGGAGACCATTCTGCCTAATGGCTAAAGGGAGAGAGTAAGGACCTGAAACGGTTCGGTACTATTCTGAACACCAGGAAACACTGTGAGGGCGACAGAGCCCTGGCACAGGTTGCCCAGAGGCTGTGCAGTCTCCATCCTTGGACACATTCAATTGGCCCTAGGTGTCCCTGTTTGAGAAGAGGGGTTGGACCAGAGGTCCAGAGGTCCCTTCCAAGTACAAACATACTGTGATTCTGTCATTTCTTGCTCAACTACTGAGTCACTCCAGCTTCAGTCCATTGCCTCTGGTTCTTCGTCTGTTAGGAGGGTCCAACTTTGCCTGATGAGCAAGGATGGGAGGGCTGGTAAGGGACACGTTTCCATAGTGTGCACCACAGGCATTGCTGAAGAGACTGATGATGTCCAGGAGCAGTCTGCCCCACAGGGCTGGCCCTTCTTTGGAAAGGACAAATACTCAGCGACCACCAAAACTGGGCTCCCCTCGTCTCGCTCTTTCAGCTCCCAACCCATACATCTCACCACCGGGCCACAGTGCAGCACGCCGGAGTACAGTGAGGAAGTCTTTCAGCCAAACCTCCCATATGGGTGTGCTTCCCTATCGCAGGCTGGCGAGGAGAAACCACATCATAAACCTACGGGTGAAAGTCTGCACTGCCAGACCTCCGTCCGGGAGACAGGCAGTCTCCCCATGTTCAAGGACGATGCCGATGTGACTGTTTCTGCACGTAGAGAGGGCACCGTGCTTATCTGATCCAGCAAGTCAATGTGCAAAGTTGAAAGTGGTTACCAGAGGCCGCTCCTCGTCACGCTCACAGAGAGCCAGACGTGCCACATGAAGCACCACGCGCTGACATTTCACTCCAAACGGACCGTTCAATAACAAAGGAGAAAAAAGGGGGAGGGGGTACGATTAAATGACAGCCGAGCTGTTGTTTGTGCAAGTGGAAGAAATAACTTTTCAGGAACAGCCCACAGGTCAGGGTAGTGGACAGTGTGGGCGTTCGCTGGAGAACTCAGACTAAACAGGCAGTGATGCGTTTTATACTTATGGCACTGGTGGGAGAAAAAATGATATTAAACACACGCAGGACACTGAGGAGGAACAAACAACTTATTGTGTGGAAAGCAAAAGTGCTTTGGAAGGGCCAGTAGGACTATCTGAATTCTAAATTCATCAGTGGTTTGAGATATTCAAGATCTGTTCTAGCACGGTTTTGGTTTACACACATCTCTTGATAAGGCCCAGAGGTCTCCAAATCAAATCACATTGTTCACTTCTTTGCCTGCCTGTAACCATGTAACACTATGGGTTTTATTAGAGAAATGATCATACCGGTTAAAAGCCAGTGGATGGAAAGGCGAGGGAAAGGGAAAAATTGCATTTAAGGAGAAATTTCGCCATTAAGGGCAGAGTGCAGCTCCAAGCCTCTGGCTTGCTGTCCACCGTTGGCCTACAGACCAGCTCGGACATAAAGGAAGCTTCTCAGTGGGATGTTCAGACACACCAGAGAGGCCCACGGGCCCTAGGAGCAATCACAAATACCAACCCTCTCCAACTAAGTGCAAAGCCGGTGTTTCCAGTTCGCCGTTGCCCTCCTCCGGTAGCCGCTCCTTCACTTTACAGGCAGACTGGACGAGTCCCCTCTCGGCTGCACGGTCCCTGTGCCAGCTTCCCCATCCACAGGGAAAGAAGATGGAAAGAAGCAGAGACAGACACAGAATTCCATTTTAAAGTACCTTGGGAACTCGGATTATATAGTAAAGCAAAATATTTTTATACCATCCCAGGACATGTTTGTTTATACTGCTGAGTGCTATTTTATTTGTTTCAGGTTTGCCACAGATGCACAAACACTGTGAAAGGAGAAAGAATGTCTACTCTATATGACGGCTTTAAAAAAAAAAATCAGAAAAGCAAGTAAAATCCATTTAAGCAAACGTTCAATTAAAAAAAATCACTATATGTTTATAGAAAAGATTTTTTTTTAACAAAGGTTTAATTTTAAAAAGTTAATAACTGGGTATTCCAGAAGGTTTGAGTCATCCACAGTAATAATTAGGGGTTTTGTTCCATACAAAATGCTTTATTTAACCTTCATGCCTCCATTCAGATAATTATACAAATGCATACATTTAAAGGTTTAAACTCTATTTCAATTCACAGCTCAATTCATAGGAAAGTTGAATACAGAAAAGCAATGCACCAACAAAATATGTCTGAGACACCATTAAAAACGATAACACTTGTTCATTTAAATCTTTGAGAATAGACTGGAATAATCATCCTCTGACAGAATTTTATTAGGGGGGGACTCCCTTTACATTATCATAGGGCAAAATTCACCATTTTACAGTAAGAGGAAAAAAAGCTCTGAGTATATTTACAATACATACACTATACATAAATACAAGAACAACACTTACATAATATTAATAAACTTGTAACATAGGTGTTGCCTAAACACTACATAGTATATAAATGCAGAGGAAACTATTGGGAAATTAGATCGGCAGCTGATTACTTTTATTTTTGAAGAAAAGTAACTTTTGCTTTTGAAAAGAAGGCAAAAGAAAAGGCTTAAGAAACTACTATGTTTGCTTGCTAGCGCTGGTATTTTTATTCCGTTTAAGTGTAGGACCTCTGTTGACACTATTATCTCCATGGGGTTACCGATAACGACCCTCCCTTTTGCACCTTATCTAGGAAAAAGACTGAGGTGCCGCACATAACTATTTCCATCGGTGTGAAGCTTCAGGCCCAAACGAATCACTTTGCAAACTAAGGGATGTTTTTGTATTTTTACACAGGAGGATCAAATGAACGCTCATTGGTACGTACAACGCTAACGACCTGATTAGAAGGAACGATTTGGGGCCAAACGCAGCCCCATCCTTCGGATTTTATTCCACTAATGCCATAGGGGAATTTGCTTCTTCCATAAGTGACTTGGCCAAGAATGATTATTTTTCATTATTGTTGCTTCTTCCTAAACACAGCTGAAAGAACTTTCCAACGTAATGGTATTTTTGACCCCACATGTTGATAGCAGTGTCCAAATCTCTCTTACGCTTGAAGGGTATGAATGTGTGTGTCTCTGTGTGTGGGTTGAAGGTCTTAAGGCTGATGGTGCATGAAACTGAAGTAATTCATTACTATCTCTGTGTAAAGTCTACTGCAAGTGCAAATGGGAGATATAACTTTTTAGGGACAGACAGCAGGTCAAGAGAGCATACCGCGTAGGTGTTCAGCGGAGAACACGCATTACCAAGGAATCAATGTATAGAACAATAAGGAAAGAAATATACTGTGTGTGGGGGTTAATGAAAAGTAAGATGCAAATATAGCAGTGAAAAATAGTTTGAAACCAGAAGTGACAACATGAACTCTGAATGGTGAAGATCAGTTCAGCCGTGAAGATTATGGCTCACACTGTCTTTCCAAAGAAGCTCATTACATCTAGAAAGGCAGGGATGGGGAGAAAAGCAGTACCTGAACCTACTTCTGTATTTCATGGTTCATGCCTATGACAATCTATCAAAGCCATCGCCTGTGGTCCCCTACCAGATGCCGAACTACTGTTTTTTAAATGCAGAGGTCACAGCAAGGAGCAAGGTTTAGCGTCAATGTGTGAACCGCCATTCACCTCTTCTTTTATCCCTGACGGCATCTTGGCTCACCAAAACTTTTGAACTGGGAAGATGTTGCAGGTCACACGTATGGACAATAGGACCTCAGATAGTTTCTTCTGTTCTTATTTTCATTATAGCTCGAATTCACACGGCTAGCTAGTTTTGCTTGTCTGGAGGACTGAACAACTGGGTACTGAATAATCTAAAAATTACTACAAGGGCAACTCAGTTTATTTCCTAATTTAAAGTCAGTAAGCACAAGCTGCTATAGAAGCATGCTAGAAAATCAATAAAATGGAGAAAAACCCCAACTCTGTGTTTGTTTTTCAGAACAAAGGAAAAAAAGCCTGGCTTATTTTGGGATGGAGAAGACATGGTGCCCTTTCCTATGCAAGAACTAACACACCGCAAGGCTGGAGTCAGCCAAACCTCAACACTCCACATTTCTAAGGGTGCCTCCTCGTAGTGTTGCTGCTTCAGAACAAAGAACCAAACCCTCATCTCCAACAGCAGCTCAGGTACAAGGTAGGAAACTAATATTTCCTTTGTCCTTCTGATGACACATTCCCTGGTGCCCTCCTAAAATCCCCAGCATGAATTGGGTTCTTTTATGTGCTTAATATCTGGAGATGAGGCTCAGGATGACAGAATAAGTACATGCATGTTCTGATGGGCTTATTTCCACCGGTGGCTGACACTTAAAAATAAGCTGTTACTAAACTAGTGGTCTTGCCACATGATTAACCGACGTGCATAAACGTCTAGTTTTCACATGCGAGTCCATGCACTTTTTTTTTTTTTAACCTGCACTTTTTCTGTACATGAGCATCTTTGCAGACTCAATCCTGCCTCGGTGAACAAAAACCGAACACCCATCCTCCCACTCCAGCAGCAACCACCAGTGGCAGCACAAGTTTCGGCAAAATCTGGAATCTTTCAAATACAAAATTCTGCCTGGATAAATGACAGGTGCAAATTCAGAGGATGGAACGCAGTCTTCCTTGGCAAAGGCATCAGGACAACAGTTACATTTTAATGTCCAATAAATTCATTTTTAGAAACAGAAGCAGCATGACGGATTGCCTTACACTGCTATTTTAAGAATCCATTAGCAGCAGTTAATTTTTTTTTTACAGAAACTTACCAGATTAAAAAAAAAATAAAAAAATTGAGAAATAATAAAAGAGTGGAAGAGTCACAGCTGGCCATTTTCTTGTAAGATCAATTAGTCTATTGATGCAAATGTGTAGGCCACTCACTATAAAAATCTCCTTACTCCATTTTAGGAATATCGATTTCTTGTTTGCTATTCAAATAATCTCTAGATCAACAGTCCCAAATTTTTCACTTATCTGTTCCCAAAAGAAAGAAAAGTAATTGATATATTTTGTCCACTCTTGAGTCAACTAGTTCTAAGATGATATTAAACACTCTGAGCATTACATGACAAACAGAAAGGAGACATAAGGTGAACTCTCTGTTTCCAGAGTTCGATGGAGAGGATTTTTCAAGAAAAGCCCCATTCTACCAAATACCCTAAAAAAGCTCCATTGGGCTTATTGCTGGTTTTTGGATTATTTCACTAGAGAATACCCTGGATACATGGGCACATCAGACATAAATTAGGAAGAAATACCCTAAAACGCTGTGTGACAATGACCTCCATTCACACCTACTGAGAATCGACATGGAGACGAGTCATTTGTAAACTAAGATTCATTTTCTGCTTACCAAGTATATGATAGATGTTATCCGAGAACATAACTACAACCTCTAACACAACATCACAACATGTGAAAATACAAATGGCACTTTGTGTTTGTTTCTGTGCTGCATTATTGTTCTCCGAGCAAAATTTCATTTTCACCTTATTGTTAACAGAATCCCGTAAGTTATTGCTGTGTGAAAGTATAGGAACATCCCATAGGTTCTAGTAACAGGCACTTTCAGTTTCTGTTTCATCTTTTAAAATAGATTTTAGGCTACCTTGCTGAAGCGTATGTGCATTTTACATGTCACAACTGTCCTGCTACAATTGATTTTGCTGACAAGCTACTGCACCTAGAAGACTAAACTCCTCTGGAATCAGCAAAGAGCAGCTGCCTATTTCAGCTCTGCAACTTCTTCTCAGGATGCATTGTAGCCAGGGAAACACAAGAAATAAAATCAAAAGAGAGTTTGCCGCCACTGTATTTGCAATTCACTGTAAAATGCCAGAAGAAAAAAAAGAAAAAAACCCCAAAACACAAAACCCCCAATAACTTTCATATGGTTTTCATTCTGATTAAATGTTTTTTTCCCTTATTCAGTCAAAGACAGTCTGAGTGTTGACTTACTTGACATTGAAGGACGCAGTATGACTTCACTGTATCGCACCACCACCTGCGAAACAGCAAAGAAGTGGCCGCTCCATTGTGCAGAGAAAACATGCTCTGACAAAACAGAGTAATTTACTTCGTACATTTTGTGTTTAAGCTTTGCAAGGCATTATCTTACCAGTTTTCCTGATGAAACCTAAAGGACTTTAAAAAACGTACTTCATTTAACCTATTTACACCCCATGTAAAATTGTGAGTTTGAAAATACTTTTCCACTATCACATATATTACAGAATATTTAAACTGTTACAAGTATAGTAAAATACTCTCAAGGTATTTTGATTTCTAAAGATGCAGTATCCTTATAGTTACAGTTGTGTACTAAAACCTGATTTACTGCTGAAACTGATCAGAATTTAAGCATTTTAAGGTATCAATAGGCTTGACTTCATAAGCATACATTACACAGTAACTGTTACGCTACAATAGAACTGTGAAAATATAACAATTTTTAAACTTCTTTGTGCACTTCTCCAGTTACAAATCACAGGCAAAGGCATAATACAGTAATATGAGCTGGTATCTTAAGAAGGTAGTATTTTCTTTTACAGTGTTTATTTCCAATTCTTTCTTTTCTGATTTTTTTTTTTAAATACTTATTTATTACCTGCACATGGGTGGAGGCATGTGGAAGTGCTGGGGTTTATATGCATGGGTGAGCGTGTGGGAGAAGGGCGGATTTACTGAATGATCTTAGGACTTGTCTGCTGTGGAAGATGCAGTTTCACGTGCTGACCTTTCCAAACCAAAGTTCAAACTAAAAAATAAGCGGGATATTAATGGTGAAACTTACTCTGATTTTGAGGTACCCACCTTCAATAAAGGAGAAAGAGATTTTTTCCATTAAACAGCATTTATTATCAGAAGATAAATTTATAAATGGCAACTAGAATACATTTTCAATGTGGCTAATGGAAAACAAGACTTATGATCACTGTTATTCCCATTATTAAAGGGGAGAAAGGTTGTCCAGCTATTTGTCCATGCTCTGCACTGTGAGTTTACCCCAAACATCAACATCACTGATGTAATTTCAACACTGGTTAATTTTGTTATACATTACTCCAGCAAATAATCATATATACAAGTCAGTCTAAATCTATGTAATTAATTGTGTAAGCATGATAGAGAATAAGGAATACTGCATCTTCATCCCCAAGTATAAACTGCTGTTGCAAGGAGCCAATATTACAGTGCTGAATTCAACAGGTGCTCAAAAAATAATGACGATTTAAAACTAAAAAAGTTCTGTATCAAAGCTGCTTGCTTGTTACATTTTCCTGTAATGCTGGCTACTGAGATTTCCTGACAGATCCATTGAATCCTTTTGAAAACGCATGAAACCTGATACTGTGTGGCATAGTTTCCCTTGTAAGCTGTCATGGGCATGGGTGGATGTTATCCATCCTTTACTCACACTTAAAAGCATAAATCTCTGTCTTTCTCAAAGAATAGAACACTGCTTATTTGTGTCTCCCAACTGCTGAATTCAGATGGACCTACTGTGTTGTGTCAAGACGAGATCTGGTATTTCTGCATGCTACCTATGATGTAAGCCTTTGCCACCGTTATGAAGTATCACGGACCTGCGGTGGGACACAGGATTTTTGATGAAATGACTCTGGAGCAGTCATCCTTGGTCTTTTCACAAGCACCAAAGTTTGGTGGGTCTGAAACGCAGCCACTGAGGGAAGGACACCCTGAGAATCTGGGGGACATCAGCTCCACATCCAAACACCCGCCTCCCACAGAGTGACTCCTCTTAAAACACTTCTGAAAGGGGAAACAAACCAGAAAACAACCTCACAGAGTACCTGAGGTCAAAGCCTGTGGGTGCTGGTACAAAAAAGGAACTTGCCACGAACCATACTGGGTACTTGAAAACCAGTGATGGACACTGCTGGCTGTGTAACTTGTCAAGAGGTAACAGCAGCACAAAAAGCCCTTACACATGTGCTGGGAAGGTTGAGGATATCCTTCCTGTCCGTGAAACAAGAAAATTTAGCATCCTTCTGGCTTCATTCTACTACCATTGACACGCTCTGTGCCTGTGTTTCTTGGTGTGAGAGCTGCTTTAAACCTGTGTCATTATGGGGTTCCTTGAATAAAATCAGACTCTCTGTTGCAGTGTTTCCTGCGCATGAAGTAATGGGCAACCAGCTGAAAGACAAGGGACCAGAACTCCCAGACCAGCCTCAGCCTCAGGAGATGAGCCTCCCCAGGGTCTGTGACACATACGTTCTTCCTCGGGGCAGCTCAGAGTTGAATGCTGAAATTTAAGGCCTTGCAATTTCTCTTGAAAGAGTTTTTCTCTCTTCATTGACTACAGTGGAAGCCCAAAGAGGATGCTGGTATCTCCCAGTTATACTCTGCCTTTGTGAACAATCTCTGTCACTGTTCCTCTTGTAAGCTAACAGAATGGCCTTGAGAGTTTCTGGTCAAATAAACTTAATTTTCTATGGGAAAAAAAATAATCAGATTCTGAAAGAAAATCTGTACGCCATCATTTCTTCAACTGAATTACTGCTATTCAAGTAATTAGTCGGTAAAACATTCTTGGGCAGGAAAATAATTTTATCAATTGACTTCTAACTGACCTGACTTCTTTCCCTAAACGCTGAGAATGACAAATCCATTTAAGGGGACAATATTGAAGTACATGAAAGACAGACTTCAGACATAATCCATGAACCTTCTCACGCACAACACAGACAACCAGTTTTTTAAACCAACAACTGCTATGCTGCTGGTAAAGACCCAGTTCCGCTGCCCCGCGATGCCTCACCGTGTATCCAGAAGCCCTGAGCCATCGCAGCCTTTTCACGCTTTGCACGGACACTTAGTGCCTCTGCCACTTCATTCCTGATTTGGAGCCGGATACTAAAACATTGCCCAATTTGGTGGAAATTGTTTCCCAGCGCGGTCAGTGGGAATTGATACTGATAGAGGCATCGTTCACCGCAATGGCTGCAAATAATTTGTCTAGGGTTTCTCTGCTGACCACTTGGCAGAAGGGAGCCTGAGCTTTAACAGTACTGTAGCTCTTCTTTAACAGTATTATCTCTTCTTTCAGAGAGCCGATAAACTATCTGGTACTGGGGAACACTAAGAATGTATTTAAAGACAATCAGACTCTGGGGCCTGTGAATGCTGTTGTAAAGTACTATCTGAATTGTGTTATAAAGTATTAACCCAGTCACATTACTCCTCAGCTGACTGCAATTGCTTCCGTGTCTGTGTGGGTACTCTGTGCTGCTTTTCTTAAAGTTTACCTCGATTTCAGAATCCCCCCAACATTACCACAGTTACTTCAGGAATCAGAAATTAATTCAGACTGGTCAAACATTTAAAAATGAACAAGTGGCATCACAAGTTTAATCTGTGCAATTTCTGGAACCAAATATTCATAATTAAATGCATTGCAAAAGACCTTTATGTATACATCTTTCATCTCTAAGCTATAAAAATCTCAACACTTAAAAAATCTTGCCAAGCCTCCTCCTTTGTCAAATTTAGCTGAATAGGCAGATCCTTGTGAGGAAAGAAAACAGAAAAACACTATTCCTTTTGCATGAACAACTGATGAATAAGAGTTTCTCTCTTTCCTGCATAATTCAATTACTACAAATTGGTTCACAAATACAGGGCTGTACGGGAATGATCAAGAATTTCCTTTTATTTAATCTGAAAAGGTTTGGATTGAAAATCCCAGCAGCAGCAGCCACGGGTACCCACATAAAGGGCCATTTATACCATACCAGACAGCTGGCAAAATCTTGTTATTCCCTAACTCCCAGGGTGAAACCTAATGTCTTGCAGAGCACCACTGCAGAAACATTTCCCCTTCCTACTTACAGTTCATCCACGGACTCCTCAACAATCAGTTCTTCCCTTTATCTTTCTTGCTTTCCAGACACAAGTAGCATGTTGAAGGAAATGAAAGTTCTTAATTGTGGTACCTAGCAGATCAGTGAAACCATCAGAAAGATTAACTGAAATGATCTTATGTGCTATTTCTGCATAGCCCCCCCCTTCTGTTGGTGTGGAGTAAATTATTGTCTCAAGAGCCATTTTAGTCATTATTGCTTTTTCTCTGCAAGAGATGCAGATGTTTTGTTGGTACATTCAATTGCATTTCATGAACGGCTACACCACTAACCTTGGTACCAGCGAGTATAAGCTCTGACTATTTCCTTGTGTTCAAATAATGGTTGTGGGGAAAAGCATACTTGTATGAAAGAAAACTGCACGTTGAGAGTGGGGTAGTCGTTTTTAGATGGTTCTTTCTATAAAAATCAGAAAACGGTTCTAAGTAAGTCCATGGTAAAATACAGATACTTAATATTGTACTTTCAGCAGAAATGCTGCTGCCCCTTGTTTATTATACAGACTTCAACAACAACAACAAACGAAAAGAAAGGAAAAAAATAAAGGTAAAAGAAAAAGGTTAAATGGCTGGTGTCCTCTAGGGCATAATGACAAATTGTGGTACAGTATTAAAACGCCACCATCGTTATTGCAAAAGTCTGCTCAAGTAACCCTTCCCTACAACAGTGGGACCTCTCTGGCAGAATCTTCTTGCCTACTCACACACAGCTTGTCTGTAGCACAGCTTGGGCGTGCTGCTGACACCGGCCAGATGGTATTCAAAACAAGGGGAAAAGATGGGATAAGAAAGGTCTAGCGGTCTTGCTCTCATCATCATCATCATCTTTATCATCATCATCATCATCGGTTTGTGGTATCTAGTCCTCCAATCAGCAGTGATCTTTCAGGAACAAAATGTCCGACAGCTGAGAAAACATACAAGCTATAAACATTTTTTTGTCAAAGGACGCAGCATGGAAAATAATGCCCATTCCTGTAGCATTTCGGCTGCTATTTCCCAGGTGATTGTGATGACACTTCCAGGGGGTAGCCATGCTGAGGGGCAGACCGGGTTAACTTCAGATGGTGAGGAGAAGAGTGGCACTTCTTTTCCTGCTTTTTTTTTTCTTTTTTTTTTTCTAAATTTCTGTTATTGTTTTTTGTCACCGACATCAGGGAAAGCCCTGTCTGTTAACACTGTAGAAGGGGATTCAGCCCTGCTGAATTCACTCCGGGTAGTTAAGAGACCCAGCTCTTAAACTCAGCTGGAACAGGTAGCGTTTCTCAAACCAGCATGTGCCTGCGGCGATGGAGCGCCAAGTGATCTGAGCGGGAAAAGCTGCGGTCACAGTCTGCACACTTGAATGGCTTCACTCCCGTGTGCTTGCGGTAATGCCTCGTCAGTTCGTCGGAGCGAGCAAACTTCCAGGTGCAGCCTTCCCAGGTACATTTGTAGGGTTTTTCTCCTGGGAGAAACAAAAGAAAGAGGGGAGGGGGTGGAAAAACAGGTGGTGACTTTCCCCTTGTTGCTTTTAATCCCCGCAAGCCCCTCTGCACGCTTCCCAAGAACACCCACTGCCTAGGGGCTGCTTTAGGCCAAATTACACAATTGCAAGGTACCGAATCTGCTGAATGTAAGGAGAGGGCCTTGAGATTTATCATTCCTGTGGCATTCACATGACTAAGAAAATCAACAGGATTAAGGCAACAATATAGATCCTACCTTGCAGGGGTGATGCAGGGATTAACATCAGGACAAAGGGCTGTGTAATTATTCACATTATTTCCGTACGAATTTGCTACCCTCATCTTGTCAGGCCACACCTTCTCCCAAAATGGCCAGACTGCCCGATATTTCAGCAATTTATCACAGGCTGCCACAGACTTCCAATTATTTTTATGAAGTTTAGGAAGGTTTCTAATTATTTATGTAAACACCACTGCAGGACATTTCTTAGCAAGCTGGTAAAAATGAACTACGATTTCCCAATTAAACATAAAATTTCAATCTGCAAAACGCCCTCTTTATTTATTGCTCTTACTTTCAGTAAAATTAATTTTGCATGTACAATCTTACCAGGAATGGTGTACAATTTTAAAATGTATTCAGCCATGGGACTTGCACAACACTGTGGATAAATACCCATTTGCTTCCAGGAGATCAGTCTTGGGCTAAGTGTAGATTTTTGGAAAATCCCACCCTCTGCTTTTTATTTAAAGGCAAGCACGAGGCATGCCCCACGTTCTGTGTTGTATCACATCAGAGAAGACTAATTTAGCAAAACTGGATTTTGTGCTTTCATAGAGCAAAGTGTTGTATAACTCCATTTTTGCCATGTTTGTAGGCTATACTTATTTGTGACTTCCATCACCAGCCCTCAATGTCTACGTGTTAAATGCTCTTGGCATTTACCTTGATCCCACAGTCAAGCATGCACCAGAACTGAGGAAGGGAAACTCTGTGAGGTCCGTATGTACCTTCCTGTGCTGTGTCAAAAATTACTTTTACCTCTCCTTCTGAAACCAGCTAATCACTACCAGGACAACAAAAGGGCATCTCTGCAACAACTGTTTCCTTTGTCAGGCACAATCATTTCTCAGTTATTTATTATCTCTTACGAATCACGAGCAGCTTGCAAGAAACTATTTCAACTACATGAAACAGTGACGCAACACTTGCTTTGTCGTAGGCAGTACCTCCCTCCATGCGTCTCTTCAAAAGTCAATAAATGCTTTGCTGAGAGCCCGCGGTTTCAAAAGAAAATTCCTGAGTAAGAATATCATCACCAAGTCCAAACTGCCCTGAGAAGACCAGCTGAAATGGCTGTGGGTGCCTCTGTAAGGAAATTGGTTGCTTTACAGGCATGTCAGCAGGGTTGTCAGCAACATTTGAGCTCCTTGGGTTGGTACCTTCTGCGTACCATCTGGGCTGTGCTGCAGTTTTGATGTCAGACGGGGGTGGGAAACAGTTGCTGTGAGGACAACCCAGCATTCCAGGCTCTGAGGTGACCACAGTCCATAGCTGCACCAGCAGCAACTTAGCCGAGATAATTTTATAGTCCTCAGCCAAGCAGAAAGCACCGAATAGTGTTCGTTACCCCTGAGGCTGCAGCATTGGGTGTCTGGAATCCGGCAGCTGCCGCAAGCTGGATGGGCACAAGCTACACGGCAGATGGTGAGTTGCTCACTCTTGCCAATGACGGAGTGCAACAAAACGTGTTCAGGTTCACCACCAAACTCTCTTACATACATACCCTTGCCACGAACAGTTGGTGAGGAGCACTGAACAAATATAGCAGTCTCCCCATTTGACTTGGCAGGTCTATCCTGCTGGTCTTGTCACACTGCATCACTAGTTTCCAAGTGGAGCACTTGCCCTGTCCATCCTCAACGTACTTTAAAACTCTCTTTTTGTTTAGACTCTGGACACTGTCCACTTTGGTTATTTGACCACAATGACTTCCAGAGCAAAACGAGGAGGTATTTCCTACACTTTGGATTCTCATTTAAAATTCTAATTCTGAAAATAGGAATTTTAATTCTCTCCCTGCTCCCAGATCCTTTCCCTGCAGCGGCCTCTTTGGTACACAAATCCCAGCTCTTCTTTCTCTTGGCAGAAGATAAATGGAGAACCTGATGCAGGGTGGGATAGTTGGTGAAAGAGAAATACCAGAAATAGGTTTTTTTGTCTATTAAAACAGTATCACTTTGGACAAGAAAGGAAAGCCAGCTGACGGAAGGACGTGAGTGCGGGTCACTTGGCTGGAGCGCCCAGGTGTTACTTCCAGCCTCCCATCTCAATGAGTCCTGCTTACCCAGCCCCTATAGAGCTATGTGAAAGAGACAGGACTAACCACATTCCTCACAAGCTATTTACACCACTGAAGGAAAATCACTCTTACAGGCTCAACCTAAGAAGACCTTTCATTATTTTCCATTAAATATATGCGTAACAGCATAAGAAGGAAAAAAAACAGGCAAAGTAGCGTTACTCTGAAGACATTGGTTCACATGTACCTCAAAAAAAGCCACTGTAAAGAAAACTGTGAAAGGTACTAATTTTCATTAAGATTAATCAACAACATTCTATGCAAACCTAATTTTTTAGGGGGAGAATAATAATGTTACTTTTCTGTTCAACTTCCACATTACCTGTGGATGGACAGGTGCTAGAAAAAAATGTTCTTCCTAGGCAATACTATACTGTCAGCCTTTTGTTTGATAACATCCCAGATATGAAGAGTGACCACTGTGTATGTATGAACTACAGTAAAAACCAAAAGATCCAGGAGCTCAAAGTATGGAGAAAGGACCAGCAGGAGCAGAATTGCTAGAGGATGGGAAGCTGGTGTCAGATATCACAGATGTCAGAGAAGTTGTGGCTGCCCCCTCCCTGGAAGTGTTCAAGGCCAGGTTGGATGGGCCTTTGGGCAACTTGGCCTAGTGTAGGGTGTTCCTGCCCGTGGCAGGGGGGGGTTGGAACCTGGTGATCTTTGAAATCCCTTCCAACCCAAACCGTTCTGTCGTTCTGTGATCATACACCAGCTTTGGCTGATGAACTTGGGCACTCACAGCTGAATTTCTCAGTACATTCAACAGAGAGAAGCAGGACCTCAGCAGAAGAACCCAGAAAGCAATGAGGAGATGGACAAAACTAATTCATTAACTGGAAGAAACTAGCCTCAGTGCTTAGATATATATATATAGATATTTCCATTTCAAGCCTGGATTGCAGTGGAGTTGAAGTCAAATACTCAACCACTTTGACTCAGACACTTCTGCCTCTCTGTAAGCACTTGAGCTTAAGTGTCCAAGAAACTCTTGGGTTCACAGTGTGGGCACGTTTCGGCTCCTTCGTTGGCTTGGCAGCTGCTGGAGCATGGACCACAGAGGTACTGTCACGCACCGGGACACTCATATTCTCATTCAGCTCTGAGGAGCAAAAGCAGGCAGTGTGAGTCTCACCAGGGTAGTGGAAACAAGGAAGAAGACAAAACAGTGGACAGATTTCAGAAAATGGTAGTAAAGAGAGCTGCAGAAAGACACTAAGAGCCTGTGGTAATTATAATGAGTAGAAAAATAAAACTGGGAAAAGACAAACCCCTGTTAGTTAGTTCAATCTTCCGAGTCTGTAAGGTTTTAGACTTATAGAAGCTACCCATTTAAAAATAAATGCCTGAAGCTGTGACCGTTTTCACAGGAGCTGACCCTGTTCTTCTGCACCTTTCTTTGAGAGCACTATTATTTTGTCCCAAAAATTGACAAAAACACAGAGAAATTGTATTCTGATGTTATTGCACAGCTCTGTCTTGCAACACATGCAAAGTGAACAGTATGCCATGACAGGCATTTACACAGATCAAGAGGGACCCTGGAGCATGAAAAAGTTCTTCTAGACAGTTCCCTGTAGAAAATGAGTATTTTCCATTGTTTGGGGAAGTTAATTACGAAGTTTTAAAGGTATGAGTCAACGCCCCAAATGGAACTAGTAATTTTTTTAATCTTCTATTAACAAAACATCTATTTCTAAGAGCCCTCCAAAACCTTGCCTTTTGTAGTCCAGATGCCACAATCCAAATTAGTTTAATTATTTTTACCATATTATTTTTCCTACCCTACCATGACTCCTCTCACTTAAGCACTTAAGAACAGAGTAACAACAGTTACTCATTAAATCTCCCTAAACTCAAGCAAATAGTGAATTAATAATGCTGAATAATGACCACTGTTCTGCCAATCCTTCCAAAATTTTCCACCCTCCCCACAGCCCAATCTCTGTCTTCCCATATCCTTATTCATGTACTTTAACATCTGGAAGATCATTCTCCCACAGAAATAAATCTCTCTCAAAGTTTTACTTTACAGCCCAATGACATTCACATATTCCTTAAAAAACCCCCTATGTGGGTACCAACAGGAGACCATGCCACGTAACAGATGAAGGGACCAGGGTCTGTTCCACCTTGGGCAGAATTTCCCATGCAGTACATTCCTCAGCAGTTACTCTCTGCCCATCAACTAGCTGGTATCACGGTATTTGATGCCAGATGCTTCAAAGACAGGCACAGCAAAAACGCCATGTAAATAGTTACGGGTTATTCTGCCAGCAGTGAAACTGCTCTGGAGCTCCAGGAAACAGCTGGGCTTACCTTCTCCAGGCAAGGAACCTTACTTAATACTGCAATTGTAGATGCCCTATGTACTCCCTGCACACTTGCAGTTCCTTTCATTTGTGTATTATTCATTTGTGTATTATTTCATTTATTCATCAGTTTAGCAGGCTCTTGGCAACTATGTTATTAAGTAATTATGAGGTAACACCATCTACTACCAGGACTAACCAATTTATTTCTCTGGCATAAACTCAACTCTCTCTCCCTGGTATTACAGGTGAGTGCCATGTCTTATTTGTGTCCTCTTCATATACTTCCATCTTCTGCACGTGCAATTCCTACCATGAGTCTGAGTTATTAGATCACTTCTCTGCAGCTCCTTCCTGCAGCAGTGTTCAACATTTTGAAATACTGGTAACATTTTTATTCCAAGTAAGACTCAACTAGAAAATACACATGGGACTGTTTAGGGGTACAGGCTGAGCCACCTAGTCAGATTTTTCTGTATTTACGCATTCATCACCCTGTGAAAGCGCCACATACTGAAATTCCACTTTTGAGAAGGGCAGAGGTAGAAAAGCACTTGGAAACAAAATTTAGTTTATAGTTTTGCGTCGTATATCCAGACTGGTGGGGGGGTGTGGAAGCATAGAGGAGATGCCATCCCTCACTCCATTCACAAGGTGCAATGGGTGTGAATCAAACTTGCACGGTTTAATAGGTGGCAGCTGCCCAGCCCTGCAACCTACAGCAGTATTTATACACTCAGTTTCTACTGCCCTTACTCTTGGAGGACTATTCCCCACATAAAAACAGAGTGAGGTCCTAAGGATTTAGCCTGTAACAAGTCAAAAGAAAAGAAATAACCCAGCAAGCAGGATTATGTTTGATGATGTTAAATTTTCTAGTCAAAGTCAACATATCTGCAGCTTTGCAGGGCTGAGGACATCTCCTGGGAATTCCTGGTTTGGTTTCTGCTACAGGATATTATACGACATATATAAGGTATAGTATTTATGTCAGCTTGTTTCAGCTCCCACGTGAGCATCAGAATTGTTTTGAAACATACGGAACATTGCACCCGTACTGATAAGACTCTAGAAAGGGAAACCATACATTGAGAACCACAAATGACAGCTAATTAGATTTTGCATTTCTACTAAAAATAAGCAATTTCAGGCAGAAAAGAATCTTTTTTACAGCAAACCCACTATCTGATAATGAGCATCTTCAGGCACTCCCAGAGGAAGAGGGCAGCTTAGCTTTTAGACACAAGGGAAAGGGAAAAATGACAACTCTTACGTTTTGTGTGATATTTTTATTAGTATAATTTTTTAATGAAAAAACATCAGAGCACTTATAAAGCACTTTCCAACTTCAAAGTGCCTTATAAAGCCTTTTTTTTTTTTTTCAAGAAAACCTAATCCTTCATAAAAGTCTGTCTTCGTAATAACACTGTGTAACAAATATTGTGTCCATTCTGCAGGAAGGAGAACCAACGCAGCGAACATCAGCAACCTTCCCAAAAGTCCCGAGAAAGTGAACTCATATATTAGGAGTGTGAGTTCCTTACTTTCTGTAATGAAGCTGCTGGATCTCAGTTTCATCCCTTTAAAAGTTTGAAATATTTTCAATCATTTTGATGCTAAAAATTGAATTCAATTATTCAGATGTCTTTCTAAAGGTCATTTGGGATCTCCGTTTCCACTGGTTCACTATATCACTTTGGTGAACACAGTGAATTTGACTTTCGTGTTTCAGTATTGTCAAAATATGCAAATCAAATGTCTTTCTGGGAAGAGATTAAAGTTTCCTATCAGTTGAGCAAATCTGGGAAAACAATTTCTATGAGCAGAACAGGAACATACTGTGCTGCTTGTGACACGTCTTGAAATTCAGGTTTTTTTTATTCCTTGTTCTCAGTCTGACTTAGGCAAAGCACAGGGACATGGCTTCTTCACGTGGAAACTGGGAACAAAACCATTTCTCCAATTCAAAAATGCAGTGACAACCTCCACACCAAAACAAGGCACGCTTCTGGCAGCACTTGAACTAACTGTTTACAAGCTGCACTTCTGATAAGTCAGGCATGAGTCCTTTTCCCACATCACAACACATCACGATCTTTTCATTTCACTGCACTGCTGAGCTTGGTTCCTCCTTGCCATCCTGGTCCTTGTTCTCACTCCCTCTGGAAGACCAGTACTAGTTCAGCAACCTCATCTCCTTCCTTCTCCTGCTATTGTTCCACATGCCCCTCTAGGTACGCAGCTGCCTCAGTTTGCCACTATGTTAATACAAATCGTAGCAAAAAAGCCTTTGTGACCATCATCACAAAATGCTTTTCTCCGTATTTAAGGTGGCAAATCCGTTACAGCAGTCTCAGCCCTGATCTGTCACCACAGGCACAGGAGAGACACAAAGAGCGGGAATCCAAGAAACCTCTCTTCCATATTTTCTCTTCCTGGGCTTCTGCACAGAGACTTTGCCCCAGGATGGGACATACCTAGTACGATGTGAGATACAAAAGAAGTAGCTCTCTGGGACACGGATTAGTTACGTACTTTGTCAAAGGCATTGCTGATGTAAAATGATTAATTTTAACTCCTATAAAACCGGAAAAAAAAATAAAACTGGAAATGTAAAAGGCCTCTTTCTGTGCACCTGAATCCAGGAGCCAGACCAAATCCCAACAGTAGATGACAAATTGCATTTTATTATTCTTCCTAACTTTTTTTCCTGCATGATGTGGTACACATATAAATGTTTAAGTGTATGTTAAGTCCATATAGATACACTTAACATATATAGTTAATATATACATGTGTAGCGGAAGATGGCATGAAGTTCTCTCCTTCCCTCCGGCCACAGCAAATATATGGGACTATGAAATTTCCAGTGTCCTTGGGAAGGCTGAGATTTTTCTTTTTTCAGCAGCCTTCACTCACAAAGGTATTTGGGAAAGGTGATGCAACAGATCTGCACTTCCATCAGCAGCCAACTGCACAGGGGGTGCCAACAGACCTGCACTCTCTCTTTAACTGGGGTGCTGCAGGCCTGCGTTTTAGTCTGGCCTCCCCAAATAAAACACCTTTCCTTCATTGTGGTCCATAACTGCAATGGAAACGCCAAACAAGTGACACATCCCTTTCCATCTGCCTCCAATTCTGCCTCCGTCACTCCTCCTGGGTGCTCCAGGCATTGCTCCACCATGTTCATCAACAGTAATACTGATGTTTCTCAGTATACAAGTTAAACTTTTCACTACCTGTAAAAAACCAAAACAACAAACCAACCCCCCGAGAAAGAAACAAAAAACAACAAAAAGGCTCCCAGGGATGAGCTTCATCTCACTCAGTTTTGCACAAACGATTATTTGTTGTTTGCACTGTGCTAGAAGTCAGGCTCAGGCAGACACCGGGACCCTGGTGTGCTGGGCTGCCTGCAGAAACAGAGCAGTAAAAAAACCCACTTCCCATTTGAGTAAATGAGTTGTGAATGGAATTAAACTTCCCAAATTAATAGATACCAATTTTTTCACCATAAAAATCAGAATAAATATACATGATACTGAAAAAAAGATATTAACTGACAAAAATACACATGACAAGGGAAAATATCATTTGAGTTAATGTGACCAAGGTACCACTACACTTCATATCCTATGTGGAGAAAACACTGAAGTGCAGAAAATAACCCCTCGTCCTGCACCAGTGTCATCAAAACCAAGAAATTTTTGCAAAATTTCCCCAGGTTTCTACCTACTTATTTCCAAAAAGTGAAGACTGAAAACACTAGCTTTCAAGCTCTGCCTCTTGTTTCCTTTTAGCCATGGAAAGAAGAAAGCAGAAAACCAGAAAACCTGAACAAAACACTAAAACAATGGCTTTTGTGAAGCTTACTTGCAGTTTTGAGCATGCTCCACTCTCAAAGACCATGTTTCTGATTGAAGGCTACCCTGAAAATGACAGGGCGGGCACGAGCAATTCCAGACACACTTCCCAAAAGACATGGAGTATCACCAGTAATGGGCACTTCAGTAGCAAGCTCTTATCCTGTTCCCTCTGTCGGGGACTGAGTAGGCTGCAAGAGTTAACGTCCTTGGAAACCCTGTACTGCCTATGTACTCCTCCGGGTCTGGGTGCAACATCTGGGAAAGCATTTTGGAGGGAATGGGAGTAGAAAGCTCTTTCTCACCTTCATGCCACTGCAGGGCTACACATGGTAGACCACAATCATGCCTGAGACCTTACATGAACTGCAGTTCTTTGGAGGTAGAATATTAAGTACTAAATGGTTTGCTTAGAGAAAATTTTATTCTGCATAATGAAATCATCATTATTCCCTCGTGCCACACACAGACAAAACACATATGCACCCCATATTTACAAAGTCAAGGGGCACTGTTGCAAATATTTTTCATAACCTAGAGACTGAAAGCAATCACAGATGCAATTAGACTCGCTCTCCCATCAAAGTGCCTTGGAATAACCACGTGGGCACTCTTCCATATCGGCACGGCATCAGACCTACAATGCAGACGAATGACTCCCCATGTGTAAGGTGAATTCAGAGCGCGCAAAATGTGCCAGAAATGAAATCATTTAACTTTCCACAGAGCAGCTATTGGAAGAGAAGTGGATGTACAAGCTCCTTGTGGTATGGACACCTGCCTGTAAGTAGCTGGACTCAGACAACTACCTCACTACATCCAGAGGTTCCCATTTCTGAACATCACCTTAGCTAGGCTGTGGTGGCATTGGTGAGCCTCATTTACGCCCCGGTACGTACTGCACTAGCAGACATCTGCTTTTAAATATATTCCCATCTGGAAATCTGAACGCAGTCACATCAATGGCAATAGGCTGAGGCTTCAGCAGCGCCGTTTATTAAATATTTTGTTTATCTTCTAAATAGAAACTGCATGAAGAAAGAGCAGAAAAGCTAGAAGTGAAAACTTCCATGAAGTACATCGGTTTCCACATTGGAAAGCTCTGCTGTTTATTGAAACTGGCAGTAAATTTTAAACACTAAAAGAAAGTATTTCTTAAAAAATAAAAGCATCACCCAATACAAATAGAGCCTCCCATTTAACTTTAAGCAAATTAATTTTTAAATTGGCGCTGTTTATTTAAATTCCCTGTTTCTCGAACAGCATGTGAACCTGCTGTTGCAGCTTTTTTCACCCGACAGATTTACGTGGAGGAAGGAGAGCTCTGGGATAAGGGCCTAGGGAGCACATAGGACATGAGAAAGAAAAACTGGGCTTTTGAAGCGCAAGTCTGGAAGGCAGGTGACAAAGAAGTGTTCATTTTAAAGTAGGCCAAGAATCTACACAGTTCAAGTCAACTCCAGAAGGATTATTTTAAAAATGCTGCTTCCTCCCAGTATTTGCCTAAAGAAGGGATTACAAACCTGTAAATATCTCTCTGGAACTTATAGCTAGCAAAAGGCATTAAACAGACCTTAAGAAAACAACAGGTAATGAATGGAGTTTAAAATCTACAGAGCAAAAATAACTTTTTGGTACCTCCAACTTCTAAAGTCCACTCTGAAATTGCTCAAAGGAAAATGTGAACAAAGACTAATGACAGGGGCCCTTTCATATTAAAATAATATATGGAGCAACAGCGAGCGAGAGGAATGCAATGTTTGAAAAAGCACAGACTAAATAAATCACCCATGTACTCACTAGCCCTCTCTCTTCTAAGGTGGTGTCTCAACCCAGCTATAAAGGAACATCTTGGGGAGGAAATGCTGTCATTTTCTCAGGTACAAAACCACATTTCTAAGATGTTTACTGTCTCCATGTAATGCCGTCGAAGACCCCCTGACACTGACAAATAGGCTTCATTACGTCTGTGGCAAAGGTATTTGCTCTCATCTCTCAGGAATGATACAGGCGTTGATCAAGGACAAAGCACCAAACACTAAAAAATTCATTTGCCCTGGGGGCTATATTCTGCCTGCCTCTGTAAGCGCCTAACGAAGCAGCCGTATCGTCTGCGGCAGCGGCACTGGCAAGAGTGATTCGGACCCGGTGCTGGTCGGGGCTCACGGATGAGACGCAGCAGTTGCAGCCCAGTATCTGAGCCCCACAGAGGGTGCTCTGGTGACAGCCCTTGCCTCCCTCCACCCCTCTGAGGCACGAGCAAAGCCGCAGCGTTGACCATGCGATGCCCTACGCTCACAGACTAAATCCCTTCCCACTTCACACCAACTTGATATGCCCAGGCTTTTACTGCCATTGACCCCTGAAAGCCACTCTGCCACATTCCTCTGGAAATTTGTAAATACTGAGTGAAATAAGGTTGCACAGAAACACAGAATGCTGATTACTCCTGCGATGAAAGAAAATCCTACAGAAGTGAGAGACAGGGAGCAATCTCTTCTGTATCACATGTTGTAAAATTATATCCCACATAATGTTAAAGCAAGAATCTTCCTTTATTGACTTCTTCAGGATGATTCACACAATGTTTTAAACTCCTTGGGCTTCTCCATATAGGGTAGCCACAATGAATTACAACTGGATTTAGCTGTGAGCAACTTCAGATGTGAAATCCAAAACAAATCAAATTTCCTTTTAAATGACTATGTAGGTGGTTAGATTTCTCCGGTCACAGTCCCCATGCTAGGCAGCACTTTGGGACACATTCACACCACCCAGTGTACTCTGCGTACTTAGAAAAAAAGGAAGAGCTTTAAATCTCCTCCACATGTACTATCCATTATGCATGTTTCAAGTCTCTGTGGTCTTTACCAGGCACTCGAACAGACAGCATCATTTTCCTCTTCAATTTACATAATATGCCTCAAATCTACATGCTCTCTCTATTTAACAGGAGACAGAGGATGTCTGTGAAAACTGGGTCATGATATGCAAAGGTCAGCTTTGGTACCAATAGGCCCACAATTCAGGTTAAATCAGAACACTGCAGGATTTGCAGACTAAGTAGCTTTGGATGAAAAGTGAAAGTATCTTTTAGCCATGTGGTTGGCCAGTGGGACAGTCCGTCCAGGGCCGGAGTGCACTGCCACACGCATGTCCTGGGATCACCGTCGTTTTCACTTTCTAATGACTCCTTCGCACTGTTACAGGAACCAGCCCAAAGGGTCCTGGGTGTTTGTTCTTGTTTTCCTTCTTTTCTCTCCCTAAAACAGACACCCCTGTCCTCTCAGCTTTCCATACACACCTTTTATTCACAACTATTATGCTGATAAAGGCTACAACGAAATGTATTGTTTCACCAGAGACTTTACTGCCTTGCATTTGACCTGATTAACGGCGTGACCACACGATGCTGTCCTGCTGCCTGCACTATAGCTAGCTTACGAGCCTATTTTCATTATAGTTACAGATGATTGAAAAATAATGACAAGTCAAGTGAAATTTTGCAGGGAAACTGCACACATTTTTGACTACTTTGCAGCTTTCCATTGACATTTCAGGAATGTCCAGCCAACCGGAGAGGAGGTCAAGATGTATGTCTTCAATTTTATGGCATGACAATATCTGCCTGCTTTTTGCCAAAACAATGAAATTATTTAATGTGTTTTACAGTTTTCACAGACGCATGATTTCCAGTTACACTAACTTCACAGATCAGTTATTCAAAGTCTAGTTTTTATAACCCGTATCAGCCTCTCAACAGAAGGCATGGGTTGACTCTGTGATTTACATAAAACATATCAGATTTTCATCTCTCTTCAGAGAAGAGACTCTGTAGATCTTCCACAAACCAGGGCTAGCAAAAAAATAGAAACAGCAATTCATCAAGATAAATTTAAGTATTTTTAGAATGAAATTTTGATGGGGAAAAAAATCCATAGTGAAAGGAACCAGTAGTACTTAGTTTGCACTGCTCAGCTGTCCTCTTAGAAGTGTCAACGGCAACTTTAGTTCCGCCTAAAAGGTCTGAAATAGCCATTACATATCACAAAATAACACTCCGGTTGTTTCCCTCTCCATTTGCAAAGCAAAAGCAGCCAGCTGAAGAAGGCGAGTCCCACCAGGGCTGCACGGATGCAGACCTCATGGGGAACAGGAGTTACAGTTCCCCCCATTCCTGGGGCAGACACCAGCACCCATGTCGAGCGCAATGTAGGCACACACACACTGGGAATGCAAGCCAGGACTGCTGGTTTTCACATTTTTAAAGATTACTCATTTGTAGAGTCACACATTAGTAACTTTCTTTAGGTTCACTGAAGCAGAAACTAATTCAACACAACTCCAGCCAATTTCTCACAGTTTCGCCTTGCGGAAAGAGTTGATAAACCTGAGCTGCGAGATTGCCTGTGAGCCCTGAAGGCTCTCCATCACACCCGATACCTCCTGATAGCTTTATTTGAGGATCTGGCAAAACAACAACACGAAGCTGATACTAGAAAGAGAAATTTAATACCAGCGCATCTGATTTATGAAACGTCCTAACTACTACAGGTTTCACTTGCAGTTTTTCTAGTCGGAGAGACGATGTGTAATTCAAGCTCGCCCCCCAGTGGACTGCATGCCCACACCAGTACACTAAGTTTCTGGGACACTAGTGAGAAGTATTGGGCAGCTAGACCATACTATGCTGAAAAAAAACCTAGGGGTCACTCTAAGAGTATTAAATGCAACTGTTACCATCTATAATACTTTGTTTCTATTTTTAATTAAGTTTAAAAGATGTACACTTTCCAACCAACAAGGCTGTTCAAAATGCCTCATTTTTTCCCCCCCCGTATCCAAACAACTGTGAATGTTTTAGTGGCTATGTATATATAGTAAATGAAAAAAAAAATGTTTTCAAACACATACTGCTTAGGTAAAAAATTGCCTGCAAGATCAACCTTAAAAAAAAAAAAAGTCCAGATTATGCAATGTTGAGTTTCTGTGATCTTTTCTCAGAAAGTTTCCTACTGAAACTTGCTCACCCTTGCGTGCATAGCTGTCATACTTCATTTATACTTATCCAAAACTGCACGCTAATTACTGTGGGTCATACGTGAATAATTAACTTCTTTTCCCTGAAGCAAAAGTAAAGGCCAAGATAAAAAATGTAAGATGAGATTAATACATAGAGTATGCTCATAGTCAGTGCTACACGCAAAATCAGAAGATCACAGAATCACAGAAGATACTAACTTCTTACCATGACCTATGAAGAGCTCTGTAAAACACATTTAATTGTAACAGCACGATACAGATTTTTCTCACTGGATCTGTTGGCTAAATTCAGCGCTCGCCTTCTCTCTAGTCTATGCTTCTTACATTGCAGCAGGCATGAAGACATGACAACATAAAGCAGTTAATATCTGACCATTTAATGAAGGTTTTTGATTTGACATTATTTTTCCTTTCTCCCTGAAGGAATAAACCAACATCCAACATGACTGCGAAATATTTCAGGCAGCTGCCTTTTGGGGTGGGGATTCATCCCGGCCAGCTAACAGGTAGGTATCTGGGCTTCCTCTGTAGTCAGCAGCGAAAGAAAGGCACTTTTGCAAGCCAAACTCTGGGTCGACCTGAAGACGGAATAACGTGCCCCAGAGGTGCCAATCCCTCCACCTGGAGATCCCAGACAGATAGCATAGCCTAGACACCCAGCTGCTCGGGAACCAAGGCTGGGGAGATGGATCCTACGATTACAGCAAGTACAAAAACTCCCTTGATGCTGCTGGAGAGTTACAGCTGCAAAGAGCTGTAATTACCAACACCATTTCACGTCTTCAGTGCCAAGTTTTGAGCACCCTAAACAGACAGTCTGAGATTCAACCATGCAGACTATCTAACGCTGATTTGGGTGCATTACCCGCAAGCGCTGGTCTGCCATAAGATCACTAACAAATGCACTTCACAGTGATTTAAAATATCATGGCAGAGAAGAGCCTTCTGTATTTTTGGGCTAACTTGGGTGTGACATTTCTGAGATTGCTCACATCTAGTTTTGTAACTCAGCTCCTTACATGGTGCCTGCTTATACTGCTGGGCTGGCCATCAAACTTGCAGGCTAGAAAAGAGTGACGTCCCTCTGGCATAAGCACGTAAGCAGTATTTTTGATTCAGCCCAAGAAATCTAATGTTTTCGTGTCCCTGGCTGAGCTCTCTGCCTTCTAATAAGTTACAGCCATATAATGCTCAAAGGGTGATACGGGCAAGAATAGAGAAACTAGAAGGGGACAGGGAGAAGGGAAGGGACAGAACAGCATTAGATTGGGATAAAAGAAGTAAAACAAGAATGACTGAGAGCAAGGTGAAAGGGTAAGGGTATATAAAACATTTTGGAAGAGTATAGATGAAAGACTAGACTGAATATGGGAAACGAATAGGGAAGAGAAAAAAAAAATTAAGACAAGACATGATAGATTAAGAGAGAGGAGAAGTCACAAGCATTAACAGGAAGATACGAAGAAACTAGAATAATTGGCCTGGAGGGAAACGTAATTAAATTCCCAGATCACCAGAACATTTCCACTGTTTAAGCAAGGGACTCTTACCTTACAGAAATTGGTTTAGTAGGGGGTATTAGGACGGAGCCTTGTTCAGTATTCCTCTCAACAAAAGTCCTACCAACCAAAAGACATATTGGAAAGAGTGATGGAGACACGGCTTCATTTGAAATGAAGAAGCCACCACTTCATTTTTTAAAATAGTATCTCATACTCTGTAGAGTACATCGCACCACTGAAAGCACCAGCAGACTCTCAGCAAAGAGCAACATAGTGCTACACGCTGGATAAACACCATCTTTTCTCCAAGGAGTTACAAGAATGCTGAAGTTCATTAAGAGCAGAGAGACAATAAATTTAATTTAAGCAAATCAGCAGTAGAGTAAGGAACAGCACTGAAACTCAAAGTATTCTGTCCACTACCTTTCTAGCCATCCATGTGATCCCCTTTTCAATTGTTCTTGATGACTTCAAATTACTGCTCCTGAGTTTATCTACCATAAAATTACAACAATTACCCACCCCTGTTTCAGGTACCCTTACATGCCTGTCATGTAGACTAGTAACTGTCTATAAAGTTAACAAGGACACCAGGTATCGATTAAGTGATAAGTATTACCATCACTGAATGGGGCCCAGCTCATCTAGGCACCTCTCTTGCATCTCTGTTGCAGGGATCTAGTGGAACCTATTCTCATTAAGTGACTGACTTCCCTCTGCAGTATGTGGAGGGCGCCTCTGAAAGCCTCCAGAAAGAAATACCAAGCTCTTGAATTTACACTCTGACTGGTCCCATGCAATAACCACCCATTGTTCGCTGAAGCACAGTAGGTATGTCCCTGGAGGCCACTTTTCTGTTTAGTTTCATCTGAAAGGAGTCTGGTTTGTGCTGACACCACTCTTCTGCTGCAAAGTGGGGATGACAGAAAAGTTTAGTTCAAAAGCACACCCTCGATCTGCACCAGAATGCCAATGCTGACGCATTCGCAGACATCTCTGTTATTTACGTACAGGCCTTTGGCTCTTGGTGTAGGATGACAAATTCAATGTCAGTGCCAGCAAAGATTTACCTGTGTGCGTCCTCCGATGAGCCTTCAGGTGGGAACTTTTTGTGTATACTTTGTTGCATCCCTCAAAGTCACACCGATGGATGCGCCGCTTCCTGGAGTCTGGAGACTCGGACCTTCTCTGACGCCTTGTGCTCTCAATACTGAACGGTGAAATTGAACTAAAAAACAGAACAGAAGCAAAAAAAATGAAGCAAGAGTATGGTGCATATCCTGGGCCTCGAAAGATCAGATGTAATATACCACTGCACCAGAAGTGACCTTAACAATAAATTAATATTTGAAACAATTCGTGCTTGAACTAGAGTGCATTTTGCAGTATGAAATAATTCAAGTCTTAATTTACAAGTGCCTAATGCCAGAGAAAACACCATGATCCTTGAAATACTGCTCCAATAATGAAGTAGCCTGACTTTATCTGAGCTTTACTTCTATTTTGCATCCAAGCTCACTGAACCCTGTGCTTTCTAAACAACTTTATATATAGCCTTCATAATTTCTGTCTGACAAGTTTAAATAAATAAAAATCCTGAAGCCTTTTATGAAAAAAGTGTTTTCAGTACCCAGATCTGGACTATGGATCCTCACATTTGGCCGAACAGCTGTTGTTTGCTTGCATACAGATTGCTAAGAGATCCATATCACCCTGCAGCAGCGATTTTTCCATTTACTTATTTAACAATTCTCAATCTATCACCTGCAAGTCAATGAACTTTATTTCGTTTCAGACCACCGATAAATAAAAAAGTTTATTAGCACAGGGCCAGCAAATGATCCCCACAGAAATGCTTATGCTCAGTGAAGATACTCCATTTACAGCAACATCCTGCAGCCTATCAGTTATCCCAATTTGAAGCAAACAAAAAAGTAATGTTGAAGGCACACTGCTTTATTTTATAAATACAGTATGTACCAAGTCTAATGCTTGAAGAAAGCCTGATACCACAATGCTCTTGCCTTGGTTAGATAAACTTGTGTCATAAACTAGTATCAAGCTGGTATGCCAAGATCCAAACCCTCATCAGCTTCCACTGATTACATTACCCAGCTATAAATCATTATTAATTGATCTCCTTATCAACCCCATTATGGTTATACCACACAGCAGTCACGTTCACCTACAATTATACTAGCCTGTTTAGCTGCTTTAAGTACTGGAACAACATTGGCCTTCATTAAGTTTCTGGGACTTCCCCCACATTCCTGGGATTATTGACATTGAAGGTAAATGACCTAGAGATTCGTCAGCCAGCTCTTTGGAACTCTTAAGATTTGAGTTCACGATTCTCCTGAAAGAATTTGTGACTGGCAAATGAAAATGAATCGGAGGAAAAGAAACTGAATCTGATCACGAAGAGAAGTAAGCACGGCCCTTTGGGGAAGCTAAGATACCAAGAAAGGCATTTGAAAGAAGCACTGATGTTGACGCATCTGTTGAGAAGCTCCTGTGTGAACACAAATCTTCCACCTTCTCTTACAACAGCCAGTCCTGTTAAAGCTATAGCTGCTCTGCCATAAACTTCATGTTTAGAGACCTCCAGAGTTTGCTGAGGACTATTTATATTGGGTTAAAACTTTGCCTAAATCATCTCGTATCGTTAACATGTGATTTCACTGATGTTCCAATTCACTGCATCACAAATCTTTCAGCCTTGAATTTGTGATAGTTAGAATCACAGAACCACAGAATGGTTGGGGATGGAAGGGACTACAAGGATCATCTAGTTCCAACCCCCCTGCCATGGGCAGGGACACCCTACACTAGACCAGGTTGCCCAAAGCCCCATCCAACCTGGCCTTGAACACTGCCAGGGAGGGGGCAGCCACAGTTTCTCTGGGCAACCTGTTCCAGGGCCTCACCACCCTCACAGGAAAGAATTTCTTCCTAAAATCTAATCGAAATCTCCCCTCTTTTAGTTCAAACCCATCACCCCTTGTCCTATCACTGCACTCCCTGATATAGAGTCCCCCTTTGTCTTTCCTGTAGGTGCCTTTAGGTACTGGAAGGCCACAATTAGAACTCCCTGGAGCCCCCTCTTCTCCAGGCTGAACAAATTAGTCATTTTTCTTGTTGTTTCTCTTCTTTTGTTTCTATTTGTTTAAGAATGTTTGCAGTACAACCCTAATTTAAAGCACTACTTAAAAAATGGAGTACTCTCTCTCTGACAGCCCTCTTTTTCTCTTAACACTTTATATTCACATTTCACCTCTAGGCAAAGAGATTTTCCAGATTAATTATTTCTGCCTATAATACTATGTGTGTAAACGGGCATGCGGGGAATTTCTGAAATGAAGGAAGAAATGGATGGAGGGTGTCATATCAACATTAACTAGCAAAAAGTAGTTCCCAAGAGAGTAAGACACATCAGCACTTTAACTATGTGACAAAAACACAGATATGTTCAGCTGTCACAGAAATGGCTTAGGAATTGCAGTTAAGCATCTGCATCTCAGGGCAGATAGAGGTCTTGGGTTAGATGATTCAGTGAGAACGGTCTCACTACTCTGTTTCTTTTTTTAAACATGCCATCAGCTAAAATAAAGAACAAACATGTAATCAAATCTTAAAGCTCAATAATGAAGGTACAAAATCCAGCGCTCAAGACCAGAAAATCTTTATCTTTAAAAATAAATATTTGTGCACCATTTTTGCCGCATGTGATTTATGAGCTGTCTTAAAAGGCTATTTTGTAACAGGGCGTTCAGATCCTGGATAGTACGGATTGTTTAAATGGGAGGAGGATCAAGTTTGTAGTGCTGCCACAGCTTCCAGCCCTGAGACAAAACGAACCTTGAGCAGAATCAGCACCTCATAAAAAGCTATTTGTCACGTACAAGCAAGTGACCTCACTGCTGGGAACTGCTCTGTGCTTTCCTGGGTATTTATACAGGAGACGGTGGCATAAAGCAGTGCCGCAAAGGTGGCACGTGATCAGTGCTGCTGCTTCTTAACTGGATTGCTCCTTCCTTCTAAAAGGCGACGTATCCTACCTATTCCACGACAGGGAAACCAACCTAGTAAGCCACAGAAGGTGCCATGCAGTGTGATCATCCTCCGCGAGCTCCACAGCCATCGCTCGCTCAGCGTGCCAAGGAGAAAGGTTACCGTCAGCTGGAACCAGCAAACAGAACCTCATGCCTTCCCTTGGCAGCAGCCCAGGCTAAATGACAAACCAGCCAGCAGAAGGGACTCGTGTGGCAAGTGAGAGCACACCTCCAAGGTGATCCTCCTCTGCCGCTCTAACCCACGTGGCACAGGGGCGCCCTGTAGTGCTCGCCGCTGGAAAGGAGCTAGATCCTACCTGATACCACCAGCCTTGTTTTAGCCTTACAAAAGCTGTGTAATTTTTACTTTTTTTTCTAACTGGAGATACCACAGGAAGCCCTAAATAGAGCACAAGGTGCTTTTTTGCACTTCCTCAGGTTAGTAGCTCTTGCAGTAACTGCCAGTTGATTAGGTGAGGTTCTTTCCCTCGGTCACGAACCAGTAAAGAAACACTCTCTCAAGCAAGTTCTACAAAATACCCTCACCGGCCACACAGAGACACACAAAAAAAATCCTCAAAACCATGTTTTGTGCATTTTAAAGGTGAGGGGGTTTCTGCCAGGAGGCTCTGGTCAGCACAGGGCTCCAGAAACTACTGTTTGATGGCACCTTGGTGGACAAAGACTATGAAAATGGACATGACCGGGAACTCACAGGATTTTTTTTTTTAATTTTTTCTGTTTTTACAATGTGTTTTAAAATAATGTAAAATAAAGTAAAAAAAACAAAACCCAAAAACAACAAAACAACCCACCAACAACTATATTGTAGCAGCCTCTCTTGCCTGTAAACGTCCCTCACACACTGCCCAGAGTGAAGACCTGGAAACACATCAGCCGCCACGAGCTGCCAGTTCTGTTAATGGCCAAGATCTCCAGCAGCCTTCAAAATTCAAGGTGGGGTTTAGCAATAGGACTGATACCACAGGTAAGGTCCCAGGCGAAAATGCAGGGTGTATCAGATCACTGCGGGTACCTCAAGCTTGAAAGGCAAAGTAGCAAAGAGGACAATTGTATTTTGACCTGTCAGCTTGCCGTTTATTTATCCGCAGTTCGTTATTTCTAAACCCAGTGTGATTTCTGTATCAGTGCAGAAACTGTTACACTAACAGAACTCCTGGGAGCCTGCTGGTTGCCTCTGTAAGCAGCTGCAACGCCTGCAGTCAGCACTGCTCGGAGGGTGAAATGAATGAAACCAATGCAAGCATTTAGGGTGATTTACAAAGCTTCAGCTGTGTTATTTCCAGCTAGAAGTGAACACATGCATCTCTGCAACTCACACACGGCTAAGGGCTTGTCTCTGATGCAAAAAAAGTCTGCAATGTAAAACAAAGACTGGGGCTTCGCCAGTAGATGGCCATCAAGTTCTCTTGAACATGATCCACGCTGCACGCAACAGGGACTGTAACCACCCTGGTAATGCAGGATTATTTTTTCCTTTTTACGCACGCTGCCTGTGACCTCCTGGGTGTTTTGCCTCTGATCTACATACAGACTGCAAGGGGCCCTTGGCATACACAGTAACACTGTTAAAAAAAAGGGTAACGGGTCTTTTTAAACTGATCCTGATTTTCTGAGTGATATGCAGAGCAGAGCTGCCCAGGCAGCACAGCGTGTTTAGTACAGCCCTGAACTGTGTTCAGTGCTGCGACACACCACCAACATGCCACGGGGCGAGAAGCACGCTGGCTGCTCCCCACAAACACCCTGCTTACGCGCTCTCCCCCTGCGGCAAACACGCAGCGTTACCTTTGCCCGCCAAAGCACGAGCTTCCTGGCGCTGCTGGCGGCTCAGCGAGCTGGGCAAGAGCTGGCTGCGACAAACAGCACAGAGCCGGTGATGTGCAACGAGCCGCTGCTTTGCTCTTTGCCATCCAAACCCAAACAGTGTCTCAGTGTTGTGTTCTCATCATTGCGATTGCCACCTTTACTCTTCCTCCATCCCTCCGCCATGAGCTCAGGCTCTTTGGCTGTGTCTCCTGCCTGCCTCGCAAAAGATCTCACGGAAAACACAATGACTCAGGGCCAACAGGTACAGATCAGCTTGTGCCCAAATTCCACCCCCCCACTTTACCATACATCTCTCCTTTACAGCATTCAGCCTGCATTACCTGCCTCCCCAGCTCACACTGTAGTTAAACTAGAGACTTCTGGCTGCACCTTAATAGTCCACAGCTGCTAAAAGCAGACACTAACTTCACTCTGGGGTGAGACCCAGACATGTATCAGCTGTGTCCCCTCCACTCTGGCTACCACAAGAAGGAGAACCAAACAGGGCTCAGCCCTGTGTGGCATCTGCTAAGCCTGGATGAGGGGCTTCATGGCCAGAGCGTGCCCCATAAGGTCTGGTCCTCTCATGTTTCTCAGGTTCTGGGCTGCTGAAGGATGAGATCTGGCTAAGCTGGTGCACCAGGACAGTTCCTGCTCCAGTGGCTTTTCCTTGTGTCGACATTGGCACTTGTTTGATCCTGCAGTAACCCAGTTCAGGGAACCACAATGATGATGTTTTGGGTTTGTATAGCAAGGTTTTAGTAGCAGGGGGCTACAGGGGTGGCTTCTGCGAGAAGCAGCCAGAAGCTTCCCCTATATCTGATAGAGCCAATGCCAGGCGGCTCCAAGACAGACCTGATGCTGGTCAAGGCCGAGCCCATCAGCCATGGTGGTAGCACCTCTGGCATAACACAGGAAGGGGAAAAAAACCCCACTGTGTAACTGCAGCTGGAGAGAGAAGTGAGAAGATGTGAGAGGAACAGCTCTGCAGACACTGAGGTCAGTGCAGAAGGAGAGGGAGGAGGTGTTCCAGGCACTGGAGCAGAGATTCCCCTGCAGCCCATGGAGAAGACCATGGTGAGGCAGGCTGTTCCCCTGCAGCCCGTGGAGGTTGATGGTGGAGCAGATATCCACCTGCAGCCCATGGAGAAGCCCATAACACAGCTGGTTTGCTGGCAGGACTTGTGACCCTGTGGGGAACCCACACTGGAGCAGTGTGTTCCTAAAGGTCTGCAACCCATGGAAGGGACTCATGCTGGAGCAGTTCATGAAGAACTGTAGCCCATGGGAAGGGCTGATGTTGGAGAAGTTTGTGGAGGACTGTCTCCTGTGGGAGGGAACCCGCGCTGGAGCAGGGGCAGAGTGTGAGAAGTCCTCCCCTTGAGGAGGAAGGAGCGGCAGAGATAACGTGTGATGAACTGACCACAATCCCCATTCCCCATCCTGTGCTGCTCAGGGGGAGGAGGGAGAGAAATTGGGCGTGAAGTTAATCCCATGGAGAAGGGAGGGGTGAGAGGAAGGTGTTTTTAAGATTTGGTTTTATTTCTCATTAGTCTGATTTGATCAGCAATAAATTAAGCTAATTTTCCCAAGTCCAGTTTGTTTTGCCCTTGACAGTAATTGGTGAGTGACCTCTCAATGTTGACCCATGAGCCTTTCGTTATATTTTCTCTCCCCTGTCCAGTTGAGGATGGGAGTGACTGAGCAGCTTCGGTGGGCACCTGGCCTCCAGCCAGGGTCAACCCACCACAGACAAAAAGTCAATTCTGCAAAAAACCCCCTCAGCAGCTTGCTTGCTTTTGGTGGTTTAACTCCCTAAATAGTTGAGTCTGCCAAGTACCTGCACTGGTACATGGCAGAGGACGGGAACCTGTGGCCAAGGGCCAGAGGAGTGTCATCACCCCTTCCACTGGCAACCAGCTGTGATTACCATCCATGTCACAACTTCCATGAAATTCAGAGTTTGTATGAAGGTATCGAGAATGTGGACATAAGTGATCAACACAAGAAACAACTAGAAAATCCACCTAATGAGGTTTCCACATAATGAAGCTTCTTCTTGTGATACTTATGTATGTAACACACATAAACACATAAATAGGATGAAAACAAAAATTGGGAGATAGTACCATCCTAAATACTTAGGAGGTGACAACGTGCCTTGGCAATACAGGACAGAACCAACAGGCAAACATTCATATCTTACCCTCAGACCAAATTTGGACATCCGGATATTAAATGGTTTTTCTTTGTTTTTAAAGTGAAAACTAATATAAATATACAATATTCAAATACAAAAATAATGTTTAAAATCAGCAATGTGAATCATTATAAGACATGCAAATCTTCTGGGCCAGCCTTTCAGTTATGGTAACTAAAAATTCAGGGAAATGAGATAAAAGCAGAAAACTAGAATATAACATGTCTGCATTCAGATGGTAACGAGCAGTTGAAGAAAATCCTCGGATCTCTAGCATTCACTTGGCGTTCAAAGGGAACCTAGGCTGCAGAAACATTGTGAGTTTTGGCCACTTAACATTTTTATAAACTAGAGCTCTCAAGTGAACAAATATGGACATCAGAATCAAGATTTCTGCGTTATTTTTTAAAATCTTGGCCTTTGGATCCAGCGGTGGGATGGCATCCCCTGAGCATGTCAGTGGATCTCCCGCAAACCCATGGCAGCTGTCAGTCCTCCCTTGGGTGACGCTGGGCAGCAGCACTGCTCAAGGCTCACAGAGCAGCTCCCCACCAAGGACAGTCAGAAGCAGGGACAACCACGGTCCCAACACCTTTGCTCGGCTCCTCTGGCAGATTTCTGAGTCAAGTGAGCACGTGCACAGCAGCATGCAGCTCATTCAGGGAGCTAATCTCCCTTAAGATAAAGCATCCTCTCTCTGTTAAGACCAAGTTTCAGACGCTAACAGGCATGATATGGGTACTCTGTGTGGTTCTGAAAAGGGGAACTGAAGCACATTTCCCGGTTTCCAGCTCTCAGTTACTTTCTTTTGTAGCCGCTTTTCACATAATGTAATTTTATTTTCCGATAGCTCGTATAATGTTACCTTCCCACTCAGGATATTGGTGAAAGTATCCTTATAAACACAACATATTAAACTGTGAAAAAGTAAGATATAGATTATTTTTCATTACTGTTTATAAAACTTCACCTACAGTACAGTAAGATGCCAAAATCATACTATATAAAAACATAGCAGTTTTGTTGCTTTAACATGCTTAATAAAGATCAGTGTAATCTCCTGATAGTCTTCCCCTCAAATATTTATTTATTGCTTTTTTTTTCAATACAAAGTTTCTACTGTCTCCCCTTCACAGACAAACAGATGCACATGCATATATACATATGTATTTTTTCCTTCTCTTTGATTCTTAGATTCTAATTAATGTTTCATGAAAGGCAAACATCTGCCTTAGGAATGTTAGACATTAAAACATATCACGCAGTACTTAAGGCGATCATAAAAGGAAAATATGTACTACTCTTTTATTAGCAGTAGTTACTTCAATCAGTGTACTTTAAGGTGATGTTATACTGGAAATTACACTTTTTGTCAAGAAAGAAAGGAAGAATTTGGCAGCATACACAAACAGTACACATATTAAATAGGAAAATCACATGGGTAAGCAAGTCACAGATAAGAGATGATTTGAATACATTTGGTTCAGAAAATGCCTGAGCTGGAGAAGGTGGAAATCACGCCGGGAACAGACAGCAGTAGAGGCACGCTAAGTTTGCCCTGGTACGCTCTGTCCTAGGTGTTCACTTCTGGCTGCTGCCAGAGGCAGAGCCCAGGCAAGAGGATCCTTGGCTCCGTCTCCATACGGCCACTACGCTGCTCTTACATCCCTATCCCAGGTGGTCAGCAAACAAAATACCCTGCACATCTCTGACCACGACTTTTTCTGCAGCATTTATTGCCACTGAGACCAGCTACAGTTATTTGAACTGTTGAGCTGCCTTGCAATACCCGAGTGTGTTAGAATATCTCTCTGGCTGTGGCGGAACTGAAAGCATGACTGCACGCAAAATAAACTTCTGGCAGCAGGGCAGAGCTTTGGGTCTACTAGGAAAAGCACCAATGTCAGCCATGGCATTGTCTTACCAAAATTATCCATCACCTCTGTTATCAGCTGTGTTAAACTGAGACATGAGAACCAGACAGTTGCCTGATCCTCCTGAGCTGTGTTCATGCTGTGGGATCTGGGAGTGCTTTCCAGCTCCTAAGGAAGTGCTGACCTGGGGTATATCCCAGCTTCCCACTGGGCTCAGACCTGAGCACAGACCACATTCTCCTCTTTCACACTGCTCCTCTGTGCTGGGTTTCTACAGAAAGGAAGCTGGGCCAGAAAGTATCTATGACATGCTCCAGCATGTCCCCCAGATCTGATGACTGGAGGATTGGTACTGCAAAGCATGCTGCCGATAGAGAAAACCTGTCAATCAAGCCTGTGATGAAATGCCACTAAAAAAAAACAAAACAAACCACTCCAAAACTTTCTACCTATTTTACCCTTACCACTAACTATGAAAGTTTCACCCTAGAGACTTACTGTGTAAAAATGCAAAGGAATTACATGTCAACTACCACTGCTTACGTAATTAAAATGTTTATTCCTGGTTTTGTGTAAGTTCACGGCCATACGACAACTTGTACCACGTGCAGATCCTGCTGTAAGAACCAGAACCTGGGCCACCCTCCAAGAAGAGACAAACTTCCTCCTGCACAACTACATCCAGCCATAGCCAAGCATGGGCAACAGCAGCTCCCGGACCTGTGATACCCCAACTGAATTACTGGGCTGCTGCCGAAAAAAGATAAATTTCACATTTCTCCTAACATGGCAGGACACACAGAGCTTGTTTCTACCTGTAAAAGTTTTAGAAACATTTGATGGTAAGGCTCTGGTGTTTTACACATGGACAAAATACTTTCAGTAATTTTAAACAAAATCCCAGTTCATTGCTCTCTATCTTCCCCTTGGTTTGGATAGATGGACTCACATTAGATGAGACACTTCGCCTTAGGTTTTACCATAGATTTTGAGGTGACAAACAACAGCAGTTGTTTAAATCTGTTTAGGAGTTATTTTTTTCTAACACGTGTAACGTAATAAAGATGCGCAGCCACACGATCCACAATTTCAGCTCTTCAAGACAACTGAGCGCAGTGCAAAGACTACGGATGCTGAAGCCCACGCCAACACCTCCTTTGGTAACATGCCACATCACTGTGGAATGGAGAGTAATAGAAAAACTCAGCTGGGGAGGGAGCTGTGGGGGTCACCTGGGCCAACCTGCTGCTCAACAGGGTTAATTTCAGAGCTAGATGAGATTGCTCGTAGCCTTGTCCTGTTAGTCTGAAAATGTTCAAAGATAGAAAAAAAAGCATCTCTCTGGGCTACATGTTCCAGTGCTCGGCCACACTCGTGTTTTAAAGGAAATCTCTAATGAACACTTTTTCTAAACACTTCCTACATAAATGCTTGTATTTATAAATACACAAATCTACACATTATAATGAAAGATAATTAAATGATCATGAGCTAATGCAAGCCTGAATTTCTTTCTTTTTAAAACAAAAAAATAGCTTACGTTGCTTTAGCCCAATGTTCCTTCAACCTAAAGTGGAAATCCACGAAAATAAGGAAACCTCGAGCAGCAGGAAAAACATACCTTCACAAAGAACTTGCAGGTGGGATAAGGTTGCATGAGCAAAGGGCTGTTCTTTGGATCTGAAGACAAAGCATTGTACATCTTCCTGAAAGCAGGAATAGTTCCTGAAATCCTGTATGTCAAATGTGTTTGATTCATGCTAGTTCAGGCCTGAGAGCTGAACCTGGTCTAGCAGAGAAAGAGCATCTTATTGCATTCCGTTCCTTTCAGAGCTGGCAGAACAGCAGTGATCATTCACAGGATCTCTAACGCACCAGCCGTTCTCACACTCCTTCCAGACGGAGGCTGCATCAATGCCGAGCCTGTTCTTTCTTTTTTGTCCCCTTCTAAACAGAGCAGAAAATTGGATAACTGAGTACCTCCAACTCAGCTTTGAGAGCACAGGGCCCTGCTTTTTACCTTTCCCGTTCCTTTCTGATTCATACTTCTCCTTCATGTTTTTCTGGCAACACATATGCAAACAAGCTATGGCAATACTGGTATTCTCAGCAGAGGAAATTAAAAAAGGGAAATAAAGACTACTCTGTTGGAGACATGGGCTGAGCTGAAATTTCCAGCATGGAAATTAGATGAGTATGTACATACTCATGTCTTTCATCTTTGTTCTGATTACTTGCAGAAACAGCACAGACGCTCCACTTTCTAGTGCAGGACTCCCTGCGCATTGTACCTTGCTCCCCGCATTTCACTTTCTTCTTATACCTCTAATTCTGGGTTCTCACACCTGTGCAGCACAGTAGTCACTTCCAGTGTCTGTGCAATGATGACTCTTGCCCATGCATCCACCTCCTCTTGTTGGTCAGACTAACAAACGTGGAACTGATCACTGCAGTGGTGATTAAATAGTCTCTCTTGTGCAGCCTTAACTGACAACATTATTGTGTAACATCTTGCCCGGTCAGTGACATTAAATGAGGACATTGCATCCACTGGGACTGAAGCTCGTGTGAGTGACCTTTTCTTCCTTCCTGTTCAGAAGGGTTATTATTGATATGTTCAATATTTGATTACCCTAGATACCTATGTATAACGCAATTATGGGTGGTCATCGGTCATACTCCATGTCATCATGCAGATTTTGGTAACTACTAAATAGTTGACTCCATTGAAGTGTACAGTTCGGTGCTTATGTATATAAAGATAATCTGCCATCCATAACCTGCCACCCACGTCAGAATGTCATCTCAAAAAACCTACTTTGTATGCCCCACAGCCCTCTACAAGCTCCTGTCCCTGAGAATAGATATTACAAAGAATTCATCTATTGTAGATGTAAAATAAGTATTATACCTATTTGATCTGGCTAGGAGAAAAGGGACTAAAGTAGTTAATTTGGGGACCAAAAAAATTATTGAGCACGAGATCATACTTCAGAGATCTGGCTTTCTTTTTCTAGAACTACTTTCTAATTGATATATTTTGAGATTCACAGGTTTTTTTTTCCTTCCAGAGCACCATCTCCTACTGAAAGATTTTTTTAATAAAAGAACATGAGAAAATATTCTATAAATCAAAATTGTTACTATACCCCAGAGGCCATACAGATTGTGTTACCATGCATTTTCGTTAACGGCGAGGAACCCTGATGTATTTATGTTATACAAGAAGCTAGGTCTCCTATTCAATATGCCAACTTGTACCTGGCTTTACAGCTATGCATGTTGATGAAGTGTCTCTTCGTTTAGCTTATGAGATCCTTGCTACACCTTTTTTGCTGGTTTGTGTTTGAAAAGCAAAATAAGTGCAGTGAGATCCAAATCCATGAACAGAGCACTAAAACACTACTGGAATACGAAAAAACCCCATTACCTTCTCCTTGCATCTGTGGATTTCCACATCTATTTATAATATAGTCTCACCTGAAAACCAAGCAATGTTCTGGGCTTCACTGGGTCCAGTTCCTCAGCCTTCTCTCCTGGGGACTGCCATTTATTTTCTCTTCCCATGCTTTCTTTTCCTCCTCTGTTATCCCAGACTTGCTGCCACCTCCCCAGCTGGGAACTGCCTCTCTAGAGAATCACAGGGCCAGGCTTTGTCGCTCAGTAATACATTTACATAGGCAGAAATTCATACGTTGCAATTTCACTGCATTTGTCAGTGTACGAAAGATTTCTAGTGGCTTCATCTGCCATGGAATAGAAGGTGTCCCTGAAAGTTGTATAAATTACCCAGCCATACAATTTCTGAGAAAGATGAACCCATGATTAACATCTAGGAGCTGAAAGAGTTACCGTGGCTTTTTACTGGCCTTGCACAGATAAATTGGACCATGTGGGCAACCGTTCCTGTTCTCTTCCCCATCACTGAAATCAACCTAATTTCCATGCAGCGAATACTCAGTCTGCACTCTGAGTAACTGCAGGTAGGTAGAGTCTTTCCATGTGTAATTAATTAGGCAACAGAACGCTGACCGACTTCTCACATATACCGAAAAGGCAAATTTCAACAATTCCTTGTTTATCATTACACCAGTTCTGCAGTCAGAAGGATACCCAGTTTGGATGTGGGCCTCAGAAGGTCCGGCAAAGCTACCATTGTCTTCAGTAGAGTCAGACACACGATCTCTCAACAGAAAGAGGAAACCAGAGTAGTGTGTTTTTTACAAATTGGTCTCCTTAACACTTTCTCACCAAGGCAGCACTGTGTTTACCATCTCAAGTGCTCAGGGGCAGGGCAAGGTTTAAGAGCAAAATGTATTCTGTAGGCAGACTGCGTACATCCATAAGGTATGTTTTATACTAAGAAATCTAAGGAAATACATCTTTAACAGACCTGTTTGTCACGTTAGAAATTGTTCCATTTGCACACAGAGTACAGAGTCTCTATTCTTCATGATAAAAACCTCATAACACTTTTTCAAGAGCATCGATTAAGCTGGTGGCCAAGCAGCTCCACTCCTCTGGGTTTCACTGGGTTGATGTGGCTGCATGGGCTTGCTCTCATGCTCCTCCACTTAAACAACTAGGTGGCCCTCAGTGTATCTATTTCTCGGTCAGGAAAAACTGTGGATGTCTTTAGGATGGCAATATTCTTCTTTAAAAACGCAAGAACAAAATCCTGAGGACTCTTCCCCATCAAAATAAAGGGTCAAGATTTTACTCTATGCATGCTCCAGCCCTGCTAAGGTGAATTCAGACCGAGGACTTCACTGGTTATATAAATTATCACTTTGTATGTGAATTTATAGGAAAGTTCTCATGCGAGGATTTAAATTGGGTAAGATCTAAATGAAATTGCCTCTTCGGGTTTTTTTTAAATGTAACACAATGCATTCTCCTGATAAGAAATGTTTTCCCACTGGCTAAAGGGTGTATGTCTCCCTCTGGGATGTCAAGTATTCAATTATTTGAGGGAAATTATTTTACTATTATTGCCAACAGACATTGAATGTTTTGTTCAGAAAAGGATAAAAATATACAAAGTTGAACAAGCTTTGCAACTGTCAGATTTTTGACCCAGCCCTTCCCTAAAGACTAGCAACAGGCAAAACTACGTTTGCAGGCTTTATGAAATAAATTTTATTTAATTTCATCCTAAAAAAAAATATTTAGATAACTATTTAGAAACAATGTTGCCCAACTAAAGAAAGAGAGAGAATACATAGTTACGTAGCACTGTAGCTAAATGAACACTTTTTCAGAGGAGGTTAAATAGTCACCGCTTTCAGATTAGCACATGTTTTCCTTTGATTTGAAAATGGCTGAGGGAGGAAGGAAGGAACTTGGTTTCCATCCACACAGAAACATGACCCAGTTGCCAGCAGGATTTCTTGCAGATGCCTTAGGAACTCATAGCGGGTCTCCTTCATTTGCATGATACTCCTTGTACTATTTAGTGCTAAAGAATATTTCTAAGCCTTGTTATTGCTTGATGTATTTATTTTTCAAACTATTGTCACTATCATTTATTTTTACACTTGGAAGCACACTCACGTTACAAAGGAAATCTTGCAAAGTGAAGCAAATCTGTCCAGCTGCTCTTTCTGAAGTGGGTGCATCCCTCCTGACTGCGTCCCCTGTAACGCTGAGAATCAACGGATGGTAGTAACGGGCAACTCAGTTTCACCTTGCTAATTTATGCGTGATACTCATTAGCGCACTGCCAAGCACAGTTTTTAAGTCCCAAAGGCAGGTCAACAGATCTCAGTGGCTAGAAGAGAGTGCTCTGAATTTCAAGCGTCTTCAGTGTGTAGTCAGGAGCACCTGTCTGGGTCCCAGCGGTCCCCTGCTTTGCTACAGGTTTCCTGCATATATTACCCCAAAGTCAGTTGTGCTGACCCACGATCCAGTTCATTCATCTCTGGAATTTCTATTGCTTCCCTGAAAGAACTCATCTCCTCAATTTTCACCATCAAGACATTTGGCTTAACAACTTAAATCTGCATCAGGGCTTCTTCAGTTATACTTCTTAAACTTCCTTTTTTGGAAAAAAGCAAAAGAAAAATCCCCCACGCTCACTTCTGGATATTTCCCCCTCTCTAATCTATTAAAATCTCTGCTTGTTTACTGAGTTCTTATAAACAGTATCAGTCACCAAATAAAGCACCAACTAGTACTGCCAATATAGTAATTAAGAACAACCAGAGTGCTTACAGTCAAGCTTTTACTCGAGAAATCAGTCTGTTAAAATCTAGCAAAACTCAACCTTGCACATATGTTGTTTTGTATTGTTTTGTTAAAGAGGATGGAACATAACCAGAACTTTAAAGATCAAAAAACTCCCATAATTTCCTAAAACATTTGGAACGTTCACATGCAGTAAAAAGGGATAATTATCAAAGCATTTTGCTGTCACAATTGTTCATTTGGAAGAGGCACAGGAAAAAAAAACGAAATCCAAATCCAAAACTCCCAGCACGACAGAATGATATCAGTGCAACTACAGCAAACAAGAAGTGTTAAGACAGGTGGAGGGAGACATCAGAGTGGCATTCGGCACAAGGTCAGACGAGACAACCATGACCATAGCAAGCGACTGCCTGAACAAGACAAGCTACTCATCTCACCCTGGAAACGGGGTGTCGTGCCCCGCAGAGCTGCTCGCCGCTGTGGGAAGGCGTCCCTGATGACACTGCCTGGGACGTGGCTCGAGGCACCTCGCAACACCCACCCTGAGGCAGGGCTCTTCCCTCTCACCGCAGTCCTCATTCCTTTGCCCCTGTTACACACTTTTACCCCACAGAGGAGGGATGGAGGGAGGCAGGCTGTCACCTCAGGCTGAAACTGAGTTTGACACAAGATCACAACCTGCACACGCAAAACCCAAGTTCATGTTCCCCTATCCATTTTTTTTTCAGAAATACTGTTGTAAGGAAGCCATTCGCTTCAATTACACCCCTGAATCCTCTTTGGAAACTCCCATTTCCAAGTCCATGCCTTCCCCCTCTGCCTGGACAGGTGGAGGGCCATTCTGAGATTTCATATTAGCTGTAGCAGCAGCCACAAAATCCATTTTTCATCTGTCTCACATTTGGCCACTCAAATTCAACCCCGCTTGTTACACAAACGGAGGTAGAGAAGTCTTGAATACTGATATAATGGAGTTTTTAATAGTAAAAATGTTAAATAAATGTGATGTAGAAGCATCCTGTGGTACAACAAAGTCCCTCTGCTGTCATATAGGAGGTAGGTGGAGAAGGTAGACAGGGATACCCACCCCACCCCTCGCCCCACAATAAGGACAGAACAAAGCCGTAGCACTTCTGCCAACGTATTCGTTCAAGGTATATGGCTGCTTTCCCTGGCCAGTTATTTCTTGCCTTTGTTATGGTCTTTCTTACAAAAATGAGATGTCGGGATTTCAATGTGTTTTGTGTTCAGTAAATTACAGTCATTTTCAAAACACCTGTAACCTTTTCAGCGGCCAGTGGCCTGGGAGATGGACCTCTCATGTCTTTTCATACTAAGAGTCTGACAAACCTCCTGCAAGAGGCAAGGCAGGCAGAGAGGCAGTCTGTAAAATTACAGACTATCAGCCAAACCGGTAGCGTGTACTGTACCGCTCTCTATTTAACACCGGGATGTTAAATCCTACTATGACATTTCTGTGACAAAAAATTGAGCAAGAACAAAACATGGCCCTGTATTCATCTAGTTTTCTGATAAGCTGCTTTCATCTCAGTCCATGGAGTTCAAAGAGCAGAGACGTGGTTTACATACACGTGCTGTGAGTGAGCTCTTAGGGCGGAACCCTAACTGTTCCCATCTAAAAACACTGGATTTAAAAGTGGGTTTGAAGGACGACACTATTACGAAGTCTCACGTTATTTTAGAGCTGCCTTGCTCAACAATACCATTTGAAAGTATACCTACACTAAATGCACAGGTTCTTATTAAAGCAATGTGTTACGTTCAAACAGTAGCAAAGCAGAATAACATGGTTTGGGGTTCCAGAGTGCTGCAACTGATTTCCAGGGTATCCTTAGTCCTGTCTCTTACTCTTCTTGTGGTTTGGTTCCTGATTTGAAAAGTATGGGGATACTAAACTACCCTTCCTCCTTTTCTCCCTCTTCTTCCCACCACCTTAGGGGTATCATATTTTTGGAAGTGGCTGAATCACATGCCTGTATGAGCACAGCAGCAAGGGGACTCCAACTGCACCCATTTTTTTTTAAGGGGGAAAAGTAAACGCTAGTTAGTACTGAACAGAACCAACAAATTCTGAAAGCCTATAGCATAAAAGATCGAAACGTAATCTCTCCTCATTTCTCATTCTACTAGCAGTCAGTAAATGCTATGTACTGTTTGCAATGATGTTTAGAGCAAGTGTTTCATCCTTATTCTAGGTGCATATTTTAGGTGAATATGGTTAGGAAGAAATCCTTACTAATGCTAGATGGTGAGCATGCCTATGGTCCTACTGCATACTTCTTTATCACACAAACGTTGTTAGATACAAGGTGAGACAAATACTGGTATGAGACTTATAAAAGATCTTGTAAGAAATGTAAGGGCTTCTTTTTCTAAAGTAATGATTAAAAAATCCTTGAGTAAAACAGGTTTGCGATCAGAACGCTTCTGCCCTGCTGGCAAACCTGACAGAAACTGCAGGCTCCCAGCTCTGGGACAAGAGAGTCCTTATTGACCAAACGCTCGCAGGAACATGAAGCTGCTACCTCGTGTTCTGGCAAACATCCCTGCAAAAGGTGGTGCTGTGATTTATGTTCCATTCAATGTTGTTTTCAATACATTCACTGAACTGAAGAAGCACCATTAGAACACGTCAAGCACACGTCAAAACCCATCTAAATCAACAGGGGCTGAAAATACATCATGTGCTTGACATACAATAATTGACATGTCATATTATATTTGACATTTCAAGGACAGTAGTGCCTGTTTAAATGGAGACATGGTAATAAAAGTATTTTTTTACTTGAGCTAACCAAAATCTAACAGTTCATCTTGGTGAAGAGCTGTTCAATAAATATCTGGGGGGAAAAAAAGAATTCTTTTAAAAGTGTAAAATCTCTAATGGTTCAAATTCTGAAATGCAGAAGAGCCAACTTACAAGAAGATAACTCTACTAACACACCACTGTTTCAGGGGGTAGTTCTGGTCATGCTGGCTAGCGACTTCCTACCAATTTCCACATGTCCTGGTTTTCGGCTGGAATAGAGTTAATTCTCACAAGAAGCTGGGAGGGGACACAGCCAGGACAAACTAGTCAAAGGTATATTCCATACCATATGATGTCATGCTCAGTACATAAAGTCTGGCGGGGAGGAGGGGGTCACTGCTCGGGGCTGGGCTGGGCGTTAGGTTTCAGGGCAGTGAGCAAATTGCACTGTGTATTACTCGCTTTGTATATTCTGTTATAAGTGTTGTTGTTGTTATTCTCCTCTCCCTTTGCTGTCCCAGTAAACTGTCCTTCTCCCAACCCAGGAGTTTTACCTTCTTCTTCTGATGCTCTTCCCCATCCCACCGCGGCATGGAGGAGTGAGCGAGCAACCACCCATTGCTCAGCTGTCAGCTGGGGCTAAACCATGACACCGTGGAGCCATAATTTCATCCATACCTCTCTACTCCGTTTGCAGCTCTGCCTGGGTTTAGGCCTACAACACTGCCCAGATTATCGGCGTGACAGCTGATAGAGAAATACGGAGTAACATGACGGGAGTACAGGGAGGCATGCACACAGCATGGGTCACGCTCTTTTTCCCTGCACAGACAAGACAAATTGCAACATAGCAGAATTTTGAATTACATATGCTTCACCTGACACCTCATCCTCTGTCCTGGAGGCAACTGCATGGGGACATCACCAGTAATAACAAAGGTCCTACAGGACGTGTTGACAGGAGCAAGGTGGAGGTAGTACAAACCATCCAAAGAAGCAGCAGCCACAGAAATTACACCTCATAACGGAGTAACGGAGGACTTCGAGATTCCCCCAGATTTAACACCCAACAAATTGAGAGTCCACTGCCGTACTTCTTCTGGTTCCCACCCATAAAGGATCCTTGGGCTTTTTTGCTTTATTTAAATATTCTAAAGGGTTTTTCCCACCATATGTTGTGATGCAAAGGAGAGGTGCTGGCAGAAAGTTTTTAAACTGAAGGATAAATAGAAGAAATTAATCTGCTGCCACTGCTTTTACCTAATACTTTCATGTGGAGACTTAATTGATTCTTTCCTGTTCCATCTTCTCTCCCCTACATTTCCAAGACATGATACTACACTCCCCTGAACTGCTGTTTAGCTAAGCCATACATATTTAACTCTTTTAGTCTGTCCTCTTAGCTGTTCCCTCCAGCAATCTAAGCAGTTCGCTGCTCCTCTCAGGTCTTGTTCAGATTTGTAAACGTACTGAATGCAGCACAGTTCCCTGAAATAACACTATGTTCTCAGCAAAGAAACATGACAATAGCATTTGCAGGATGAGACGCGTATGCTTTATGTGTAATCTAATAAAGTTATGTCGTGTGGAGGCTGTATACGAAAAGCCACTGTAAAGGAGTGTGGGTAGAACTGCCAGCACAAAGAATGAAACAAGCATGCAGAAATCTAAAAACCAGGTAAATACCTCCTGTGCAGAATATTCTTCCCCTCCACATTTTCTTCCATGTAAAACTCTGCTTCCAAGAATGCAATGAATTTATTAAAGATTAATTGCCCAATCCTATAAATCTGTCACAGAATACAAGAATATTATACAAGAAAATAATCTACCTTTTTTAAACCCAGATCCTGTTCATAAATTCTGAGATGCTTATGCCCAAATAAGAAAGTAAACAGAAATATCGTGTTAGTTTAAAACCCTGTTAAACCAGAAAAGTGAAAAAGAGATTGAGAAGGTAATCACGTTAGACCAGCAAGCAGAGAATTTTAATCCCCCCCCTAAACCCTCAGAAAGTTTTTGACATATCTTCTTAATTGCAGCAACTACAAAGAAAAATAGTATCAGTAATCTGTCCTAAGTCTCATTCTTCTTTCAGAACTGTGGAGAATTGAGTAAGGTAGAGAGAAAGATATGGTGCCAGGGCTTCATTTTAGACCTCAGAATTAAATACAGAGATCAAGTAGTTCAAAGGACATGAAGGAAAAAAGACTTCATGTATGTTGTGAATATAACTTCTTCATAATAGTTGCGTCTGGGCTGTGATAACAAGACGAGCATACTGGAGGAAAATGGAAAAAGACACAACTACTAACGAATGTGAAGTTATTTTCAAGACTTGGAATAGGATAATTCAAAGAACTGAGAACAAAAAGGAAGAGTAAAACTATAAAGTGCTTTTTGACAGCCTTCTTTTTAAGAAGTGGCTGAGCAGATTTATCAAAGTATGTGAAATGTTTGATCCTAAGCTGAACTTCCATGAAAACAGAATCATATTCCTTTCCGTTTGGAGGTCAGAGAAATGGTGCTGGAGCCAAAGAAAAGGACAAAGAACATTTTCCGATTTTGAATTAGGGAGTGCTGCATGTAGAGACACAAATGTCTCTATATACATAACTAAAAGGCTGCTCCAAACACAAAGTGTATTTACACATTTAATTGACTAAAACAGAGAGATCAGATCTGCACAGCTGAAAAGTAAAATAACATCATATGAGACAAGTGAAAAGGAGGCTAACAGAAACACAGTCTTTTATACAGAGAATAGAAACACATAAACTTTCTCAAAATGTTTTTTCTGATTAACAGCTTTATCAAAACTCTGGAAGTAGAATGCACTGGTGATGAAAGACAAAAGGATGCTGTAATGGCAATAGGTATCTATTCTGAAAGCATACCCAGCACCAAATATTAGGGCACAATATTTTGAGCTTGTGTATGCCATGCTGAGCCCAGCCCTGCTCTGCTCCACCTCATGTTTGTCCTCCTTCCCCTGCTCCCATCTGCAAGCCACTGAGCGAAATGAGGCCATTCTACCCCCCGGCAAGCCATACATTAGGGATGAGACATTCACATAGATTCAAGTCAGGACAGTCTGTTACCCGTTTTGCATCCAACCTCTACTCTTTCAAGCACGCAACCGGATTTCTAATGCCCTCAGAAATTGGATGGGATGTGCTGGTCTATGCAGAGGCTGTGCTGTGAGGCTGCTTGCTTCACACTGCTAATGAAAACATGAAAGCGGGAGCTTCTGCTTGCCCCAGAGCAGATCAGAGGTACCTGGTCTCATCAGCAGTGTTTGTGTGTTCCTGTGAACTCAAGACTTCAGTGGGGTGCTGCCTTGCTGGGAGAGAGGAGACAGGCCTTGTCCAAGAGAGGTTCTCCTCCCAGAAAGACCCACTGCCAGGTCTTCCCTTGGGACTGCAAATCTGGACAACCAGGGGCAGAGGGAGCAGCGAAGGAGGACCAGACAAGTGAGGGCACCAAACGTGACACAGGACAAAAGGTGCCTGCCACTGTGCCGGTTCAAGGTGCTACAGGTCTTCAAGTTGTCCAGACTAAGGTCACTAATTCTGATTTCTAATTGGAATTAGAAAGGGAAAAATGAAAACCAAAACCAAGCAAGCAGTTCTTAATTGTGATTTCTAAGTCAAAAGTCACGGCCTTCTCCAATCAACTCTGCACTGGATCTTCTTCACACACCTGCCCTGCTCCCAGTCCTCCCCAGTATGCTACCACTTGGTCTGAGTGCTAACTTCCAAGTTTCGTGTTACATAAGAGATTGAAAGGCTGGAGCTGGAGAAACATCGCAGGGAAAGGAGACAAGGGAGATGAGAAAAGCCCTGCAACACTGCAGTGGCAATAGCCCCTCTGTATATGCCCTTCTACACACGTTGCTTTTCCGTCCGCACTCCCTGAATACTCTGCAAGCCCTTGCAAAGAAGAATGCATTTAACTTGGAAAATAGGGAGCAGACTTTTTAAATCAAGCAAAACCAAACAAAAAAATGCTTGTCAGTTAACAAGTTCTAATACAGACCACAATTCTGATGGCATCATTACATGTACTCTTCTAAATCCAATTTTCTTTGAATGCAACTACTTGCAGGAATACAGTCACAACATGGCACTGAAAGGTTTAAAATTCAGGTCAAATGTTAAGTTGGTCAGAAACTGAAGAAGAGGTCATATCATTCCAAAAATATAATTAATTATTAAAGTCTAAAAACAAAGCAGGATTCCAGAGTGACCTGTTCACATTTGGAAGCTATCTTAAAAAGGTACCTGCTTATGCTATAAAAATGGAGAATTTTAAAAACAAAACATATTTTTGTACAATTAGTAGTTTGCTGTCCTTCTAAATCTCTCCAGAGTTTGAACTCATGAAAATCGAGTAATCTGCTCTCTTTTTCTCCGGAGAGAAAGCTTAGCTTCTAACCTGCTTGGTTAGCTTCTACACACGTACTTTTTCAGGTTCATCTTCATGTCACACAGTTTGTGCTCCAAATTAATACCCTAAAAAAAGCTCAAAACCCCTCTATAACTTGACTGTCAGGTGAAGTTTGGGATTTAACAACATCGTATTATAAAATTAAAAATTTTTAAAAGATGCAAAAAGTAAAGCTTATGTCTTGCTGCTTAATATTACAGCATATCCTAGTGATACCATAGATATTAATGAAAATTGCATCCTATTGAGTACAACGTTGAAGAGAATGTTTTCAGTCTCAGTTATCTGTATCCGTTTGGTTGCAACTTCTTGTTGCCACCTGTAAACATGTACTTCCATGTAAATTGTTATCCTCTACTTAGCACTATGTTACTTCTCAATTTTTATAGGTGATAAGAAAATTTTCATCAGAATTAGCATACCCAGAGTATCTGTATACAACAAAGCACTTACTAAAAATCCAAAATCCTTTCAGAAGTTCCCATTATTCCCACTGAAATGAAAAGCAGAGAAAACAATTCTATTGCTCTGAGGGGTTTTCCTTTACTATTGTTTCCACATGACATTAATTGAATGCCACTCTAGAAAACGCAATCAACGTTTAGTCTCGACTCTAGATGGCAGCAGCCTCCCTTAGTTTTTAGTTTTCTCCTTCCTTAGTTTCCTGGTCTTTGTTCCTTAACCCTCCAAACAATTCTATACTTCCTTCTCTTCCCCCAAAATAAAGACTTCTGTGCTCCAAGCTGCACAGTTTGAGGAAGATGACTGGAAGGCACTTTCACTAGAAGAAATCAGGCCATTCCTGCAGTTAAGCTACACGGTTCTTCAAAGCGTACCAAATAATTGAGGCCTGAAGTGGGAAAAAAGGAAAGAAAGATTTTTTTCCCCTCTCCCTTCCCCTATCAGTCACCTGGAGAAATGTTAGAAAAATAGCACTTCTTTTTGTCTAGCAACAGCCCCTCAGATAGAAAGGGAGGGAGCAAAGGACAGAGAAAAGAAAGAGACACAGAAGAAGTGGAACAAAGAAGTGCCATTTTATAATGACTTTGAACCGGGAAAAAAGTCTACCTAAAGAATACGGCTTTAAAGCACTGAACAATTTTACAACTCTCCTTCTCCGGGCACAGTGTACTGACACTATGCTGGTGGAGTTAATTAAATGAGCTGAGGCTACTTTATGTATTATAAAACTTAACATATAAGGAATGCTATTGCTCAAGGTAAAACACCTTATCTGAATTTCTTTCCTTTTTACCTTCTCCTAATATTTGCATTTTGCCACTCAGCTGCCAGTTTGGCGAGTCTCCATATTTTTCTACTTATGCCCTTCTCCCATGCTGCTGTTAATGTCTTCCTCTGTAATGGGTACCGGGTAGGGTACCATACCTCCTCCAGCTCCAGCATTTCTCACACGCTCTTTGATGTGTCACATCTCTGGCATTCACGTGAATCAAATGGAAATACAGAAATATCCTAAACAGAGACTTCTAAAAGTCCATGAACTTGTAATTCCTCAACATCTGCAAAGTGTTGCAATTAAAGGCTGATTCTGTGAGCCCTAAAGCACACAAGCAATTTTATTTGGGAAAAAAAAATCCAGTTCAGCTGGATGAATCCCCTCTCTGCAGTTTGACATAAATGTGTTTTCAAAACCAAGCTATTAGACTTTTAAATTCATATTTACTATCAGCATTTTGAGGAGTCCCACATACACGTTATCATGGCCTTATTTCTACTGGTAAGTACACACGGGGACGTCAGAGACCACTCAGGAAACTGCCTTTTGGAATAGTTACTGCTGAGGGGTACTTAATGCAGCGCGCTAGCACACCAACATGCCAGCATTGGATGCTAGAGTTATGTCTGTGCTATCTTCACAACTCACGGACTTCTTTTTTCTGTATAAAAACTTCCACATGGTTCATTCCCCTACATGCCATTTTGAGGCCCTAAATATCCTAAGGCTGGTGAAGGCGAGTTAAGAAGCACGGATCTAGATGCCTTGCTGGAAGGCATACACATGGTCTTGTGGAATGATGAAAGCTATAGAAATACAGAAAACTCCAATAGATATCTTAATCCTCACCTTTCTCCAGTTGTACTCAGGAAATGCACTTTTCTGTAAGACGCACAGAAACAAGAGAAACAAGGATTCTGAGAAACAAGGATTGACGACTAACAAACTCACATAAAGTACCGTAAGAAACATATAAACATGTAAGAAACAAAAAACTCCCAAGTTTAACTAATTAAACTCTGTCTCACTCTACTGCAAGATCAGACAATTTTAAGAAGTCTGAATACAGAACAGGCCTGTTACTAGACTCTACTTGACCACTGTTACTAATTACATGATCATTACATGACATGTCTCACGGTGCAGTTTTACCATACACCTAAAATGATGTAACCACAGGTGTCTAAAACAGGCAGCAATTTTGCCTTCTTCCCTCTCCATCCCAAGCCACAGGTGCCTCTAACCCTACGGAGAAGCAGGTTAGGGAGCTAACACGTGCCACTGCCCTCCCCACTGTGATTCACCAGCACTCATCTCAACTTCAGTACCCACATAAGAGAAGTGGCTAAAACCTACGGTTAGGAATAGGGACTGGATTCTGCCCATTAGATCTGACCATTCATCTGTGCAATCAAGTTATTCCTGCTACTTTTGGAAAAGTAACTAATGTCACCATGTCACACCACTTCTAAAGGACTCAAATGCTAAGTCAACAAATGAAGCCTTCCATGCACATACATGTCGAAAATTCCTTGTCATATCACAACTGAAGCATGCCAGACACAGTGTCTTAGAAGACCACATTAACGCTATCCCAATGCTTTTTAAAGAGAAATCCCTGACTATCCAACACTGACATACGTAGTTCTGTGTTTTGTGGTGTGCCTTAGAGTAAAAAACCGAAACTGGTGGATCTAAACATTAAATCCTGCAATTGGATTCAGGTGGCCGGACCTGAGTCCACGTGGGACCCCATGAAAGCTAAAGATGTTCCCTGAAGGTGGACAAAGGTTGCTTGCATGGGTGCAACTTACACCACTGGGATCAAAATCTTTACTTCTGGGTACAGTATCTTGAGGGTACAACACAATTTTTGAGAGCATCAGAAGCCACCAGTGGTCTTACCCTTAGGACTACACTAATGAACAATTCATTGTTGTGCTACTAGAGGGAGCAAAAAGCGAGCAAAGAAAGAAGTAAACCTTCCTCTTCCCTTTCTTCTCAATTATTATCACATTTCTCTATAATTCATAGGTTTTACTATGAGAATCAACATAATATCTGAACAGAGTTAAGAGTTATTAAGTTATTGTCTCAATACCCAAGTGAGGCTGACGGACAAAGTTACTACCATTTTTCAGACAAAGGAATGACATATAGAGTAATTAACTGATCATTTTTTTTGTGTCTTTTACATTAGGTATTACCTAGAATAGAAAATATGAGTGACTGGGGCATCCTTAAAAGTCAGGGCATAAGAAATCTAGGATAATAGGGATGGTATATGGTAGATAAGAAATCCTAAGTCATGATCCCGTATACCTACTAAACACAAAGGTCAATGTGATTCCTCATCCTTCAAACTCCTCTTTCCTGGCTTTCACTGGCTGCTCATTTTAAGGCATTTAGGATTAGAACTCACATACTAATTTTCAAAGAAGGATTTTTTTCTCCAGGATGGTATTTTTACCTTACATCTCTTCTACATTTGTTCTGTCCTCTTCAAAACTCTTCTCTGTTCTAACTTAGTTTTAGACTCCTTTGATGGTTAAAGGAAAGACAGACATAGGGAGAAACTGGCAATTCTTTGGACAATTCACCTCATGCATCTTAGACATATATGTTTTAAAATGCAATGGAGATGTCCAGCCCTCTCCATTAAATGCAGAATGAACTCTGCCTATCTACTATGCTGGTGAAAAGAGTCATACCAACAGAAACACTGAGTATTTATTTATCCATGGTAATATCTTTAGCTGTTACACTGAAGGCAATAGGTGACACTGAGAATTCAAGGCATTTCACACAGCTGATAAAAAAGGTGGTAGTTTGCAAAATGTATTTAAGAGCAGAGAAAACAGAAAGAAAAAGAAAAGACTCATTTGTTTTACAAGTTGTTTCATTGCCTAACAAATTGCTTAGTCATTTGCCTACTCATATTTGCTATACGCGTACATTTATGAAAATACAGTCTGAGCGAGGGACCACGGAGGGTGTCTGGAGGCAATGCTGATACACCCTTGACTTTAATGTATCAGACTTGTAATGAGGGACTAATTTGGTTCTAAGCACCAGCCTGGCAGAAACAAAATACTTATAGACTATTAATAGAGAAACTTTTCACAGAAGCTGTGACCTTTCTGACTTAGCATGGTTTACAGCTCCACCTCTGTTACAATTAAGCAGATCCTTGCTGCAAAGCAACATGTTTGTGTCTTTCGCTCCCAATTATAAGGGATTGCTAATGTAGAGCAACTCTTTAGTACGCAGACTGATGCAAATCCCTTCTGCAGCACAGAGGTGCACTGAAACATAATAGGGGAAAACACGGGGTTTATGGTGCTCTGAACAATAATGTCCCTTAACATCCCACAAAAATCTGTCCTCAGTATTGACAGTCACTCTAGACAAAGGCCTATGGAGACTTGAACATAGTCATCTCTATGCTGTGATAATAAAACTAATAGGAGAAAATATTATCAGTCACAATGTTGCAGTGGAATTGGGGGCGGGGGGAGGAGTGTATTGAGGCGGTTACCTCTCTCCCTTCAAAGTCAGACATATGTAATAGATTTCTAAGGACTTTGAGTATAATTAAACATTTAAAAACAGTACTGCAAATGCCTGATGGAAAAGAGTTATGAAACACATCAAAGAGGACAGTCAATTTACTGTTTCAGCCTTTATTTGCCAAGCCATGCGTCAACAAAAATACTGGTTGTTAAGTTCACTGAGACTAGAAGAACCAGGGAAATAACTGTATCATCAGGACCATTTTTAAGACAAGTGGTTAAAGTATAAAATTGTGAAAATACGTAATGCAAAATATATATTTCCATTTTTAGACACATTAAAGCAACTTTTTTTTTAAATTATAAAAGACATTTGTCTGACTCCATCTGCTCATTGCTGTAACTCACAGCAGCACACAGAACATTAGCGAAAGGACATACTGTCTAAAAGTGCAGGTGCATGGGAAAAAAAAACCCAAAAAACCCAAACCCACCATAAAGCAATGTAAAAAGACAACAAATTAGCTCCAGAAATATAAGCTAGAGAGAAAATATTGGAAATAATCAGAACAATTGGTATAGTAAACCTAGTTCTTCCTGGCACTGCAGAAATGAGGAGCTCTGCAGGGATATGCCAATAGCTCAAGCAGCAGAACAGCAACAAGCATCATTTTGTCACGCTTAAAAAACAGAGGGCTGAACAAGCTACTGACTCATTAGAAGCAAATGGTGAGAGCAGCTAAATGACTGGCATTTCAGTAGTTTTACACTTTGCAACTCTCTGTGCCACAAGAAACGATTTATAGTAACGTTCTGAATGTAAAGAGGGATAGAATAGTTCATGGGAAGCGTGTTTCTTTAATTTTTCCTATTCTTAGTAACAGATTTAAACAATGGCAGATTTAGGATTAATTTGGTCTCAAGAAGAAAGCAGAGAGTGAAATCTCTCCCTGTGAAAATTATTTCAGCCACATCTTTGACAGCTGGCCCACAACCGTGTTACACTGTGAATGCCAAATTTGTGAGATAACCGAGGGGAGATAGTAGAGCTCTGCACGGCCAAGAATGTAACGATAGGAAGTGATTATTCATTACTTTTTCTAAGAACCGGAGGCTTAAACTGAACAGAGGGAAGAACAACTTATTTTCATGTAACACATACTTAGAACTCATTGCCACTGCATAGTGCAGAGGTCAAGAGAATAAATGGGCTCAAAGGAGGATTAGACAAGTTCACAAAGGGCAGGGCCATATATGGATATTAAACATTAAGGTCAAGAAACAGTCTCAGAGGCTGAAGGTGCATAAACTACTGATTTTTTAAAGCTATAAAGTAGAAGATGGATAGAGGGAGGGGACATAGGCATTCTAAAGGAAGAACCGCTCTATACCAATCTGATTTTTCCGCTCTTTTGGTGAATGCTAGCCAGGTTACTGGGTCTGTCTGGACTGACTCAGTAGGAAGGATTTTAGACTTTGGTCAGTAATTTCTACACACAGACTAGGGAAACCAAATGGCAGCTTTAGTGAAGGACTCCCATATCAGAAGAGTAGGCAGGCTGGTTCTTATGCCAGCAGCACTAGGATGACCTCCAAAATTCCACATTGCTTGGAGCGTTTACAAATACATGACACGTGCAACAAATGACAGCTTTAAAAATGGCAGACTCAAGGGATCAGGCTCATCAGAAAGGAAAAGCTTCAATTTGCAACCTCCAGGCTATCCACGAGTCCATCCAGGGGTCCAACAAGGCAGGGCTCTTCGATGTACACTGTCCATTGTTCTGTTCAGGCTGAATTCAGATGACAAGCTGGTAAGAATTGTACCATTTCCTATTCAAGAGTATTTTACAGTCCGATAAGGACATGACATCTTCTGCGTATCACCTAGCCCAGGAATTAGGTGTAGGGAGCATGAAGAAATATCTAAGGGCATGGGAAGGTGTTGGGTGGGCTTCTCGGTCTTGGTGTGAGAGGCTGGAGGAAGAGTTAGGAGCAAACGGGGAGGGGACAACAGCAAAAAAGAACAGGAGGCGTAGGCTGCCAAGGTGCCCGAAGCATACTCGAAACAGCAATGGGCGGCCTGAAAGGTTGAGAAGTGCCGGAGATTTCAACAGCGAGCTCAACCAAAGGAGTCTCTTTGATCTTGCTGTTAAGACAATTTTCTCTAAAACCATCCCTACACTAAGAGCAGGATATCTTAGCAGCTTTAGCTCATCAGGTCTGGTGATAGAAGCAACAATACCATGGAAACCACTTTAATTTTCTCCCCTGAAATCATTGTAGGGCTTAGTGCTTGCACCAAGATCATACACAACAGTATTTAATGATATTACCATGGCACAGTGATGGAGAGGGTGACTGAGAAAGGGGAACGTAAAAAACCCAAAATCAACAAAAACCCCTGCACAAAATTGCCTGACAAGTCATTTTTGTAAAATGAAAAGTAATTTACACAGCAGTTTTACAGAAAAAAGAATTATGCAGTTAATCGGCACTGCTGGATAATTATACTGTACGTGGGGCCTTGCTTTTAGGGAAAAATATAAGCTAATAAAGAGAGTCAGACGATCGGTAATGGCAGGGCTTTTGGGAGATACCAGAGACACAAAGCTAAATAATTTAAAGCTAAGGAGTATAATGACTGTGAAACTGAATTATTTTAAGTTTACATTAATTCTCCACCCAATTACATATCTAATATTAAGTCCAAAAGCTAGAGAATTCCCCTTGGCTGCCAACAACCACAAGTGACAATAAGAAAGCCGCGGGGATGTGATCCTGAACATGACCAGACTCTGAATGCATCCACCCAACTGCTGTGTACATCCTTAATATTCAGAGGTCTGCTACAGAATTAAAGCCAGTTTACACTTCCCTTCAGTTACTGCTGGTTCAAGTAAGGTCTCTCCCTAATACGGTCAACTGCAGTCAATCAATTTTATTTGCAGTGCCTTTTTGTACCTTTCAAGCACCAGCAGCAGACGGCTCAGCCTGGCTGTCTCACTGCCATGTTCGTAACGGAGAAACCAGTGAAAAGTTAAACAACATTGAATTAACAATGAAAATGATGACCGGTGTAATGAGAGCATTTCATTACCTTTGCGTTGTAAGTAATTTAGCCTTGATTATTATTGACCTTTGGTGATGCTGCATCCAAGTAAAGTGTGCTATCCTGAAAAAGCACGGGTATAGTGGAAGGCAGACATTGTTTCTGAGTGTATTCATAAATAAACCAGGCCATTTCCCTTCCTGTGTCAGCGGTTTACCTTACAGCTGAGTTATCAGCATTCAGCAGTCACCCTTACTTTGTGTCTGCACAACAAACAATGCAAGAACAACACGATGCAGTACACCTGGCAAATTATTATTATTATTATTACTTCTGTGGCACCCTAAAGAGCACTAGGTACTTCTCAAAGTAGTTAAAAAGACAAACTATGTGCTGCAGTGAGCTAATACTTGGTGAAACTGTAGAACTACACCGGGTGAAAAAACAGGAGGAGGTAACAAGAGGAAGTATATGGGTTACAGGAATAACAATAAACAGTTACTAATCTGGGGACATGAGGCTCAGTGCACACTGCCTATTCTTATTCCACACTGAGTGGAGAGGAATTCCCGTGACTGGACATTTTGTTAGCACGCTTTCCAAATCCACTGTTTATTCCAAAAGTGCCGTTTGCTTGCATACTAATCCACATCTTTTTTTGCTTAGGTTTTGCAGCCTGAAAGCAGATATATTTGAAAGTTTTGTGAGTTCCAAAGTAAATATGACTATTAAGGATTTATGGTTCAACAAAGAGCAGCCACAGATTCTGAAGCTTTCACTGATTTCACAGTGATAGCACAATAACGTCCGTGACTTTGGGCCAAGACGCACCAATCCAGATGCACAGGAGCAGCTCACTTCCCTCCACACTACATAACGCACCAACAAACCACACCGTAGGACTCTGCACACTCACAGCGCAAGTCAGAAGAACTTGCAACCGATTTGTGTCTCTTGCTCACTCTTCATTTGATTTTTAAGGCTCAATGTTCAGGGAACCGTGCAGCCCACTTGGTGTAGCTGATCTACTCCCACCGAAGTGCTATGGTGCCGTGCGAGCCTGCCGCTCCCACGCACCTCCGTGTCCCGAGCGCTTCCCTCTGCTCTGCCAGAGGAATTACAGCATCCTTCACCTGCTGAGTGCACGGGGCACAGACCGGAGTGGGGGGAGAAAGAAGAGAGAAAGGTGTGTTAAAAAGCAAAAGACCACAAAAAACAAGAGCACTTGTTACCAAATCCATCTACCGGTACAAAAACAACTGCCACACAGTTCCTCGCTCTCTGGGCAACCACATACCATCCAGAACAAAGCACGCTGTTGGCGCCTCCAGACTATTAATAATAGTAAGGTATGTGCTGCAGCGGGAGGGAGAACCGCGAAGGGTAGTGCTCCGCAGGGCTGGCATAAGGAATGGATCTGCTCAAGGCTGCCTGCCAAAGGCACTGGAAAACTTGACTTTCCGGGGGCCGCCCAAGGATGCTTTTCTCCCTCCTGCAGCACTCTTCAGAGGGTTTTTGCCCGGACTGGGCTGCACCGAGCCAATGCAGGCAGGAAGCATTCCTGGCTCTCCAGCCTCCCCAACTGGTACAGCTAACTCCTGGTGAAATGGAGTCACTGGGCTCACTCTGACCACCCTACAGTTAAAAGCTTCCGCTTCACCCTGCTGTGCCCAGCATGGGGTTTATAGAGGTTACTGGCGACAGTGGTAAGCATCTGAGAAAGAAATCATTCCCACCAACCCCTTAACCCAAGGGAAAGCAAGAGGGACAGGACAGCAGACCCTGCCAGAAGGACTATTCAGGTTTGTCTAGGACTCACTTCAAATGTACGGATTAAGGTGGTCTCACAATATACAGAAGAGAAAAATTCAGAATTTTTTGATGGAAACACCTCAGTCCCAGCTAACAGCCTCATACATCAGAGGGTTGAGAAGAGGGCAAAGGCAGTAAACCAGCACTGAGAAAGGAAGGGCCACAACGGAAAAAAAAAAAAAAAAGATGCTAATGTCCATCAGCGCACCATTTAGCATGGGGTGACATGTCCAAGGGAAGCAAAGTGTGTATGCACAACAACCTGCTGCAGTTCAGGTCTTGGATCGCTTTAAGTTTCCACACACATGACACAGCCCTGAGACGCAAGTGTCCGTGCTAGGGTGCTTCCTCCCCCTTCGGAGGGCTGACAAACTGCAAAACAATGCACAAATCAACGACGGCTGGTTTAGTTAGAAGGACTGCACACAGCTGCTAGAAGCTTTACTAAATATGTTGATGTTTCATAAGGGAGTTTACTCCCATTACTGTCTGTACTTCTGGTGTGCTATAGCAGGGATGGTCAGGCAGGGCAAACGCTAGCTGTTGTGCAGATCTGCTGCAATAGCTCATTTTCACCGGCGGAGCTGATCGAAGCTTCCCAGTTCATTTCTCCCGCAGCCTACCCTTGCTGCTGTGCTGTGGTGCATTGAGAGACAGCCCAGCTCCCTACAGAAGTGCGTACAGAAAATGTGTACCTTTTCCATAGACAACCTTCAGCTTTCAAACCACCAGCACTGACTCCACAGGTAGTAGAAGCAATTTGGCTTCCATGTGTACTGAGCAGGAAGAATTTGAGATACCATCTGTTTTGCAGAGGATTAAGGCTACCAAGTGTCTATCTTAAAACATCAGCTTGCCTCACAAATACAAACATGCAGTTAGAGTTTCCAGAGACATATTATCTCACATTATAGTATATGCCAAGGGGTTAACCTAAGCCTTGGAGACATGTTTTGAAACTGGTTTCGTTAAGCCGTTGTCATCTCCTAAATATAACTTTGTTTTAATTTAAAAAAAATAAAAATCCTTTAGGAGTTTCCTCTGAAATTCTTTGAGGCTGTCTTGAGGATTCCTAGAAGTTTTTCATGTGTTCTAAAAATTACCCCTGCAAAGCCCCACACAGCCATGCCTCTGTGGCAGAGATGCCCAGAGACTGCAGAGCCTTCACAGCTCCTGCACTGGCTGCCCCCAGCTCTACAGCTCGAGGTGGCCTTTCCTCACCAGACCTAACTCTCTGCCCAGAGAATTTCCACGTGACTTCACAAGTTCCTTCTTGTAGAGAAAAGCTTAACTGAATTATCACCTCATTCCAAGTTAGATCCTATACAAACAAGAAAGCCTGTGAGCACAGCACCAAAATTTATTCAAATGCTTATTTTCCTGCAACGGTTGACAGAGTGCGTATTACTTTTCAGCAGCTAATACAATCCTGTCCCTGTTCCTATAAAGGGCCGACCGTGGTTTCTCTCTACGATGGAGCGCACCTCTGCGCTCGCGCAGCTGACACCCTTCCAGGACTCTTCATTAACATTTTTCCCTATGATGGCTGCTGCAGCTGAGCTGTTCTGCACAGATTTTCTGCTCAGTATGGGGG
>VWZZ01006684.1:377335-451600 GCA_013399095.1 Psophia crepitans
TTTTTTTTTTTCCCTGCCGTTCTTCCCTTTTCATATTCAGCACAGCAAAAATGGTAGGAGAGTTTTTCTCCATACAAACACCTGCAGACAGGGAGAACTAACTACCTTGTTTCTGCTGGGGATGTGGGATGTTTCCATCTCCCACATGACAGATGTCAAAGGGATATTCAGGCACACGACAGAAACAATCTGCTTTTTTCAGACCAGCTCCTCTCTCTACTGCGTGGCAACACACAAACTGTTCAGAGATCTGTGTTAAGAACTCCCCTCTCTTCTAACAGCGGTGCTCAGCAAAACCTTTTCCTTGATATCTGGGTGAGCTGCAATGTCGTGCAGCAGAAGGATTAAGCGCCACTCACATCTCATTTCGTTCTTCTGGGTAGAAAAGCAGCTAAGTAACCCCACAGAAAAGGTAACCACCACTAACAGTATTTAAAAGAGAAGAAGGCTGCCTTTTAAATGGTAAAAATACAAGCTAATTACACATTGCGTTTCCAGTTATAACTAGTTTAATACAAGATCTTGGAATCCACGCTTAGCCAAAGCAGTAAGCATCCTAACATGTGAAATTTCTCTGGACCCTTGAGTTTAGCGACACAATAAATGCATACTCTCCAAATAGCTTAACAGGCTTTAAATGAGCTTTTACGAGGTTTTTTTAACCAATAATTTTTAGAAACATTAAAAAACAAAAGCAGGAAAAGCCTAATTCTTAAAAGGAAGTTTTTTCCCCTCTCCCAAGAGCAATGGAATGGGTCCCCAGAGCTTATTTCTTCCTGAGAAAACACTTCATGAATAATCAATGCACAGGCCAATTCCTCAATAACCACCGAGCCTTCAAACACACCCACTATTCAGCAGTTTCTGTGACTCCGGCCTTTAAACTGTGACGCTTTCTGCCTTGCTCTCCCCAGTTTCCTAAGCTTCTTTAATTTCTGTTCTTCATAGCAGCTAGGTAGGTAAGCAGAAGCAGAATTCGAGCAGTGGGAGCAAGCTGGGGCTAATTTGCACCTTATGAATTATTCAGGCCCTCCTGATTCCTGCACCTGCACCGAGGCAGGAAGCTTGCGAGGAAGAGTCATTACTCTTCTCTTGGGTTTGCACAAGCTCGGTTACCACTCAGACACTTTGTTCTGTAACCAAGGGCTTCAGGTCTTGTATTAAGCAGTGGAAGTGTGTGAGGGGGAATAACCTCACATCATCAAACCCCCTCTCCACTGCCCCAAACGCAGCGTAATCGTTCGACCCCATCTGAGACAAACAAACTGTAGTTTCTATCAGGCTGCTGAATTCATCTCCCATATGCTAATCCGGATCAGAGCATCAGCAAAGAAAAAACGGATGTGTGCACGAGCCGGTCTCGTCAGATATTTACTGAGCTGTATTAGACTTCTCACTGGCTCAATAGGAAGTATTTCACATGCATCAATTATTTCACATACTAACGTGATCATTAAGGCATTCTTCTCCACAGATACTGCCCAAATATATTACCTCTCTGGCATTTTGGCTAACATCAGGGCTACTAACAGTTCAATGCTATTGGAAGAGCCTGTATCATGCTTTCAACAGGATGGATTTAACGAGCAAATAGGTCTTTTCCATCTTCATCTACTATTATCTTGGTAAACAGAACGTGACACCTAACTGCAAATCCAGATATGACCCATGAATCTAGACAGCCATTAGGAACATTTGCAGAGAGTAGATACAAACCAATTAGCACTATGAACAGTTTAAGATAACGATATGTTTTTGAGTTAATATGCTAAGGCAAACAGATCTAAAAGTATTATGCAAATTCAAAGCAGCAAGCACCATCTTTACTGTATCTCATGTCCACAGTTGCACTGAATATCTTTGGGTCTTGTCCTTTATTAACATGCTGTTACCAACAAGTTCTCCAGTTAAAAGATCATCTCATTAATCCCGAGCAGCTAAGCATCATGCTTTGATTGATTCAGTAAAACAGATCTGCGGTAACTGATAATGAAACCTCTTTAATCTCCTCTTTCGGAATAACGAGTCAAACACAAGCGTTAAGCATTCAGAAAGGTACAGCCAATCCTTATCAAATCTTCACGTTTCTTCTTTCTATGCCTACAGAAGTTAATTCATTTTCCTTTCGAGGCAGAATGCCTGATTCAGCAATGCCTGATGGGTCCTATGCTGTTCTTATCTCATTCCTATCCAATAATAGGTACTCTGGCTCTTTTTTAAGGTATTTTAATCAGGCATGTAAACACGTTTTATTCTTTGATGCTCTTTCATTCAGCTTCATTAATCCCCAGCATGAAATCAATAGACTTAAAACATTTAATCACGTCAAAATGCAACATACAAATCCACAAATGACTTCAGCTCATCACACACACTGAATAGCTTGCAAGTGGGAAACTATGCCTTCTTTTTCCTTGGGAATCAGCAAACTCTGAGGTAGGCTTTCACTGAAGTAAACAGATCGTCTCTCCAAGTATCTGTCATCAGGCAAAAAAAGATGTTGATAAACAAAAGATGGGATTTTCTGTTTGCTCTGCCATCTTTTTTCATCCCTTGAGGTCACTTTTGCCTTATGAGAAACTTGTTTTACTGCAACCTCTTAACAGTACGCATGTTTAAAAAAGTTTAAAAACAATTACAGTAACTGGGTTACAAAATGTACTGGAGTTGCTACGGAAAGGAAAAACATTTTTGCAGTTGTTTATTTTCCTTTGTTAACAGCACACATTGTTTCTCTGCTTGAAAAGAATGTGTAAGTGACAACAATCATAGTTGCTTTAAAAAAAAAAAAAAGAAGAAGAGAATTTGCTTTACCTTATACATTATTTCCAAAGCCACTGGGATACAGAAAGTGACAAGAATCTTTTTAACGGGGCAGCAATTGTGGCAGAGATGTACAAATTAAGGACAGCCAGACCCATCATTTCATAGGCAAATGGGCCGAAACAGGGCAACAGGGAAAAGGAATACTCTAGATGATAATGGAATAACATATTTAATTCTACTACACTAAAAAACACTGAAAGCTTGCTCATTTGAAAAGAAAAAATATAGTTTGGAAAGTGAAAAACATAGAGAAGTGTGGACTGGCACGCTGAAACCCTGATTTGGGAGGCAGGCACCCAAAAGCCTCCCTAGGTCCATGACTGCATTCCCACCCACTGTCCCCCAGACAGTCCTACCCAGCATGTCCCTAAACTCATGAGGTCCTTCACTGTTAAGTGAGGCACGTGCTCACACATGCTCATTCTGGCAGGTGCCCATTTTCCACCTGCAGGCAGGGCAATGTCCTGAATTTTGCCTATGTCTTATGAAGGATTCCCAAAAAGCAGGCAGAGTTTTGATGGTGGTGGCACTGGCAAGGTGTTGTATTGTAGCCTTGCAGTCAGGTAATTCACCCAGGGAAGGAGTGAGTTTGGTTGTAGGTCCTTCCCAGACAGAAGGTTGATTCAGCATCGCCATCACCCCAGGAATAACCTGGCTATAAGGACTCAGGGTCTTCTGCGTAAGAGTCCATGGAAGCGAAGCTACTCTGTAACCAGGAATCCAAGAATCCCAAGGCTAAATGGTGGGCAGAAAATGGGGATTCTGGCTCCATACTAGAAATCTGGACACTCAGCTCTAAGAGGGAAATGGTGAAAGCTTTATTTTAGTATCTCTGGCTATTTCTGGCCTAATGTTCCTCCAGGGAACGGAGACTGCAGTCCCAGTCCTGTCCATGCTCAGGTAGAATTCAGGCTCTTCTTACTCACTCTGCTTCCCATCCCATGAATGCTGTGCTCCTGTCTAGACAATGGCCCGTATTCACTAAGAAGGGAGACTCCACTGCTCCCCACGTTATCTCATCTGATTAGACCTGTGCCAAGGATCCTAATGACTACAACACCTCTGTGATGCTTGTGCTGAGAATCTAAAACTCAGGTCTCCCACTTTGTTGACAAGGTATTTAAAGAAGCTGTCCTGCAAAAGGTGGGAATATTGCTGTTGCTGCTGCCAGCCTGTTTATCAAAAGAATCATCCGTGATCCATTATCATCCAGAAAGGGCTATGCGAACTACCTCCGAGTGAAACAGATGCTTTTAGTTCCCCACATAGAATCATAGAATCACTAAGGTTGGAAAGGACCTCTGAGATCATCAAGTCCAACTGTCAACCCATGCCTACTAGATCATGTCCTGAAGTGCCACGTCTACACGTTTTTTTGAACGTCTCCAGGGACGGCTGTTCAACCACCTCTCTGGGTAGTCCATTCCAATGCCTCACTACTCTTTCCATGAAGTTTTTCCTAATATCCAACCTAAACCTCCCCTGACGCAACTTGAGGCCATTACCTCTCGTCCTGTTGCTTGCTACTTGGGAGAAGAGACCGACACCCTCCTCACTACAACCTCCTTTCAGGTAGTTGTAGAGAGCGATCAGGTCTCCCCTCAGCCTCCTCTTCTCCAGCTAAACAGCCCCAGTTCCCTCAGTCGCTCCCTGTAAGATTTGTTTTCCAGACCCTTCACCAGTTTTGTTGCCCTCCTCTGGACACGCTCCAGCAGCTCAATGTCCTTCTTGTGTTGAGATGATCCACAACGACTTACCTAACGTAACTGGACTGTATTCCTATGGAAGCACTTATGTTTCCTAGGCAGTCAGCAAAGAGTAAACAAGACAAACATGTAAACTACATCGGTAGGGTCTTGTTTTTGCTTGCTCCTGACACATGCAACTCTCTCCAGTGATTATAATGGGGAATTCAGGTGCTTTTCCTCAGTGGTCTGATCATCCAGCAAAGCCTATCCTTACAGTACAGGTAGAAGTTTGTCTCCAAGTCTGGCACAAGAGCTATTTGCTGAAGTGTTAAAAAAGTTTTGTGAATGTGTAATAGAAATACCACTGCCTCCGGTGGAGCACAACATACTCTCGCTACAGCTGAGTGCGGGAATGAAAATTTCATAGTAGGTATCACTAATCTGTACTCTACTGTAAGTATCAGGAGTCTTAGGGACCTCCTGATTTTGCAGTTTTTCCCACCAAAAGTAATGTTTATGCACTGAGCTGCATGGAGGAAAGACACAGATCAGGGAATTACTTCAAATGCTTTGGCTATCCTAGATGCATTAATTTTGCATTACCTCATTTATGAAAAAGAAAAACCCAACAACAAAAAATCTGAGGTAAAACTAAAGTATGTAATGAGGACATTCCAAATCAGGCAAAGAGAAGATCAAGCATTTTCTTCCAGCAGTGCTCTTAATTATTACTAGTAACATCCTATTTATTATCATCATCATTATTCTTAATCCTTTTTCTTTAAAAATGATCCAGATTGCCTACCCAAATGTGTATTTTTTTTTCTGTTTGACAGAGGCTCAACTCACGGTTGAAAGCAATCAAAGTTTAGACATAAGAAATCTATTTTTTTAAAGCCTGTGCTCTGTAGTTACAATTTGGTTCCGGAGATGAATTGCAAGTACAGACTTGGGCCTTACATTCCTGCTAACTTAATGAGAATCCTAACAAGTTAAATAGTGTACTCTGCAATGCTTATTTTCTGTTTGAACTGGTAACAAATGAGAACTACTGCTTCCAGTTAGTCTTACAAATGGCAGGAATAAAACAGAACAGTGCAAACATCCGTCTTAGAATAGCGGAGAGTCAAAGCAAACTAAGGTGAAAATGGTGTCCGGCAGGGTAATTCAGATCCAGAAAGTCATCCAACTCAATAGCAGCTTGACCCTAACGTAGCCCCAGAGGCAGGGCTACAGCTGCCAGCTAGACAGCTAGCCAAGAAGCTAGCAGAGGTGCAAGCCAAGAAGCCAGCCATGAACCCACATGCCAATGCAGGAAAGCTGTATTCCAGAATTTGGCATCTGGGTCCTCCAGCTGCCAAACATCTCCCATCTGGCCCAGCCTGTGGAACGAGGTGTTAAAAAGAAGAAGAGGGGTAAATTATAGAAGAGCAAAAGCAGTACCATTTGCGAGATACCAAGGACAAAGAGGCACGCCGAGCTCGCTAATATCTGAAACTCACACACAGTATCACTTTGTCACCAGTAAAATGGGGGATTGGGGCACTTCTGGGCCAGGGGAGGCAGTGTGGCCAAAGTGCTCCACATTTTACAGGCAAAGAACAGTTAGATGTGTATGAAGTGGAGCAACAGTCCCAGCCTGTGGCCATCCATGACGTCAGAAGATGCAGAACATTTGTGTGGGATTGGGTTTGAGAAAAACTTAGAGCATTTAGTGGATTTCATGACCCCAATAAAATAGGGGAAAGGAGCTGACAAAAAATGTTTCTTCAAGACTGTGATCTATTCTGTTCCTCTGCCACTACAAAGAAAATCAAATATCTAAGAATGTTTCTGTACTTTCATAACTAGGATACCATAAATTTGAGTCTAATTTTATGGAAGAATAACTCTCTTGAAATTTAGTGGAAAAAGATAACATTAGTAATACAAAATTGAAAAAAAAATCACCCAACCCAAAACTGGGCATGCATGAAATTTCATTCAAATGAAATATATACACTCACATAGCTGCATTTAATTGTAGCAAAATTCACTTCCAACAAGCAGTTGCTGTTCCTGAACTACAACAGCTCCGTACTCCAAGAAAGAAGACCAGCTTTGATGAATACTCCTATCAGCGTGAGCAGATTTAAGTGCACCATAAGCATTCATATTTTCAAATGATACACTGACTTAAATATTCATCTCATCGGTCTCATTTCCACCTTTCACTCTACAGATAGGTCCACATGGCCTAAACGAGGTTTGACAGATGTGACTTTCTTGAACAATTTGATCCTTTATTTTAAGGAGACATAGATTACCCTCTCTCTCTCTTCCAAATTTCTGGTTTTATTAGCAGCATTTTGGCTCACCAAAATATTACATTTCAGTCTCATCGCACTCCAGTCAGAGAAAATGAACATTCAGTGGTTTAGAAATGGTACGTGAAATGACTTAGGACATCTTCGTCTACATCTAACTATGCACGTTGTTCTGGGAGCCTCATTAGTAGGGTCTCAAATTCATTGTTATGGTATGTGTAAACTCTACACATAAATGCATGAGCAATTTTTTGAGCAAAATACTGACAACATAAACTAAGAGAAAACCATTGACAACATAAGCCTCTTTCATGAAAATGCTTCCTGTAGAATAGAAGCAAAGATAATTGGTGATTATATAGAATATTATTGCTAATTTTGACTAAAGGAGCTTGTATCCAAAATTGTATCTAAAATACAAATTTATTTTAGAAACACAACATTTTGGGAGACCAGTAGGCTCTTCAGAATGATTTCTGAAGTTGCGCTAATAATTTCAACGAAATCGAAGAAAATTCTAAGGATTTTTTTAAAAACAAACATCTTTTCAATGCATCAAATTCTCAAATTCCATTAATAATGTTACATTTTTGTACCCAAGGAAACTTTAAAAGCTTAGTACGAGCTTTAACAGAGAAGCTGCTGCTGCTGCTACTACTTCAAAAATGTTTGAATAATAAGATCATACAAATTTTTAATATAAATACACCAGTTGTAATGCAATTAATTGCAAATTGGAGCTAGGACTACACTTGAGGAATGTTTTCTGTATTTGACTACTCATTAGCAATTTGAAATATGCTGTCTTCTTAATTTTATTATGAAGCTTGGATCTACTTATAAATGCGAAGAATTAGATTTATTCTGCAACTTACTTGCTTATACTGAATGTGTGAAGTTGGTTTTCCTCCTGTATTCTATAGACAGAAGGCCCACGGATTACTAGAGCTGATAAAGCAGTGAGCTGATGGGTTGACACTCCTCACACAATGAACATGACTCCAAAGGCATCTTTTTGGGGGCCCGTAATACAAACAAAAGAAGGGCGGAGGACAAAGAAGCAAGCAAGCATACTAAGAGTGGACTTCCACTGCACGCTATTTTAAAACCCAGTAAAACAAGTTGGTACATCCCTTCTGTCATATGATATCATTGCTACTTGGGCAAATGAGGTGAACTCAATGCACCTTGTGGCATCACAACACCCGCTGGAACCTCCCAGTCCACCTCCCACTGGACTTGTACGTAAACTCTGCACTCTGAAGCAGAGCATCTGCTAGGTGTATTATACAGTAAGATTTGAAAATTTTGGCCTCCTTAAAAAAAAAAAAAAGGCAAAGAGATGTTTGCAAATACCTCTTCCTACATTTTACCGCTTTGCTTGTCAATTATTTCATGGTAACTAGCAATGACCCATTATACCATAAGTTATGTTGACTCACATTAACTTTGTGTAAAAGTCGATTTTACTCAGTTTCAGCATAATATTTTGGACATTTTTAACTGCATTATCAAACATCAGACAGGGTATTTTTTTTTCTATTCTCATATGTTAGTCATTGGGATTTGTAAAAAAAAAAAATTGCAGCTTTCTCATGATGCACACCACCACCCTCCCAGCCTCCAAATAGAAAAAGCAATACCAAAAATCAACTCTGGACCTTGCCCAGCCCCACATACTCCCCAGCCATGACATAAAGAGGGAAAGAAAGCTGAGAAGCACTGCTACTAGACTTTGTCAATAAAACAGAACATTATATAATACACAATAAAATGCTTCATACCTGGAGTTGAAAAAACGAAAAGGGTTAACAGCTGACCTGGCACAGCCCCACATGCTCTCTCTGGAAATTGAACACAGACAATTAGGAATTTTAAGTTACCCCAAACAATTGCAGGGGACTTAGACAAGCTGGAGGAACTCTTACTGCAAAGTAAGCACATCATAGCCTCAGTGTGGAAGGGACTATAGGATTTTTCCATTCACTTAAAACTCCTTCTTAAACTGAAATTGTTCTGTAGATGTCCCAGCTAATGTGAAGTAAGTCATTAGGAGCTTTGCCATTAATTTGCACGGGAGCAGAGTCAAAGCTTAAAGGCCCAGGTGTCACTTAGCGGTAATTCTGAGTCACAGTGGATCATTTTTTCTTGTTAAAAAATAATCAGTGACCAAGAGGAAAACATTAATGAGAATCTAGAGCAGGCAGACATTGTGTGAAGAGGAAACAGAGGCTGAAGTGAACAACCACTTCCAGAATTCTGCTGCTTAAGTAGCAATATTCCCAACACATCACTGAAAAACCTAGCCTTTAATGCTTTCTACTTAAAACTGACTCCAGGGAAAATAGATAATCTTCTAGAAAATTATTTGGAATATTGAACAACACAAATATACGACACAACTGTATAATAAACTCCTGTGTTGGGATTTGGACTACATGGAATGCTCCTTTTCACTGACAAATTCTGATCCACTGCATGCGCTCAAACAAGAAGCATCAGACAGCTGGCTTTTGGAAACAGGTCCACCACGCTAGGGAAAAAAAAAGACACACATGTAGAAAGCCAAATCCATGAATAAGCCCCTTCAGTCCTCTCTGTGGTTTAGACCTCAAATGTACCATGAAAGTAGTCTGAGGCCAACGCCCAAGAATCTAGCAAAAATATTAGAATAACAACATGAATCATAAAAATGTTCTAGGCATGCTGGCAGTTGAATGCATCTGCACTGGAAACATTTTGGATCCTTTATAAAGCTCAACTAAAATGGCCAGGTTTGCACAGTAATTGTTGAAAGTGAAAAGGAAATTTTCAAAGCAACTTGTCTTGATTTATATAATTGGACTTTCCATTGGCCTTGGAAACCTACAAATAATCTACTTTCTCCCAAGATTTTGCACTGCATCTTTTGAACCTCTCACATTTCCCTGCTTCAAGTGTACAGTAAATATTGGCCTTCTTTACTGGCTTGCTTGATTTTGCCAGTTGTTAAATGTTAAATTTCAGTTAATGACAGAAATCTGCTATAAGAATTTTCATAGCAGGGTCTAAGTTATTAGCTCTATCACAACCTGACATTGTTTTTTTCCGCCCTCTTTTTTCACTCTCCGTGTAGAGTCGCTTCCTTCTTCAGAAACACACCCGAGGTGCCTGTCCCACCATACGACTAGGTACAAATTGTATTTCACAGTTGAGTCAGTACCTAACCAAAGGGCACTGGGCGCCTACCCCATTAGCCCTCAACTGAAAACAACATGCGCTGGAAAAATGACAACTGGAAACCATAACATTGACCATTCTCTCCCATGTCAATTAATGTATAGTAATCTCAGTGTCTTATTGGAAAAATATTCCTAAAGCTGATACAAACAGCAATACATTACCCAGAAATCATGACTCTAAATTTTGTACACTTCTTTTCATAAACGCCTCTTTTTAACAGCTGAGCACTAGGGCAGGCAAAAATAGAGTTGGTGAGGACGATAAAGTATTTTTGAATGCTGAATTTTTGTCAGTGGGAAATTTAGTGGACAACTAAAACTCTGGTTAGAGCTTACAGTATCCAGGCACTGAAGCGAAAGACACACAGACATGCTCCAACCAACTGGCTAGACATCTACCTAAAACTTACTATGTTCCTCTCCGTTTGGCCTGAAAGCCAAATGGATGTGGCCTCCCACTCAGCCTCTGCTCTGATCCAAAATACATGAGGAGAAAGCCCAACTCTTGCCTCTGGGGCTTGAACCTTATCTGTGCTATGAAAACAGCTAAAATGCACCTGACAACATGGATTCAGCATAAAAGGGATCTGTAGTAGTCACTTCCCAATAATCAAAAACGTAAGTGTAGGAGGAAAAAGAAGAGGAAAAGGACATTGTAGGTCCACTCCTGGATATCTTTCGCATCCCAGCCTTGTGTTGTTGCACAATTGGCAAACGTAGGTATCTGGCTTCTTGAGTCAGTGCCCTAATCACTAGGATTTTATGTCAGACGTGGGTGGCTGCACCACTGCTGCTGCTGGCCTTCACATTTTTAAACAGAGCCAAGGCTGGTAGGAAGAAGACAGCATGATCTGGATTTTAGAACAGGCAGAAAAAGGGTAAGCTCGGAACAAAGTCCTTGATCTCTTATTTTCCACAATGGGAAGTTGGGAACATAAGCCGGTTTTGGTTGTTTTTTTATTTCCCAAACCATATTTTGATCAACCACAGGTCAGGAGCCCAAGCTCCAAAGAGAGCAGAGATGACTCACAGCCAAGTACCCAGCAAGAAGCTGGTTGCTCTGCCCATTTAACTTCAGAGTGTTTAACTCTGTGTTGACTATACTGTGGGACTGTTGATGCCTTGTGTAGGTGCTCTGAAACACCACTGGACTCAATCATCTATTTTATAACCTCACAACGCCTCCACCAGACCACCTCCAAAGTAAGCAATCTGCAGCTCATCTCAAGCGCCCGCGTTGTTACGGTTCATCTTGGTTCTGGCTGCCTGCAGTACTTCATGCATGCTGCAAGCATACTGGGACAGCAGTACCTCTGTGCTGTGCAGTATATTGACAAGGATGTACCTGTTATAGAACTGCACGTACTCGGTAGTTCCTCTCAAGCAAGTGGAAAAACACATTTTATTTTGACTATGCCTTAGTAATGGCTAAGAATCTCAGAAATTATGTGGTGATATGGACAGTAAGTAGTTCGGAAGTGGAAATATTGAGTGCAAAGGGAATCAACCTGTTCAGCTGTGTAAATAATTTTCAGCAAATAATTTACTATACATTATCCTCTCACTCTGCTTTTGAAACTTTTATGACTGAGATTTCGGTCATTATTCCAGTGGCTCCTCTGAACTTATTTATAAATGGTTTGACTCTTTGGTCCTGATAAGCAACTGATCACAGAGACAGCAACAGCCATCCGTTCTTAAGAGAAACACCATGGTGACTTCTATGTGAAGCTATCTGTCTATCTGACAGCATTATGTGTCCCTGATTTAGTATGCAGTATCCCAGCCCTACACTAAATTTCGTATTTTTAATGCAAATAATTGAGGGAGATATTTTGACAAGATTGAGACGACGCCTGACTTTTAATGAATATATAAATGCAAGTATTTTTCATGCCTGCCAGCAGGTTCTGTTCATTTCCAAGTTATTTCATTTTTCAGGCTTTGTTTGCAATGCTGGAGATTTCCACCAGCAGCAGATACTATAGGCAGACCTTAGGTTGAGCACTTTTTAGGGCAGCCTCTGACCTCAGGACCTGCCAGCCTGCCCCACACTGCCTGAGCTTAGCGATACGTGATAGGCAAGAGTGGTTTGGCTGCTGCTGTCTCCTCTGATTCACCCCGGTCTCACCCTCATTTTCTGCCTCCCTCAGTTTTCATATTTCTTTGCACCTCTGCATTCTGTGGCAACTCAGTATATCTCAGAAGGGTAAAAAAATAAAAACATGACCCAAAACTTAATTCTTGACACATCGTTTGTTTGTCATGGCTGTAACGATGAAGGTGCTTGGCTTGACTCTGAAACCTGTGACTATCATTACTTCTGACACACCTCAGGATTAGATGCTAGTAGCTACTTGCATTGCTTTACTCCTTGTTTCAGCCTTCAATTCCTTTCATTCTGGCTAGAGTAACTTCATACGTGTGGTGGCTTTAAGCTCCAATTATCCTTTTCTTGATGTGTCCAGAATAGTAACACTCATGTCCTCAGTCACATACACATGGTGAACGACACCTCCTTGGCATGCAGGCTCAGCACAAAAAAACTCTCCCATACCCATCAGCCAGGAGCTTCCTTTCACTCCTCTCTACCTCCAGCCTAAAAAGAACTTGCTGTGAGAAATGAGATTGCAGTGGAGTCACTACTAGTGAAAGAGGACTGAACTAGTAAAGGGGAAAACCTAGCACAATCTTTTCCCATTATGCAGGAACAAGGAAAACAGCAGAAAAAATGTGTTCGGTTTTGGGGTTTTTTTAAGATCCCTGTATTCACATGCTTACTCAATTATCCCTTGCTGAAGTGTTCCCGTCTTGACAGTGCCCTCCTTTGCATGCAGTTTCCATACCTGTGACCAACACAACTTGTTTTGTGTTTTTGCATGCATTGATCTAAACACTCAGTAAACATTTTTCCATAAATCACTACAAGCACTGCTATTAAGATTTAATTGTGCTGCATGTTTGTCTGTCACAAAATCACAGGAACTGCCTTATGGAAAAGGAAAGATAAAAACTTATCTGATCTAGATAATGAAAAAAGACGTAATTTTGGCTCTAGTGACAGCAGAGGACAATGGTCTTTCTTTTTCTTATCAGTAAGTCAAGGTAGCAGTTCACTGAGGTAGTTTTATTGTGGCTTTTTCTGGTAGTGTTCTGCTATCTAATCCGCACGGATGAGTATTTGCTACAGCTCTGAATTTCTTAATGCACACAGCCCTGCCTCTGCCTTCTGTGCTGATTTAGAAAGAAAAAAACAGAAAATGCTGAATAACGAATCACTGGGGAAACAGCTGCCAAATAGGTGTACAAACTGCTAACTGGGTAGCAGCAATGCATAATGCTATTTGTAATTCATTCTTTGGTGTCATGCTCTTCAAGCAATTACACAACGCCTGCCTCCCTATCAATAAAATGCATTTCACATATCTAACCACTAATGACTCAAGCTTCACTCTGGAGCAACACACCGCGGTGGTTTAAGCATGGCACTGGAAGGCAGACATTCCTGATCCCAGCTCGTCCTCTGCTTTGCTGCATGGCCTTGAGCAAGTCACTAACCTGCGGATAATTATAATATTTGAACACACAGGGGACCTGTGCAATTTAATTAGTGAATGTTTGCAAAGCACTCCAAAGATAAAAAAGGGCTATATGAATTATAATCGTACTGTATTGTTTTGGGGCATTTTATTCCAAAGCACATTTGTGTAAATATGTTTAGTAATGTAAAATCCCAATAATGGCAAAGTTTGATAACTACCTTGAAATGACTGGTACTTCTTAGGCTAAAATTTAAATTAATTAACAAATTTAATCTATTTTTGAGAAGACAATTATGTGAGACAATTCAATATAGACACTGAACTGAAGCTGGGAAACAAGATCTTTGGAAGGTTGCTTGTGATGAATAAAGGTAACGAAAGAGACACACAGAAAGGTCTCTGTGAACCCATACATGTTACAAATACCTCTACTGCTCCGCTATGCTGGTCCCCAAAAAAGCCTAAGTGGTGATTTGGGTTTTTTCTGTTTAACATCCAGACTTCTGTTACAGCTTCAGGGTTTATCATTAGACCCAACGAAGTTAATAGTAAAACTCTGGACTTTAACAGAACCAGGATTCCTTGGTTCTTCCAGCTTATTATGCACTTAATTTAATATTTTACTTAAAAATATTACTCCTAGCCACGGTGTGGTAAAATATGTGTTGAGCAATGTCTAGCACCTGAAAGCGATTCAACAGAAGAGAACAGACATCCTAACGGCAATGTGTCCTTGCTCTAGATTCATCTACTAAACAGTCATGGTAACTTACTGTTACAGGGGAGACAAGAAAACGTAATTTTGTGTAGACCAAGCTAAAAACACTTTTGCTTTCAAATTAGCTTTCTTCAGGGAGCAATTTGACAATATCCCTATCTCCTAACATACTGTCATTTAAGCGATACCATCCTTTCAAAGCAGGCAGCGATGTCAATTTCTTTGTAGAAGCTGCTTTTGATTTACAGTCGCCATCCACCTGGCCCTTGTTCCTAATGATTGCTGGCTGAAGGGAAATCTGTTTTGCTGGGAAAAGGCTCTAGGATATATACCGGTATATTTCCACACCAAAAATCAAAAAATCTCTGTGCATGCAGAGAAGGGCATATTTTCGTTTTATTGTCCAACCTGTCAAATTAGTACTTTTTTTTTTTAATGTTGCATATGCAAAGAAAAAAACCCAAACCTTTTTAGAATAATATAGGTTCATTTGGACTACTGAAATCCAAGTCTCATAGTTAGTGCCTAAAGAGCAATTTCCAAAGGTACACAGGACTTTCAAGCTCTCGCAGTAGACGTTCTTTAGGTACATTCATTTTTATATACAGAGGATTCTGAGAATTCAAATTCTACTAGGAAAAAGTTTTTAAAGTGTCATATAAACACACTGCAGAAGAAGTCAGTAGTTCTTTAGCGACTTATCTGAACCACATGTAGGTAGGAGAAATCACACCTACAGTAGTTGCATAGGCCAAAAGTTGAGATATGGTGCTTCAGTTTCTTCTTGAGTCACAGACTTCCAGCATGGCCTTAGAAAATCATCTAGAGGGGGATTCCTCATGTGTAAGTTCAGTATTGTAAAGTTTTATCACCTTCCCTAAGCCATTTGTCCAGGCTCCTGTCTAACCCACTTGGGGAAGACAGGCATCTCCAAAAGGTAGATGATCAGAACTGAGGAAATGATCGGACCTAGAAGTACGCACATCTCTCCACTAAGGACATCCAAAATAATTGAATTTAACTTTTAGATAGATTAAATTCTGAGACGAACCTTGCTGCAAGGGTATGTCCAAACCAGACAGTCCAGTACTGCCCAGAGGTTCCCTAAGCTAGCTGAGACACGGCACACCTCTGCCAGCCCAATGGTACCCTTGGGTCACTAGCCAACTTCCGATCCAGCAACATTTTTCACTACAGAAACCTCTTCCTTTCTGCCACAGGATACATATCTGAGACTACCGACAAGAAATAAACCAAAACTGGAGCAGAAACATCCCTGAAATAATGATGCAGTGGGGGCATCAACCATAATACAGGTGACTGACTGCCTTACAGAGCTCTATAACACCAGTGTCTTTGTCATTTATGTAGCTGCAGACACACCTCTCTCTCTAATAATGTTTAATAAGTTCGTTCGGTTTGTAGAGTGACTCTGGAGGAGGCTGAGGAGAAGCCCCACTGCACAACAGCCTGTGGAGAGGTGGGATGCCCATGAGCAATTCTGCTTTCTGACTGTGGGGTCCAATTTCTCTCCAGAAGGGTTCCAGCAACCATGCAATCTTCTGCTCTAAAGCCTTACTGCAATGCAAAAATGCATCCCAGCCTTGGGAAATCTTCATGAGAAAAGTAAAAATGAAATGGATGTATTCCCATGATTTTGCTTTAGACAAATTAACATTCTTCAGTGAAAAAAATGTTCTATTGAGGAATTCTGGACCAGCACTAGTCAGTTCTCCATCTGTAAAATCACCATCGTCACTTCCAACCTTAATAAAGAAAAAAGAAAAAAAAAAAAAAGAATTGTGTGCTAGTTTTAAAAAGAGCATTTGTTCATGGATGGTGGATGTACCAGCAGAGAGAAGCAAAGTTCATACAAGTACTGCCAGAACACCCTCGCTTATGTTTCTTGCAGTCTCAGGATAACGTATTTTCTCTGTAACTACAAGAAAAACTGAGGTGCAAGCTCCCTATAATGAACAGCACAATGGTAGTAATGATTAGAGCTGAAAGAGGAAAACAGACAATATCCGTGTAGAAAATGAACAGCTGATGGGAACACAGTTACAAACCTCAAAAGAGATAAAAGTCAACCACAGAAGTTGATTTACATTAAAGAAGAGGAGGGAGAAAAAAAGAGATCCAAGGAGCAAAATTCAGACTTGAAAAATACATACCAATTTAAGAATACATTGGTACTGTGGCTATGCTGGATGTCTGCTGTGGAATTATTTTTGCTAGTGTAATATCCAAAACTATTTTCTACTGTACTGCAATAATGAAACCCAGAAGAATTTTAAAATAAAGATGATCACATTAGCATCAATGTATCAACCACAAAACATGTGAAAGAAAACAGAAGGGTGAGGGGGCAGGGGAGGGGGGGGTTAGGGTCAAAGCCTGTAATCTCATTTTCATAAAAGCAGTCAGCAGCACCCAGCTCAACCCAAAGAAAGTTCACGCTAAAGGCCACCACGGTCACATCCAAATAACAAATCATATTTCTATGAATTAACTGCAGCTATAACTACAAGCAGTCAGGACTTTCTCTCTGAATTTTCTGTCTCTCCATTACCCCAGAAAAACAAGAAGCTACTTTAAACATCATTTTATACACACAGTCCATCTTCTCCTTCACATTATTTGAAAAACAAAATAGTTTCATCAAAAGGGTTCCCTTTGCCTACAACCCCTAAGGAGAATAAAGTCTAGAGAGAGATGGAGGAATTTCTGGATCTTTGGATTTTACCAATACACTGATCAGAAGTTCATCCTAAAAACCACCCCCTGCCTCTCCTGCTTCTGCCCTCAACCTCTGCAAGTTGATGTTACGTTGTGCACATTCAGGGAGAGAGGGGTACGTGCTGTAAAATAATGTATTTTATGTACGAGTGTGTAGGGAAAGAAGCAGATGAATGCCCTGTGCAGGGTTTGCATTACTATGTACCATGGAGATGGTTCCTCAGCCCTGCTACATCAGGACTGCCTAGGGATGGAAGGGCTGCCAGCCTGAGGAAACAGCACACTGCCTCCAAGGGGGACCTTTAAAAAGTTTTACTGGTCTTCCAGAGCTTGATTAATGCCTTCTCTTCTCTTGGCTTCAGAAAGATTTCTAGAGCATATCTGAGATTTGACCCTGAATATATGATGCTATTCTTGCTGTGTTATAAGCATCAGTGTTGTCAGGCATATAGAGGCAAATCTGCTCTTTGTTAGAGCGCTACGTGTCAAAATGAATTTGTAAAACACGCTACAAAAAGGATGAAATGCTGCTTACAATGCAAAGCCCACTGAAATCTACATATTGCTGCAATATTTATTATCAGCCACAGCATATTATCTGAGATTAATAAATTATTCTTAGTCCATATTATGGTAAAGCACAGCAACTGCCATAAAGCAGCCCTGTCACATAAAGAAATTTCACCAAAGTACCCTGCTTGAAATAATGACTTTGTTTATCTATAACTTTACATTATTGATTGGGTTTGCTGAACTGAAGAAAGACTATGAACTCATACCAAAAGAACTACTGAGAAGTCTGGAAGCTCAGCCAATATAAAGCTAGCAGCAAGAGGGCAATTTCCCTGATAAAAAATAGTCATACTTGGTTATTTTATAAATATGCAAGCAAATTACATTCTGGTTTAAGAAAATAAGAACTAATGTCAAACATGTGGATTTTAGTGTCTGATTGTCACAATTTTTATTGGTAAGAATTTTTTTCTTCTAAGACTATAGCGAACCTGAAACAAAGCAGCTACATAGGCAGATGCCTTCCAGTTTTAGAGGACATGAAAAACAAAGCTTTGGTACAGACATTCCAAACTGTCCTGGGACCCAGCCACAAAAGGGTAATTTCCAAGACGATATGCTTACAAATGGCTCTGTTAAACCAACAGTTCCTCCCCAAACACTGACTAGTTGATTCCCTCCAGCTTGTGGTTAAAACCTTGGCATTGCTAACCCCACCTGGCAGATTTAGATCCAAGGGAAGATGCTGGAGCACTCAGTATTGTCCTGTCACTCCCAGCTTCTGGCACGCTGACTCCCCAGTCAGGCGCGGTGGATGCTTTACCCTCACCTCACACCAGAGATCTGCAGTGCTGACACGTGTGTCCCAGGCAGCTGCCTGTACTGCCTGCAGCCAATGGAGAGGAACGGGCACTCACGGGCTTGACTCACTCTCTCTCCCTAAATTAGACAGCTAGAAGAGGTCAAAAGAACTACTGCCTGGACATGCCAACTGCTATCCTGCCTGTATGCAGGGAGGCAAGATAACTAGCTTGGATGCAGATACCTATGTTGCAGATGTCTAACTAGGCAAGACGAATCCTGAACCCTACAGACAGCAGACAGGGAAAGTCAGGACCCTCACCAAGGCAATCCCTCACAGCCCCACACTTCGTGTGAAGGGCTGCACAGGACCGACCCAAAGAAAATACCCACCACGGGGTATTTGAAATCCCTTTGTTCCTGGAGAATACGCGGCAACAGACGAATTATCTGTACATACGTATACATATTTAAAATCCTTATACAGGATAATTCAAAACATGTCTGAAAAGCAACCAGGAAAAAAATCAACTGTTGTCTTGCACCTGGCCACCAGTATCTACAAAGTAGGCTTGGCATTTTGTTTACCAAAGACAAGATTGCACAACAGCAATCCGGTACTGAAGGCAAGGATGCTGCCCTTCCTTTGGTGATGTCATGCTGTACCTCCCAGCAAGTATATTCAAGGAATTATTTTTTGTTGGTAACTGTATTCACGAGAAAGAACTTACAGGCTCACTTAAGAAAGAACATGCTCTGTGGGACAGTCTTCTAGGCTCTGAGATCCAGCCTGCCTCACAGGCACTTAGCTTAGACCTACGCTTTACCGCCTTCTGAAGTAGTCTTTCTATGCATGGCCCTACGCTGCCCGGTTATTCAGCAGAACAGTAGGTGCCTTTCCACATCCTCAGAGGAAATTCCTATCTGCTAAGTTTAGATGCAGAAATTGAGCACACAGGATCTCCCTTTGGAAGGCTTCAAAGGCACTTTCCTCTCTGCAACAAGGGTACGTAGAATCTGGGCTTTTAGTTTCAGTGGACTGTTTTGCTAAACGTCTAATATTAAGGTACATGTTAGATGCCTAAATTCAGAATAGAGCCTGCCTGTAAGGCACTATATTACAGACCGGGAAACAAACGGATTGAGTGAAGTCAGCATAATGTGCTAACGTCTCTTTTTAGCTCAGCAGCTGTATGTGTGGTGTCTGTGACTAAGAATGAAGTAAAGACGACGACAAATTGCAGATCACAGTCAAATTAGATTTTCCTAATGGGGCTTTTGAAATAAACCAACAGATTACTGTTTAAATAAAACCTGTAACAAGGATGAGTTGGTGTTATACTATTAAATTTCTTAATTTAATTCTTAAGCTCCAGAGCCAGTCAAGTAATATTCAACACATTTACGTTCACAAACTGTGGAATGCATTGTGGAAAAGCTAAAAAAAAACCTTTTCAAGCTTTGGCCAATTCTCTACGCGTTCAAGCATATTCATCACAATGAACAGTACCTGCCTGCCAGTCATATATTAGAAGTATTTGCTAGAGCCCAATGCTTTGTCTTTTCATTAATTAGTCAGAACTATTTAGTGCAAAATGATGGTGGGTTGTTTTATTTTTCTGGCTTGCTATGTGTGTTATAAACTGAGAAAAAAATATTTAGCACTTCAGGGCCTAGTGTTATAACTAGTGAATTCAAAATCTATAAAAAGGCCTGTCTATCAAGCAACAGTGTCACTAGTAAAGAAACCTTCCCTTCATTTATCACCGTCAGAAGGGGAGCATGCTAAATGCAGTGAGAGCCAATGCCTTGCCTTGCCCATAGAGACCTCCCTCTCTTAAGGGGAATACAGGTTTGAGGATCGTAGTTATGGTGCTTGACTACAAGATGAATTAGCAGATGTCTGGTGAAAATGCAAAGAAAGTAGGTCCTTCTCAAACACAGCTTAGAAAGAAACATTAATGCTTTGGGAGATTGATGGCCAGGAAAACAAAGCAAAAAGTAAGTACTTTAAGATACAACATTAAGACATTTTAAATGCATCTATAATAAATCATATAATAACAATGTCTAATGGCCTTTGTTACATCCCTTCCTATTTAATAATGTCCAGGATGCCCACATTTTGAACCTCTTACCATAAAGTAATGCATTTTGTGGGTCTAGCACAGGCTTCAGTGCCTGGAGGCTCTAGTTCTATTTCCAACTCTGTCTCAGACCTACAGGGTGACCTTTACGCATAACCTCATTTTCCTCACCTATAAAATGGGGATATTAATACTTATTTACCTCACAGTTGGTTCCCTTCCAGCTGCTACAGTGACTGAGCAAGATCATGCATCTACAGAATTGCTCATGTTCATGATGAACTGTTTGTTTTTACCAACAAGCAATACAGATTAAACTAAGAACTCATTTGCCCGTCCAGTGAGTAAAAATACAGAGAAAAATAACAGCAACGGAAGAACTGTTCAAAGCCCCTCACTAATTTCCTTTCAATGCCTCTGTCCTTCAGGAGAAATGTAGGCAGCTCTTATTTGACAGAACTAGAATGAACTTCTTGATGCCGCTTTCAGTCAAGAAAAAATTTCATGCTTTTTGAGTGAAAAGTCTAACCCGGTTTCCTTCGGAGAGAATATATAAACACTGCAAGCTTTTCAAGTAAATAAAGGGGAAGAAACAATTTCAATTTGAAACTTCACCTAATAATGAGGGCAGAGAGAAAGAAAGGAAAAGAGGATCCGAGAAAGACGAGAGATACAGCCATTTGTTCCTAAAGGGAACAAAGCTACAAGGAAGAGATGCTGGCAGGTATGCCGGCCCACAACTGGGGGGGGACACCCCTGCCATGTCACAGAGGGCCGGTGCCTGCATCAGCCCCGGAGCGCCTCAGCAACACTCATCTCGCTCTGGGAATGTGATACTTACTCTTGTACTGCTCTGGCTATGGAGAGCGCTGTAGATCCAGTTTCATTAACGCTATCTAAGGTCACATTTGGCAGGTCGTCATCATCACTGTCACTTTTAATTTGTCTGGGAGATAGGCCTCGGGGGTCCATTTGTGCTGGAAAGAGACATATAATGGATTAATATGAGCGTGCTGAAATTAATCTCGTCCCAGAACAACATCAGGGCGCACAACACATCCGCTGAGCTTCCCAAATCAGGTGACGGATGGGCAAAGTCACGTAGCAGTGCCACAGCGAGGCACAAGCATTTCCAGGGGCGTGCAGGCGTGCGAACACACACAGGCTATACCAACGCAGACCTGAAACAAAACTGCACATACATATATACAATATCCATCAAAAACTCAGTTTACCCTCAAGTTACTTACTCTGCCTGTCTTCAGAAAGTGAAGAGAAAGGGCTGCGCCTGCTTTGCACAACACAGCACACTTGAGAGCAAATTTCCCAGCAAAGCTTCAGGAGCAATCTTTGACTCTGAGTGCTCACCATCTGATACCAGGCTGGGACCCATGTCACTCCAGTCAACTAAAATTTAGGCATCCGTAAAAACCCAGTTTTCCTGATTTCTGACTCAACACCAGTGTCAACCTCTGAAGGAGCCTTCCCTTCACATTACACGTGGCAAAGCCGCTGCACGTAACTTCACGTGGGCAACTAACCTTCAGGTGACAGACGCTGGGTAGGCCTAGCCAGAGTTTTTTGAAGTCACGGTCTCAGGCCTTAAGAACATCTAAGGATCAGGGATTGCAGGATAGTTCTGTCATACGCAGCTTATGCGACCCACACTGTACGGCAATGGTGCAGGTGCCCAGGCGCTGGTGGCAGCGGGGGCTGCAGGGGCCTCTGTGAGAAGAGGCCGGGGCTGCCCCGTGCCGGACACGGACGGTTCCAGTCGGCTCCAACCCACCCACTGCAGGGCACGGCCCAGCCGCACAGCCAGGGTGGGGGCGTCTCAGGGAAACGGTATATAAGAAATGGTAAAAAATGCTGCCTGACAGTGAGGGGTGAGGAAAAAACGTGAGAGGAAGAGCCCTGCAGACACCAAGGTGAGAGGAGGAGGTGCTCCATGGTGGAGCAGAGATGCCCCTGCAGCCCCCGGAGGAGACCACAGAGCAGCAGGCTCTCCTGACAGGAACTGCCGCCCATGGGGGACCCACGCTGGAGCAGGGGAACAGTGCGAGGAGGGAGGAGCGGCAGAGAGGAGCTGCCACGGACTGATCCCAAGCCCCATTCGCCATCCCCATGCCGTGCTCTGGGAGGGGGAGGCAGAGGAGCTGGGAATGAGGGAGCGAGGTTGAGTCTGGGAAAAGGGAGCTAAGGAGTTCTCACCATCCTAATTTACTTTCAATTAGCAATAAATTAAATTAATTTTCCCCACCTTGAGTCCGTTTTGCCTGCGATGGTAATTGGCTGTCTTTATCTCAGCCCATCAGTTCCTGCACCTCATTTCCTCCCCCTGTTCTGGTGAGGGCAGCCAGCCAAGATCAACCCACCAGAGTTACCTTTTGCACCAAAAAGAGGAAAGGAAAAAAGAGCATAACTGTGGGCCACCTGCCTTCCTTCATATCCTGGCAGCTGCCCTTGAAAGGGAAGAAAGCATAGCCCTCATATGGGCAGGGGAAGGAAACCAGGAGATGGGCATGGGGGGAGATTATGGGGCACAAGTGTGACCTGGCTGGGATGGAGTTAATTTTCCCCACAGCCGCCCCCATAGTGCTGTGCTGTGTGTTGGTACCCAGCAAGGTGTTGATAACACACCGGTGTTTTAGCTACTGCTGAGCAGCGCCGGCACAGCACCAAGGCTGTCTCTACAACAATCCTCCTCCCTCTCAGCAGTAGGCTGGGGGTGGGCAAGGTCTTGGGAGGAGACAGCCAGGACAGTTGACCCAAATCGGCCAGACAGATATTCCATACCATATGACATCTGCTCAGCAACAAAATCTAAGAGAAAGAAGAAGGAAGGGGGGCATTTGCTGTTATGACCTTTGCCTTCTGGAACAAATCCCTGTTTCCTGCGAAGTTGCTGGACATTGCGTGCTGATGGGAAGTAGAGAATAAAGCTTTTGTTTCCCTTTGCTTCCACACACAGCCATTGGTTTTGCTTTTATTAAACTTTATCTTGACCGACAAGTTTTTTTCCATCTTATTTTCTCCCCATGCCCCCACCTCTGCTGCCGAGGAGGGAAGAGATAGAGCAGCTTTGGCGGGCACCTCACCTGGGATAGTCCTGAGAGGAACTGGGGATTGCTTGTGTCAGGGGACAGACCCAGAGACAAACTTGTAGAGCAAGAGACATTCTTCCTCACTCATGAAATTACCACATAGGATTAGTGAGTGCTGAGAGGCACCAAAAGCAGCTGGAGTATAGAGCAAAACTGGAAAGATGCCTGACCCTGCAAGGGAGGAGCGGGAAGGGGAAAGAAAGACAAAGAGAATTGATGAAAATGTGTTTGTTTGATTAGGTGAAATAGGGGAATCCAAGATTATTTATTTAAAGAGAGAACTGCTGCAGTTTGTTAGCTTGTGCTCTCCAATATTGCAGTGTCAGAGACAGGACACTGTCTGGGTCTTGCAACACACTTTTCAAGGAAGGTGGCTGTCATTCCTGCTCAACCCTGGCTAATCACAGCCCTGGACAGCAGGTATCACAGTCTCCCTTTAGAGAGAGCTGAGTGGGTATCATGACCGATTGAGTGGGCTTACAGCTAGAGAGCAGCTCCAAAAATCACAGTTCAATTTCCATTTTGCCATGTTTCTTATGTTACCGTGTTCACTGACTTTAGAAAAGGGACTGAGTTACACTGAAAAATGGGAGGGCTGTAGGTACTTCAGAAGCTGTGCAGCCATAACAGTAGCACTGATGGATAGCCGGGCTCTTGAAAAGAAAGCATTCCCCAAGTGAGTGATGACTCGAGGGAAAGTTGGTCTTAAATTTTAATTTATGTCTTAGCTGTGAGCCACCTCGGAGTACAAGAACAGAGAGTGATTATAACTACCCTTCAGCTGCACTTTTTTATGTTAAAGAACTTCATAAAGAAAATACTGTAAAAATATGTTCAGTAAAGTGATGCAACAGCCCCTTCTGGAAGCATTTACAAATGCACAGTACAACTTCTATTAGCTTTCTACTAGCACTGTTTAAGTGCCTCAGTAATTCTGGTTACTGCTTGTTATTTCTTCACGTATGGTAAAGAAAACAACTTCTGCTTATCAAAGCAAAGACTGTTGACAATGAACAATGACCTGCATGAGACAAACATACAGCAACTTAGAGACTGTTCAAAACAGTTGTTTTAGGGAGAATAAGCACCATTCTGACTGTGCTTCTTAAAATCATGACTTAAAGATGATGGTATCCAATGCATACCTGAGCATCAGGAATCATCTAAATCTATTTGATTTAAGAGCACCCGAAACATCTAGTCTGCTGATTTCGCCCCAGAAAACTATTTGGAAAGAAGTGCTACTTCTGCCTTGTTCCCTAATGTTCCTTCTTAGAAGCAACTTTAAATATCAAATTATTACTTATTTCATTACTTCTTCGATTTTTCTTGAAGTGAATCTTGTTACAAGAACTTGTATGTTTGTATCTGCCCAATATTTAAATGCTGCTGTAGGTGATGCTTTTGTGGAAGCTGATGTTAGTAAATAAAATTGTATCAAAAAACTATGTATATGATACTTTGCATAACCCATGGCTTAATCTGACTTGCACTGCAAGGAAAGTTTTAAGTAGCTAGCTCAGAAAGTTACTTAATGTTTAAACCTAAGCCTAACTTGAAATCATGAAAGTTGTTAAGTAATTTAGTCTGTAATACAATTATACACCAATTTTGATCACTTAAGCGTGAATACACCTACATAAAACGAGACAGTATAAATACGTATGAAAAATCTTACGTACTTTTGTTCCTTATAAGACACATTTTTTCATTATTATTGCAGATTGCCCACTCTTAAGATATTATTGAGATTCCTATTATATTTGGTGTTGTTTTTAGATAACCAGAGGAATGTGCTAGGATGAAAACTCTCATTTACCTTCTTTCAGTTTCTGCTCGGTGAGGTAAATCCTACTCTAAATATTCCTGACACAGCCATGACGTTGCCAATGGGGTTGTGCTTTTGCACCCAGGGAGAATTTGGCCCATCAGGCACAGTTTGCCCCACCAGATGACACACACCATGAGGTGCTGCAACACACAAGCATCGTGAGAACAAAAGGTGAGGAACGGAAACATATCAGTGGGCAAACTCAAAGGCGGGCAAGTCGAGGGCATTTTTTGTTAAATTTTTGCAGTGAACCTAACTAAATATGATAATTAAATCAGAGAATGATCTAGGGATTATTTTCTTATTTTGTTAATGTTGGCCCACATATACATCCTTTTTATCTCCCTCTCCATTTGTGATCTCTTTTCAGCTTGCAGACTTGGGTGGCTGAGGCGTGGGGAGCCGAGGTGACTAACCAGGAGGCTGAACTTCACCCGCTGCCAGCTGGTGTCAACTGCCCCGTTTTCTCATCAGCATGACTGCAGCTGCTGCAGGGGAAAAAAACCCAGCCTTTAAAGCTACTCTCCTCCCCCAAATGAGCCATGTGAATAACCAACTGGCTGGAAGCCTAACAGAAATCTCCTCCTCACCACTCACTACAGTGAGCAAACTACAATACAGGATTTTTATACATTCAGAGTTCATGACTCCTACTTATGTCAACAGCTTTGACTTTCTCTTGGACATCTAAGAGCAACTGTCAACTGCTGGCACCAAGGTTTATAAATACCAGCGGCAGTTCATAAACACTGTATTAAGAGTAATCATTGGCCTAACAAACATCAAACTGGAAAGAATAAAGAGATGCAGGCAAGAGATAATCTAGCAAATGAGATGAAAAAGGTGGAGGACAAGTGAGTAATGGAATGCAACTGGCAGGCAAGGTGGAGGAAAGCCCACAAAACGTGCCAGTGCATTTTAACCTCCCTTCGTGCTGTACCTTGCCTGGGTGACCAAGCTTGTCCTTGAACTTAAGACCACAGGTCCAGAAGGGACCTAGCTGGGTCACTGAATCAAGTCCTCCCTATCAAAAGCAGACACGTTTAATTAATAAAGCTCAGGCCTTAAAAGTAAGCTGGTTTTCTTGCCCTTGCTACTCCTCCTGAAAGGCAGGATTTGTCTTACAGAGCATCCGGTGGTTTAGTGAAGTGTGAATGAGGCTGAGGCAAGGCAAGCAAAAAGAAACGAGTCAGAGGCTGCTTCGTGGGACAAAGGTGTCATTGAAAGAGTGCACAGGAGCTGCAGAAGCAAGCTGTTAGCACTCCATGCTGAAAAGGCTGGCGAGCCAGGGGAGTTATTTACGAACGTCTGTGAGTGCTGAAGGCTGCAAGCGGCCACATCGCTTTCCGTCCTTGTTAGCCTCAAGAAACAATGATCCTTTTTGCTAAAGAAAGTACAGATCATTGCTCTTGATGCATGTACATACATGCAATCACTCCTCAATGGCCCCCTTGCCAAACTGTACCAAAAAGGAGTTTCCCTTTGGGCGGTAGGAGCCAATTCACTCTCTGCACTTGTTTTAAGATAAGATGTGCAACTGGGTCTCACACAAGGCACATACCAGCCTGTAAATATTCCAGAACTTGGGCTACTGTCACTAATGTTGTATCTGCCAACTGTCAGTTGCCAGTAGGAAAAAATCTGATCTGGATCAGATATAAGCTTGTTCCTATTTCTATCAAACTGAACAGTTTCTCAGCTTTAAAATTTATGCTGGCTATGGGGGCCAGACAATACTTGATCCTGTTCCTCAGGACAAAATCTCCTCTTTTACAATGCTGGAACAGATTTAAACTTGCACAGCAACTTTCTAATGAGCACTGATTGAATTTGTGCTTTCTGGCACACAGCTGCGTCATTTTTGACATGGTACAGGATTAGCCATTCCATGGAAGCAAAATCTCTGGGAAGGATCCAGCCTGCTGGCTACAAAGAGCAGCCGAACTCCTCAGGAAAGGACACAGCCTCCGTCTTCCCAGGGGAATAACCCAAGTAAGAGGGGCATGCCATCAGGCTGTTTTTCTCCTCATCCACTCTGCAACTTTGTGCTCTTGTCTGCATTGGGGCATCTCTTGGGAAGGGGGGACATTAATGTGAACACACTGCTATCACCACTTACCACAACCTGGGGGGTTTTTATCCAGTCAAATTTCCTGCAGGTGAAAGGGATGAAAACTCATCCCATCAGTAGGCTCACGAAGACCCACGAGAAGTAATTTCACATCTACACACTGTCTTTGATTTAACGGCAAATCTGAGCCCCTTGGGTTAAAGATGAATGAAATATTTAAGAGCAGGAGAAAACTAAGTAACCACCAGGAGTTTTGCCTCTCTTTATAGCTAAGCCACGTAGTAGTAACTAATGCCGAAATGACTCATTATTAATGCTTGCTGGTGTGAAAAAGAGAGAGAAAACTTCAGCATCCTGAAATATTGAAGCTTCTGGCTCATTTTATCTTAAACCCTCAGTCTTCTGCATTAAGTTAACTTCTCTGCTAAGAACCTTATAAACATACACAAATGTAGGCCTGCTGATACACCCCACAACATAATAAATACTGTATTAGGCTTAGCTGTTCTCTTAAAATAATTAAAAACCTATTTCTGCTTTTTGAAAGGATTTCCAAATTCAGAGACGGTTTGCTTTTGTTTCGCATATTAAACTCCCCACTCTGCTTTCCCTGAAGGATGCCTAGTATTCAACCCGCTAACCAAAATGATTGCTGATGACAGGATTTGCGAGAGGGCCTGGCATCTGCCCGCTAGACGTGCCAGCCACAAGCAGGGTTACACAGGTCAGCAGCGGGGAGAGTAACGCCAAGTCCTGCGCTAGGTGAGACGCCAGCCTGGACGGTGGGGATGTCCCTCCAGCCTCGCTAGTTCTGATCCACACCCGGCGTGACGTGTTTGCTCTGGCAAACGTAGCCACGGGGTTTTATGGCAATGCAAGTTTAAATTACGCAGAAATGTGAGGTACCTCAAGTAAGTCAGAAAAAGTCACGTCTGCTGTTGCCAAATGTCTTAGAAACTCCTCTCCAGTTGCTTCAGTGCATGCTGGCATGCAGCAGGTAAAAGAAGATTAGCTCCAGCTGTAAGCAACCATTGCTTTGCACTTCCCTCCATTAAGAATGGAAAGCCAAATACTAACCCACACCCCAAAATTAACATTTAGAAGAATCTCATTAGTACTGCTGTTACACGCGTGTGTGTCTGCAGAGTACGAAGGACTGAAGTAACAAAGCGCCATTTGCTGCCAAGCTCCTAGAAGGATGGTATTGGAAAATATGGTTACGAAAATTCTATGGCACTCATGCTTTAGCACAATACGCTATTAACCTGCCAGTGCCAGGAACACTGTAAAAGTAGTAGTTTGAACCTAATAATAAATAAGAATAATCTGCCACTCTCAGTCACCCCATGACCCAGCAGCACCTAACAGTATGTTTCCATCAGCCCCCATCCTCTCTCAGAGCCCTGGACCTCAGGAGCTGGGTGACACTGGGATGGGAGGGAAGAGCCTCTCACCTCCTGTATTCAGGCACCTGCATTGCAAATAGCACCACCCCAACCCTTCCACACAGCCAGTGGAGGGAGATGGGTACTCCAGGGCTGCTGAGCCCACCCACCTCTGTGGACTGCATGGGGAATTCAGAGGTGTGAGCGCCCTTCCCTTCTCTCGCCCAGTGCCGGGGTACTAGTGGCTCAGTGCCACCCTGAGCCACTGTGGATCCACTCCTTGCTGGGAAGAGGAGGAGGGTAGCCTTTGCCCTGAGACTCTGTCATGCCTTGGTTTTCTGGGAAAGGAGCAAAAGGGTCTGAGGGATCTCAGTGAGTGCCTGAAGATGGGACAATGGCAACAGCACTGCTCCCCCACGTGCTTCCACTCGTTCCCTGCCTGCCACCGTTCACTTAATGCCATAGAGGTGGCTCAGTTGCCAGCAGAGACGCTGAAGAAAATGATCTTTGGCCTCAGGGGCTTAGTAGACAAAGTTGGAAGAGAAGCAAATCACACTGTGACACAGTAATCATCACTAAAACCAATAATCTGCCAATAGTTATGAATACTGTAGTGTCTAAACCATAACTTTGGTCTTTACATTTGGCGTATGGCACAGTTCGGTACCTGAAATATTGCAAGAAGCAAACTGCTGGCCAACAGCGACTTCTTTTGCTCTTTCTTAAACGGCCACTGTTTCAAACACCTCTGATAAAAAAATACATCTGGGTGGATCAAACGCCAAGTAGAAGGACAGGTTCGTCTCCATCCTTCTCAGTTACTTTTGGAAAATAGGTTTTACAGCTGTGCAAGCCCAGCTCATGCTGCAGCTTGATATCTGAAGTAACTAAACATCCCCTTTCTTGGCAGTCTTTTTAGAGAGCAGGAGCCCAGCATGGATTTGCCCAGGAGAACGTCACGGGCACTGTTGCCTGTTTCTGATGGTGGAAGCAACACTTCAAGACACAGATGTACAGGAGCTATTTGAAATTATGCCCTCGGAGAAACACCCTTAAGCGTTACACTCAGGTTTACTTAATGTGTTTTAGGAAAGCAAATCCCGGCTTTATGGACCTAACAAATGCACAGAAATGATGGTATTCATGATTTTACCCTCCTAAGCCAGTCCATACTATATGAAGCACATATATGGCATTTTTCTTCCTATTTAAAGTTCATTATAAGCACTTTATGCGTTGGAAAATGCTCTGAGCACACCTATCAGATTTTCAATCAAAACAGCTTGGTGTCTGGTAGGGGCAGCAGAACTGGTCGATTTATTTCATAAAACTTTATGTACAAAGCAGCAGTATCCATGAACGTAATGGTCAGAATATAGAGTCTACAGGGGTAATTTTTATTACAATTTATAGCGAGATTACCCATACTCCACAGTTTTCAGATTTTATTGAGATTTTATGGGAGTATATGGCTGGAGCAGTTAACTGCACCCAGCATAGCTGCGGTTCACAGAGAATGGGAATTGGCACTGACTGCACAGTGTAACTAATCTACCAGAGAATATTAATTGCTATGATCCAATCAAAGACAATATTGAAAATCTTCTCATCAGTCAAATAATTTGCCATAAACCTGTAAAAGAATGGCTGTGTGGAGAAACACAGAGGTGAGAGTGATTGCATGGATGTAATATATGCACATATTTATGCATCTCTGTCATTGGGCTGTACACATAAACATACACCACCATTTTTTTAAGCAAAGGACTTTTCTCTAAGCTATTCGAATGCCACGAGACCTCATCTACACAAACAACAAACCACTGAGACTACTGAGATTTATATCTCACTGAGCACCCAAAACACAAATACTCTATCACCAAAAGTAAGCAGGGAAAACAATAAGGACAGAATATATTTAATATTAAATAAAGTATTGCAAAGCCACTACAAAACAGTAGCAGATCACAGCTTACGCACTGCAACAGTCCAGAGATATTTTAGACACTAGAAAGTTTCCAGCAGGTTGGTCCAAAGCACAATAAAACCCAAGGCAGGGATAAAGTAAGTGAGAAGTTTTATGTGTGTGTTTCCGCTGGATCGAAATCTCTGTGCTAAAAGCAACTAGATCAAAGCTCAGCCCTGGTGAGAGTACAGAGCTGAGGACCAGAGGCATTCTTGGCGTGGAAGACAAGGAATTAACAGCTTCAAAAAGGTGCAGGGACTCGGGATATGTTGAAATGGATTTCCTCAATCTCCTCATGCTGGGTTTCACAGAAGAAGTTGGAATACACATCGGCCTCACTCCCTTCCCCAAACCTGCTCCTAGGTGAAAACATACATGATGTTAAATCGACTGTTGATAAATCTCAGAAGAGCACAGCCTTCTATAGTCGGAAAACCTAAGCATGTCAATAGTGAGTCACCAGAAATATGATTTTTCTGGAGATTTAAGTAGAAGACTGTTTATGGGACTCCCCACAGTTAACCCAAGCTACTTTGTCTTCAAGCAACCTCCTTCACAGTTTCAAACACCACAGCATATCTTGTAACCTGTGTTTTAACTCCCCATTCCGTCAAGAATTACCATTTACTCCAGTTCTTAAATATATGCACCATCTCCAGAAACACAGGTCCCACCCTCGATGCAAGCCTCTCCTCTGCCTGCTTCTCTTCCTCGCTAGCCACTGCCAACCTGCTTCTCCTTCCCAAGAACCACGAATATTTCTTCCAGATGAACCAGACAGACAGAGAGAGAGATATCCAACATTTTGGGGTGCGGCAGGAGGGTTGAGGTGGACAGGTTGGAAGACGTTCAGCTGCAAAAGATTTTTGTGTGTAACAACAGAAAAAAATACAGCTAATCAGAAACTCTCTGCCTCAATGCAACTTAAATCCAAAATAACTGTCTACTAAAACGTAGAAAGGATAACCGCTTCGCATGAAATAAAAAAGGCAACACTACTGGTTTTAATTAAGAGTCTCTTCCATAGCATAATTTATACAAACAGACCATATAATCTGACCTTTAAACATATGGAACGGTTCTCTAAATTTCTAACTTTGGACTACAAATTGCATTTATTTTTGTGGAATAAACTTTACAGTAGGCAGAAATAACAGGTTGTACTTTAAAAAAAAAAGAAAAAACAAGGGAGTGGATAACGTAATCTAGTGATATTACCTCTTTTAAGCCACAGAAAAATCTGTTGCAAAAGATACTGCATTTACTACTTATTACTGTATCCACAGTAAGGAATATGGCATGTGTAAACTGTGAAGAGACACAACCCGTGTATATGTGCTAGGGCAACACGCAGATATAGTAACATAAAAACAGTCTACACCAATGTCACACCTGTTTATATACACGGGAAGCAGACGAAGCTCAAGTGGCAAATTTAAATTTAGGATGTTCTGACAGCTGGATTTTGCAAGCGGTTGTGTCTTCTGAAAACTTTAAAACCTGTAAGAGTGAGAACTCAAAAACTGAAATCCAAAATTCCAGAAATATCGCAGCTGCACAGGTCCTTGGTGCACCATGACCAGGAAGGAGCTTCTAAAAGGTCCTTCAATGAATGGAGTATCTCTTCTGAACTATGGAAAACAATTTTTAAGGATATTAACTTTGGCAAAACCTGCTGCTAGAGGGACATGATTTCCCAGTAGAATTCGTGGATATCTTCTGAAAGCAAAGCAGTGGTAAGACTCAGGCTAACGGGACCAGAGCCTGCAGAGGAACGTGTTGCTGCCATGGCAGGCCCTTTCACTCCTGCATCCGAGCCTCTCCTTGTCCCCCTTCACCCTGCTCAGATTTCTTTTCTACCCTCCTTTGGCTTCTTCCTCTGTCTCCAACCCTTTCCCACTTCTCCTCCTCAACATGTTCACACATCTGTAGCCATCTTACCACCTCTCCCTTTCTCCTCTGCTCTCTTCCATCCTGCCCCTCTTCCCACTGTCCAGCACCTTCCAACCTCCTCCTTGCCTTTTCGCAGCCACAATTTCTTTAGCTTTTCCTTTTAAGAGGATTCGTGATTTTTTTTTGGATCTCCAAACTTGGCTTGGTTTCCACAAGTGCTCATGAAGACAAAAAAAAAAACAACACCCAAAAACATTGGTCCAAATCAAACTTGAGATGCATGGCACAAAACTACAGAGGTTCTAGGGGGTTTCACCAAAAAAAGCTGGAGTAAATCTTTCAACATGGAAACTGCTACATTTTTTTTCTCTACACTCAGTCTCAAGAAGAATGGAATAGTGTTTTCTTGAAACTTTCCTCAAAAAGAAAAAAAAAAAGGACTAGCCTGAGGCAAACATACAGCATGGAAAATGTCAGCCTAAATGGTTAACATCTAAACAGACTGGGAGCAACTGAAGACAGGGTTTTAAGGGAAACCATCAGGCAACCTTACCTATAGGTGCTGCTGCCTGCTGTGCCTCTAATTACACCTTTTAGCAATCCTCACCATTGCTGAACAGGGAGGAAAAAAGGTGAGGGAAGAGGTTTTCATGGGGTTTTAATGCTCGGGAATGCTTTAACATATAATAATGTCTAGTGGTCAACACCTACTCCATGCAGAAAATAACCTCCAAGCGCTTTTTAATGCTTTGGATGACAAGAGAACAGTGGTGACCACTGAAGGAAGTGAACTTCATCTCTGTGCCACGTTGCAGGGGCTGGCAGAGGGTGCAGCTGCCTGGACCCACGGTGCCCACAGGGACTGGTGCCTGGCTCCTGTCCCCTCCGACATCCCTGACACATTACTACGCTCTGAGCAGATGAAATAACGCGAGGATTAGGTTGTAGGGGACAACTCGCACAGCTGGGCTGGCAGTGTGGGGGCAGCACACCGAGACCCCCACTTTGGGGGTCTCCCTAGGGTGCCTCCTCCTGAGTGGGTGAGTCAGGGGGATGGCAGGAGGGGAAGGTCAAGGGTCGGCAGGGGAGTCTGCAGGCAACTGTGTGTGTTTGCGCGGTGGGATTACACAAGTGTTAGAAATTTGTAGGAATTACCGCAGTAAGGTTTTGCAAATGGCTGGTGTTGCATCACCCACACCGAACATATCGTCCACTGATTACTTTCTAATTATGGTTGTTAATAAATTCCGAAAAACACTTCGATACTGATTTTGATTCACACTAGGTGTTTAGAGGTTTTTATCCTGCAAGAAGGATCAATCTGACAGAAGGGTGCTTTTGTAGCGTGATACCCCCAGCTCCCATTGTCCCTCCTGGGGTGCAGCACGTGGCACGGGACCTGACGGCAGCTCATATATACAAGGGCTAATTCTCTGCAAACCCACCTGGTTTTCAATGCTGCAGAAAGAATTTGATTTAATGGGAAACCTAAAAAATAGGAGAGAGGAGGCAGGACAGAGAGCAGAAAGGAGCAGCACACTGGGAGGCAGAAAAGGAGATCTGAGACTCTCCTGATGGAAGGTGCCACGGAGAACGCCAGGATGAACGATGCCACGGGGAAGGATGCGCAGCAGCAGAGGAAGAGGTGACAGTACAGGTTAGAAATATTAACTGATAGGGAGAGGGAGATGAAGCAGAGCTGCTGAAACTGGCACTCAAAGAGCAATCAGCGAGATGGGAAGGACTAGAAAAACTGGAAAAGAGAAAAGGAGGGGGAAACAGAAGAGGAGGTAGTCATTTCACGTGCTGGAGGGAAGGCAGAATTCAAACAGAATGTGAAGAAAGAAGTATTTGCTGGAGCTGCCTAGAAAAGCAGCCGCAAGGAGGACAGTTCTGTCCAAGAGAGAGGAAGCTGAACTGGGAAGCATCAGGGGAAGTAGAAAGCCACTGGAGCAAAATGCCTTGAGGCAGGATTAGAGGTGGTGGCCTGAGAAGGTTTTGCAGTAAAATTAAAAATGAAATGGTTCTAGTCAAACCTGGAAGGAAGAGGAAAATTCTGCATGAGGAAAATAAAACTGGGAATGAAAAAACTTTTCTCTACATCCTGTTCCTCGCATTTTTCTCCTAACCAACTGTATCTAGCGCAACAGGAGAGATCTGAACTTAAGTCTGATGTAATTTTCATTAATTTTGGTACTGAAAGTATCTCTGTTGAGGAAAGTGCCTACGCCTCATTTGAGTCAAAAGGACTTAGATACAGGCTAATGTATACATAAATCCTTCCCAACCACATCCCTGGCTCACCAACACGGTCTCTGATTTAGCACCAAAACAGAAACAACACAGATACGTGACAAATGCTGCCAGCGCTATCGGTGGGGTGACTTGGTTTCAGCACATATTCTTTTGTTTCTGAAAACGATCAATGTTCACATGAGAGCTCAAAGTTGTGACACTAGATGATTCTGAACCTGGATTTCTCCTTCTGCTGGTAGAGGATTAGCAACCAATTCAGCCTGACAGCAAAGTCCTGTCAACATCTGTGTACGTTTAGTTCTTGTTTTCAGCATGAGAGCTGACCCGATCACTGAAGGGAAGTTAGTCTGCACACACATAACATTTATTTACTTGATTAATTTGTGCAATATCATTGCATTTTATTATTTATATTGTTTTACATTAAAGAAAGAAAATCATGCTCCAGCAAAAGCTTACAGAAGATGACTACCTAGAGTGGATTATTGCCCATTATTCTTCTATTGTATTTATTCAAATTAACCTGAACATTTATCTCAAAAGAATTAGTGATAGCAAAATAGGTACAAGTGATGACCAAAAAAAAAATAAATTAAAAAACACTTAATCCCTTCTTTTTCTTTAGCTGTACATTAATAAGTACTGCAGAACTGGTTAATGATCTTGGCCAATAATAGCACAAAGGCGATATTGTCAGGACAGCTGAGGAGGCCCAGAGCTCGTGGGCTGAAATCCCTAAGGCACATTAAATTCTGGAATTTTGTTGACGAAACTGGGGTAGTGAAGTTCCAGTTTTACACGATCAGGGGAGTTTTTCCTATAAAGGAGACTGCTACCAGAGCCAACTAGCACCTCTGAAAAGAAAACAAATGGGAAAAATTCTGGATGAGTTCAAGGTCAGGTGCAGCTCAATGCTCCAAAATCAAAATACAGACTAAAACTTTCCTTTTTCTTCTTTTTCCCCCAGACAACATGGTGAAAAGTTCTGCTTCCATTCATCATTTCTTGACATAATGGCACAAAGTCCTAAAATTACGTCACTGTATGAAGTGCAATAAAACTTCTTAAACTGTCATTTTGAGGCTTAAAACAAAACCCAGATCAGCTGTGAGCTCGTTTCCTACGTCCAAGCCTGTTGAGAGGACACAGTCCACACTTGGGCACTGAAAGAATGGCGGGGAGAACCAAAGATTTATGGACAACAGGATGCTACTAAACATCAGAATGATCCAGTACAAAATACACAGTTGCCAGGATGCCAAAACCAGACATGAGTGTTGAAGACAAAAGGTCTTTCAGTTGTAGAGACCCATTCATTACGCAAATAGGTACACAGGAGATGCTATAGGATGTGTCGCTAAATGGCCTGTAGTCTCATAAGCCCTAAAGTAAGGTTATCTGTCAGTACCCTCCCTTTCTGCCCCAAGCAATACCTCATTTCAGGGGAGAATTAGCCATATTTTATGCACTCACACCTGATGAACCGTGAAATGAGTCTCTCTCATTCCTTTCCTCATGCTCCCCTTTCTGCCAGGTATGCAGGTATGTTTTTCAAAGTATCTGGGTACATCTGTTTTCTCCTTTCTTCCTCTACCCAGCTTGTCACCATCTCTAACAAGTTTTTGCTCCCCCAGTAACTGTTCTGTTCGCAATTTTTATTCCTCTCCAGCTCCCCTTTCTGTGTTTTTTGGACACCTCTCCCAGAGTGTATCCTTTCTTCTGGCATGTGCTTTCTTCCTGCCTTCACACCTCCATGCGCCTCCCAGGCCCAGTGTCTGCAAAACTCATTCCCAACACATACACTCCGTGTGACTTCCTTCCCTTCTGCTGTTTTATCTGGAAGAAGAAACCTAACTCAAAGTATTGCACTGCCATTACTTGGGCTTAATAAAACCTTCCTCTCTGCATCTGCAATGGCTCTTTGGTCCAAAAGCCTGGCCCTTGCCTTCGCACGTTCCTGCAGCCCAACGATGGCTTTCTCTTTGCATGGAAACAATCTCCCTGACATTCCTTCCCTTGCCAAATCTGGATCACTTGCTGAGTTTTTCACATTCATCTATGATGTTTTGTATGTCGTCACTATGCTGTGGTCTTGCCTCTTTAGCTGCTGGAGAGCATTTATTCCTCTCAGGACAAAAGTTGCCATCAATTGTCCGAGCATCTAACACCACTGCTGACCTCAATCTTTAGAAAAATATTTATTTTAAAGATCTTCTGGAATAAGACTTTTAAAGGCTCCTCACAACAGTGTAAGTTACATTTCAGCATACAACACAGTAAGTTTGGAAACTAACAAACAGCTTTATAAGGTTGTTACGTTTTCCTCACACAAGAGTGGTTTCAGAGATGCCACAGGTGCACGGAACTGTTTCCACCTTACCTTTGACGTGGCTTCTCCCATCCTCCAACAGCGGTACTACTATAGTGTTGTTCATATTCCCAGGTGATCTCACAGCTGTATAGACAACAGGTACCGACTGTACCACCACGGGGATACGGTGCACGTGACTCATTTTGTTGGACTGCAAGTTCATGGGGCTTGAAGGTGGTACTGGGTGGATAATGTGCAAAAACTGCTGGCCTCCAACACCAGATGCAGAGGCCACAAGAGGACCTGGAGTTAATACTGATGGTACAGATGCTGCTGAGGATACCGATGTTATTACTGTGGGTGATGAAGCTGGCCGACTAGAAGAAGAAGACGTAGAAGTTGAAGAAGGGGAGGAGGCTGATGCTGTCATGGAAACCGGTGAAGATGAAGCTGCTGTAGGGGACGACCTGGCTTTGTTTATTGACAAGTCCACTGGTTCAGTCTGTGTTTGGAAATGGTCTGTAGATAATGAATCCTCTGCAGGGTCTGCCTTCATGTTGTTTAGTAACAAGGGTACAGCTTCCATATCTGGGTAGTTGTGGACGTTTGGAGACTGTTGAGGAAGCACAAAGGGACATAGTTACATATGTGGCTAAAGACGACCTGCACACCCAATTGCTAACGCATATCACACAACTTGGTCATGAAAACCATAGGATTTGTTTCCTTTTCCTGTGTCAGCTCATAATTTTGAAGGACAAATCATGCTAGAAAGCACAGGCATGTTCAGTTTGTTGAACAGAGTATTTTAAGAAGTTCTACTCCACTTTCTCAGAAGATGGCAGGATAAACTGTACAAAATCACCCTGTTCCTTTGCACTACGCAACGTCATCAGTGACAAAAATTTTAATATCTCCACAGGTAACTACTATTTATATTGACAGGACATTCCTTCCCAACATCGAACTTTAAGCTATGGCATTACTCTCTTGTGTGAGCTCCAACAGACATGAAGAAAAACTGGTCACCACCATTTTTCAAACAACTTTCTGCACGCTTGAAGACTGTAATTTCCCCCAACTTGTCTACCTTCTTCCAGACTAGGCAGACCTTGCTGCTTCTTTCTGTCCTAAGTCAGCTTTAAAAGAACAAGCCTCAGCACCTGTGTTTGCTCTCTGCAGTGATCTTGGCAGTTTAGCCCACACCACTTTTTACATTAAACACAGTCCTTCAGTTCAATGTTTGACTTCTTGCATACTGCCTGGTTACTGATAATGAACTTACAGGTCGGTACAGAGCCCCGCGTTTGTATGGCTGCCCTGTTACAGGCAGCAGTGGCTGCAGCGATTCGTGACTCTGAAAGTGCGCATTAGACAGCCTTCCCCATTGTTATAATTCTGGTTTTATTTTGCCGTACTAATTAAAAACAATTTTCCTGACTTCGCAAAATAATTTTATGCTTTAGACCAACTCTTTTGAAGCTGATTGGTCTAATTTTTTATCTAGACTGGTGCCATCTGCTATTTTTATAGTTCTATTCCTTATTTTCGTCATCAAAGAGGTTGAGAGAATTTTTGAATAATGCTAGGCCAAAAACAGATTCCTGGAGAAGCTCATTTAATCTATCTTTCCTTTTTGACAGTACATTGTTAGTAACTACTCTTTAAAAATGTTTTTTCAAGTAATTTTCAATAGGCAGAGCAAGGAAGAAAATGCCCATCAATTACCTGGTAGCAAGACAAAGCACTGCTCTCAGCTCCCCAGCTAAGTACTTCCATGGCACTGCACTGCAGCAGAGCCTCTCTACAGGCACACGGTTATGTGCTGCAGCACGGAAAACCAACCTCGTTAAAAAACATTTGCCAAGCTACTCCAAATCTCACTTGACCCAAAGCAATTATTCCGTACACAGGTCTAACAAGCCATCTTTTAAGCAGCTCTAAATGCATTCTCTCAATCTCTAGGTTATAGTATTTACTAAGTATCTAAAAATATTAAGTCAGAAGAAATATTTAAGCCACAAATACTTTAGTTCATCGACTCTAAATAAGCTAACAATCAAGCAAACTATTAATTCACTCTGGGATTTTTATAATCAACTATGTCAAATATTTTCATGGAGAACCCTCCTGGTTTTGAGTCAGAGTCAAACTTCATCACAGGATGGAGTTCTATTGCAAAAGGAAAATAGAAACACTAGTATTAAAAATTGCAATAATAACAACCTAAGCGGATATTATCCCTGGCATGCTGGAAGAGGAAATGTTACAGTAGATCCCCTCTATTCTGCTGATTTGGACTGGTTCTTGGATCTGACATTCTCCCCCATTTGAAAGCAAGAACATCTCTGCAACACTGAGTCTCTTCCTCTATTCATACACAAATCAACTTAAAACAAAGGGACCCCGATTCATCCAACCCCTGGACCCTGCTGTTCTGCTGTAATACGAATAACAAAAGCAAAAAAATCCCTCTATAAAGACAACGGGAAGTTCTCCTGCTAAAAAAGAACACAGAGAGAACAACAGGTTACTCTCCAAAGCGCATAATCAGCAACCGGTGACAAGGTTATGAAAACTTCTTCCTCAAGAAAGCAAAACCTCCTGTAACTGCCCAGAGATGATTCCTGGCAACTCCCTGCGAAATCCCTTATCCTGGCTACCATCAGCCATGGGATTCTGCATCAGGCAAACTGTATGTGCCGTGAGAAAGACAAAACCATACACACACGTGCCTGTCAAATCTTAACGAGTCTTACACACGCAAAGGACAAACAGACTGGTTCTGCTGAACTGAACAGATTGGTGGCAGAGTGAAGGAAAGGCGGAGAGGGACACCCTTGCACAGCCTACAGCCAGATCTTCGTAAGGCCAAAGGCAACATCTTCCATCTTACATGCTTGAGAAAAGGGCGATAAATGAGATCAACTCACGTACAAGGGAGATGAGGGATCCCCCTGTGCACATGGCTGGGGGAGGGTCATCTAGAAGGAGTACAATTCACCAGCTCCATCCACAGGGCAGATAAACGTGCCACAGAGGAAATCCTCCATGCTGACGTACTTCCAGGCTTCCCCTGGGTGCCAGAGGCAGATTTCAGGTTGACGCAACGACACCTGCCTCAGAGGCACAACTCGCTACTCTCTGAGCTGAAGGATCGATTACCCTGCTGCTGCTGTCCTGAGTTGCTCTTCAGACCACCCTGAAGTGCTCTGAGGGCGCCAGGGACTTGAGGTACCCAGCGTGTACATGTCAGACTGCTCCCAGGAGTCATCTGAGACTGGGCACAAGGGATCCACATGGACCTCAAAAGCAGCCCGTCACCAAACCAAGCGCAGTCTGCCCCAACGTCCCACCTGCCTTCTGCAGCCAGCAGCATCAGGTCCCTTACAGGAAGAGTAAGGAAGAACCCCAAAGCCTTCCACAGCTGATGCCACACAAAGTGCTTGTTCCATGGAGAGAGTCAATTGTCTTTGAGACAAAGCACAAGTCATGACTTACAGGTTTTTCTAGATTGTACTACGGACAGGCCTGTTTTACTACAGTAATTACACATAGTCTTTCGGAAATACATTTTTTTAAAAAAGCTGTAGTCTATCATACAAATCACTTTCTCTTTTAGTATCTCTTGTGCATTTAGTTTTGTACTGCGCATTCCTTTTATTGCATCAACCTTTCAGTAGGTGCCCTCTTCTTGCCCAGAGCTGTTGGACAGACCATGCAGTCTCTATGTACAGCTGACATTATTATTTCAGTCTTCAGTAGTGAAACTAAACTCCAAACCTCTGCAATTCCTTCATGAATTTCTCCAAACAGGATGAAAACTGGTACGCCATTCAACCGCCTCCTTTCCCTGTCAAAACTCTAAGACTAAGAACACCCTTTCTTCGGTTAATTCAGGCCGCGACTGATGTCAGTCGACATTACAAAAGACAGCAGGATCCTTATCAAAACAGGTTTGTACATCCTGTACTTATGATAAAAATTGTAAACAAGTGTTACATTTTGCTCTGGTGGTGGTGACAGAGAGGTCTACCCTGACAACTTACTCTCCCTTACAGTGACGTATGAGTGGTATACATGTTTCTCCATGATCTCAGATTTTATCGAAGCTATCAAAGCTCTATTTAAACTGTATTTGAATCAAAACTTTGAACATCACATTATCATTATTTTCTGAAAATGCGTGGTATAAGCAAACCTTTCCCAACAACGATTACTATTCCAGAATTAGGAACTACAGGACGAACAGTAGCAATTAAGCCAAAAGGGATGGCTGAATTCTCAGCATGCTATTTCTTAGCATCTCCCCAGAACGTTATTAACTGAGCATTAACTGTTCGTTTCCCCAGACGATGAGTGTTGCCGTTAGTTTTATTTAATGGAAGCACGTATTTTCTCATTGAGAAGATCATAACACTGTGGCTGGGATATTCAGAGGTACACCTTCAGCCATTCTGCCAGCTTACAAAGTCAACTGGATGAAAAACAAACGGTTGTGGTTTTTTTCCTTCTGTCTCTCTATTCCTGTCTTTCCATCCCCATCTAGTGAACTGGGCTTCTGCTGGTGCTGTGGGCTCAGCTGATCTCTAGTTTGGGTGTCTGAAACTGGTTTTCTCCATCTGGCTCCCAAGTGTCTTGTGTTGGTTTTGCAAACTTTATTTTGGTTTTAGGGGTCTAAACTCTGTTGTTGAGAGTCTGGCAGCTTCCAGAGTGTTTGCTGGGTTAGAAAGGGTTCAGTCTGAGGTCTCTGTAACTCAGTGGGCTTTCTTGGACGGCAGCCCAGACCATGGAAATACAAGATGAAGGGGTACAGCTCCACGCGGCTTCCCCCGTCTCACTGCTCCTGCCCGCCGGTACGAAGGAGGGACAGCTTCAGCCCTGCCTCCAGCTGGGACTCGGAGGCAAACCCCAGCAACGCCTCTCTGCGCAACACTGCCGTTGCATCCTTATGCCATTCATCATCCACTGAAATCCAGGCTGAAACAGCACTGGAAGGCAGGTCAGGATGGCTCCTTACTAGAAAAAGGCTTTTTAATAAAGCTGCAGCCTCTATTAGTCAGTGCTCTTGGCTCAGGCTTTTTGTGCCTGCCCTTTAAAGCCGTACACCAGCATCCTCTGCAGTGCTCTGTTTCATTAGCTTGCCGTTAATAAACGCCGCCAGGAACACAACACGTGATTTCCCTATTCACAAAGCTTTTTTGGGCTGTGTAAAAAAGCATTCCTTACTGCCCGTTTCCCTGACCATTATGGAAAAACAACCCGCCAGCCACAGAACCAGCCACAAGACCCTGAGCAAAGCACGGTGAAGTTATGGCTGATAATGTCTTACCTGCTGGATGGCCATCCTTTACCGCACAGTTCTACTTCATCTTCCTTCCTGCCCCCTGAATTCCACCTCCTCTTAACTTACTTGGGAGAAAATTTTGCAACAGCCCCTTTCCACTCTCATATTCTACTCGTGGCAATCTTTGTGTACCAGCTTTATCTCCCATCCACAACCAAGCCATGGAGAGCTCATAGTTTCCACACAGCTGAGGTTAAAACCAGTAAAAAAGCAAAGATCACTTTGTTTTCAACAACTCATCCTGACGCCTCGCAGTTCATCAGCTTCACAGGGCACTGAGCTTCAGTGAGTCTTTATGCCTTTGTGGACTTTTACTGTCCCCGCACAGCGGAGTTTACAAACCTCCAACAATCACTTGTCAGCTTTTAAAGTGTTCTTCCTTTCTGGCAGCAACCTCCCAAGGTCAAATAATTTGTAAGAAAGCATACCAAAAAAGCTGTCCTTGATGACGGAAACCGAACAGACTAAATTTAGCATTTATAAAATAAGCTGGCTTTGAGGACAGGAAGTTAAAAAATAAATTGCTAAGCATTTAACTCTTCAGCCAAATCACACAAACCCCCTTCTTGGTTGGTAATCGTGCTGCCTCACCTCATTCTGCTCTGGCAGGAGATGTTTCAGGCAGGATGATTTTGTTTTGCCAGAGTTAAAGGAGATGAGAAAAATCATACTCCTCCTGAAAAGCTACCCACAATTTTAACCATGTTGTTGCCTCTGCTGGACCAAAATGCCAAGGCAGTGCAGGCACCCAGTCTTCTGGGCAGGCAGTGCAGACCTGTGCCCGGTCAGAGCAGCTTTCAGCTCTGATCATCACACTTGGAGGGTGAAATCTAAATAACCAGAGATATTCTGCAGGTTACAGATCTTCTAACACTTCTCAGTAAACGAAACATGTTAGGTTTGAAATGACAAAAAGCACCTGCTCTAGCAGAAGGAATTCTGCTTCTGCATAGCACACAGATGTGCTTACAACTCTAATGCCACGGAATGTGCAGGTGGGTTTGGTTTTGAATACTTTGTGTTCATCTTTGGTATCCAATTTGGTTTTTTAAAATTAAAATGGGAATATTTTCCTAATCTTTCCTGTAGATGAGGGTAGAAACCTCAACTCCCCCGAAACTGCAGATTGTGCAGGTGCTTGCCATGAAACATATCTGCCTGTATTGGGTTTTGTCCTGTCATGCCCCAAATAGGCACTTTCAGAGTATAAAAGTTTAGTATAAAAAAGTACAAATATATTATATTTTAATATATATATTATACTTTATAATATATTATATTTTAATAATATATATTTTAGTATAAAAGCACAGCCAGCTTGGGTAAACAGCAGCTTGGGCACTTCAAAGAGGCCTAGAAGTTCTGGCTCAAGGACCCAGAGCTTTACTCAAAGTCTTTGTTGGTTTATCTTGCTAACAGAGGAGTAAACTCTCTTTAAAATTATGGGAAGAGATGTTTCTGAAAACACATTCCCATCAAGAGAAATTACATTACGACACTCACATGCTTCCACCTGAAAATCCCCACTTCAATCAAAGCAACAAAATACTCCTACAAAAAGGAAGAAGTAATACAACCTGCAAAAAACATGAACTAAATACCTTCTACGTGAAACACTCTGCTGTCCACCTGAAGACACATCCAAGATTCAACTGTGCTCACTTTGAGAGGTGGCTATCGTCATTATTATCTGTAATTATTGTTATAACTGTATTAGTTTCTGTACCTGAGGGGTGCATCAGTACAGTGGTGACGGCTGTATAAAATCAGAAGGGCAGGCACATAGGCAGCTGAAAAACTAAACCTGAGCAAAATACTTCAAGATTTGTTTCCAAATGCAAAAGCACCAAGCGAACAGGCGTTTGTGCCTTTTTGCTGGAGGCTGCTGCTGCAGGCTTTCCCAGGCTGACAGAACGGCTCAGCTCAGATGCGTTGGACAAATGCAGGAGGTCAGGCTGAAGAAGAGAACAAAATGCGACACAGCTGGATCTTTCCGCATTCTTTCTGGAAGGAAGGATGAATTAAAAAGTTTTCAAGAAACGGTTGCTCAGGGTGAAGGTTAAACTTGGGTTCCAAGGAAGAACAGAGATCCCCAGAGATGGCACTCCCAAGGAAGGCTGAGTCAGACTCTCATACAACAGCCCCCATTGAAGCTTTTATAAAAAGCACCAGTTGGCACGGAGAAAGACAGAGGATAGAGTCCAGGAATTATTAAAATTAAAAGAGGTTCAATGAAAATGCATTTAAACAAATTGGAATCGATTCAACAGGAGAGACTGAGAGATACCCACTTTAAAGTACTCGTGATTCACTTAATGTATCATTATCTCTGCACAACACTTGGATGTTTGATTTCAAAGTGGATGTTTCCAACCCTCAAGGCCTAAAAATAAAACTTCTATTCTCTTTGAGTCTGAAGAGGCAAAAGAAACTCAGCACACACCATGAGGCACAGGTGGCCCCGTTAGCAGAATGCTGCTAAATGCGTTGAACCTACAGATTATGCCCCAAAATAAACGATGATTAACTGAGAGCTCAAACCAACCATTCATAAACTAGACAAGCAAAATTCAGGCTCCAAGGCTGTAAAAATTACCTTTTAACTCCCTCCTGAACAGTCATGCTAAGGAGTTATTCCACAGCTACTTCAACAATAAAAAAGTACCATGTGCAGCAACCTCCAGCTCCACCTAGGACTGGGGAAACATGCTTCAAAATGAGAGGAGATCCCTATGCAAACAGTATTAATTTTTAAACATGTTTAACACTGAACACAAATACATCTAGTGTGAAACGACTTATTTTTAAATAATACATTTGCAAAGACAGGGTAAGCATTAAGGTTACGTGGCATTGCATTCTCCAGTCCCAAAACTAGCAGGTTGACCACAGGGTTTCTCCAATGGCACAGAAGGAGAACAAAGGGTTACAGACTTCCACAGCCCAATAAACTAATCAGCCCCTGTACTGCCTGGTACGTTAAATGTAAAAACGATGCATTTCTTGAACATGAGGCCAAATTCTCAGTGTCTCAGACTCTACATGGGCCGGCCATGATTTTTTGGAAAAACAACAAAACCTACCCCCTTGATCCCTAAATCATTAACACATTCAGAGAACTACATATTCGGCTTAGATGTATTATTTATATTTGAGCAGCATTACTAGAATGCTCTATCAAAGGAAGAATCTCTTGAAAGAAACTAATTTATGCCCACCGCTATGATGCAATTCTTCAAGAGAAACGAGTCTAACGAAGGTGTGGAACAACTGTAGTGTAAGAGGCTGCTAGTGATTACTACTTCCTTAAGCATATAAATAATATTTATTGATAGTACGTCTGTATTCCTGGTACTAATCCATTTTAGATTTGAGAATAATTTCAGAAAAAATGGCAGATCCTTAAATAATTATTAAAAGGAAGGTAAAATACCATGAAAAAAATATTGTATTGCCCTCAAGTCAGCATTATTTTTGGGATTAAAAAAAAATCAAATGCCAGACAAAATGAATTTCAAAGATCCACTTAGTAGCTCTCCTCTTAAGTTTTTCTCCCATATTTTTGGGGCAATTGTTCCTCTTTTTGAATTCACTTATTTCTTTCTCTAGTTCAATTTTAAATCAGAATCTTTTCATTTAGTTTATCCAAAAAGTTAATACGTTTGAGTCCTTGATGTTTATACGAGAAAATAGTAAGAAGAATGGTACTAGACATACGTTGAAATTTCTAAATGAATTTTATTTTGTCAGTCTAGACTAGTCACTTAGCCTGACATGGAATACAACATTTATTTGTACCTAATAAGACATTCAGTGTTTCCACGCAAACCAACTTGCACTGAAAAACAATGACAGCCTGAAGAATAATTTGCAGTCAACAGTTTGCTGAAGATTCACAAGTTACAATTTTGATTCAAGATTTGGTAAGTATTTTCCTACTTTGCACATCATCACAAAATATTCTTAAATGTATTAGCAAAAAAAGGACTATGACAAATAACACACAAAACTTTCACACCCCTTAACTACCTGCAGTCTGTTGCCCAGCTCCAGGCAAAACTCAGCCATGTCCCCACCAGCCTTGGAGCTCAGCACTCACAAACTGGTCTGGCACTTCCAAGTCATTCATAGAATCACAGAATGGTTTGGGTTGGAAGGGACCACAAGGATCATCTAGGTCCAGCCCCCCTGCCATGGGCAGGGACATCCTACACTAGACCAGGCTGCCCAAAGCCCCATCCAACCTGGCCATGAACACTGCCAGGGAGGGGAGAGACACAGTTTCTCTGGGCAACCTGTTCCAGGGCATCACCACCCTCACAGGAAAGAATTTATTCCTTGTATCTACTCTGAATCTCCCCTCTTTCAGTTTAAATCCATTGCCCCTCGTCTTATCACTCCTTGTCCTTGTAAACAGCCCCTCTCCGTCTTTCCTGTAGGTTCCCTTTAGATACTGAAAGGCCACAATAAGGTCTCCCCAGAGCCTTCTCTTCTCCAGGCTGAACAAGCCCAGCTCCCTCAGCCTGTCCTCATAGGAGAGGTGCTCCAGCCCTCTGACCAACTTTGTGGCCCTCCTCTGGACTTGCTCCAGCAGCTCCATGTCTTTCCTGTACTGGGGACCCCAGAGCTGGACGCAGTACTCCAGGTGGGGGTCTCACAAGAGTGCAATAGAGGGTAACAATCACCTTCCTTGACCTGCTGGTCACGCTTCTTTTGATGCAGCTCAGGACATGGTCGATTTTCTGGGCTACAAGCACACACTGCCGGCTCGTGTTGAGCTTCTCATCAATCAACAACCTTCTTCTCAGGGCTGCACTCAATCCATTCTCCACCCAGCCTGTAGTTCTGCTTGGGATTGCATCGACCCAGGTGCAGGACCTTGCACTTGGCTTTGTTGAACTTCATGCAGTTCGCACAGGTCCGCTTCTCAAGCCTGTCAAGGTCCCTCTGGATGGGATCCATTCCCTCCTTGGGCAAGCAGTGCCAGACACTGCAAGAGGACTCTGTGCATCCAGTAAATACACCTGATGTGAAAAAGGTGTAAAAGACTGGGCAGTCAATTCTTTTCAATCATTCCTCACTACTCAGGCTTGCTCGCATATTCTCTGAGGTACAAAGATACCCATGAACTACTTCAACAATTCTACACCTATATAATAAACACATAGGGAGTGATGGTGCTGTGTCAGAAACTCACATCTAATAAGTTATCCATACACTGCAATTGTGTTTCTCTCTGTCTTTGCTTGTCTTTGTTCATCTTAATTTCCACCAGAAGGATTCACTTTCCCAAATGGACCTCCTCCTTCTGTTTACTGACCTTCAGGCTGAAGTTTAAGTTCATTTTTTTCTTCTGACCTCTCAACTGAGATTGCATCTCAGTTTTGACACTCTTTTCTTTACTAAAATAAAGACATTGAGTAGAACTTACTACAGTTAAGTCTGACTGAAATTAAGCCTTTCAGTGGTTTGGAGGGAGAAAAAAAAGGGGTTTGCTTCAGAGAGAAAAAGGTTAAATAAGTTTGTATTAAAACTAGCACTTTTTAGTGTCTGTCCCTCAAACAGACTTCCAGGACTACTTACCCCAGAACTGGCTGTGGGTCCTAATAAAACAAACACACACGGAACCATCTGCTGGCACCAAGGGTCAATGGCCTGAATTTGTGTAGCGAAAACCTCTCAACCCTTGATTGCGGGTGGCTCTACCCCAGGCTCGTTAAACTGGGTGCAGTGAGGTTGCCTCTAACCCCATGAACTCCTCCTGCTTCCCACTGCCACCCTTCCTCTGGGACTGGGCAGCATCCATGAGGAGGACATCAGCCAACCTCAAAGAAGGATAAAGAGCCAAATTTGGGAGGATAATAACAACACTGGCTGGAAAAAAGCCCTACAGAGTCAGACAAAGTGCAGAGATTGGGTCTGGAGCTGTCTGAGAGAGGAAATTGATAGCGAGTCCTGGCTGGAAAGGCTGGGATACCATCAGCAGAAAGACCGGGGCTCCAAGGGGTCATGCAAGGTGAGTCTGCGAATTAAGGAAATTAGGTATTTTAAAAGCTAAGCAAGACATTATGTTATCTAATGTCACCTCAGATGCAACTAGGAGGAGTGGGAGATGAAGATGAGGGTGGAAAGGAGTGTCCATCTCCCTGGGTGGTGGGGTTGGCTGGGAAGGCTGTGGGTCTTGGCTGGACGTGAGGAAGAGCGTCCCAGCCCGGAGGAGAGGCGACGGGTCAAACTTGGAGTGACCAGACAAAACAATTTGTGCCAAGCAAAGCAAAGTGCCTTGCCAGCGCCTGGCACAGAACCTGAAGCCGTTGAGGTTCACCAGTCCTCTGCTGTCAGCAGATATCCCTGAAACCCGCTGGTGAAACATCCCGTCCCTCCGCAACACCCGTCCACAAAAAAAGAAGAAAAGAAGTGCGTGCTGCAGTGATTGCCGCTATAGGGTCTGGGCACAGTTAGCACAGCCAGCTCTCCTCCCAACACTGCCCAAAGGCAGACTGCTTCATCCTGCAGGCTTACTGATGCTCTTTTAACACAGCTTCTGGGAAGGGAGGATTGGGATGGCTATTTCTGTCTTTTTCCCCAAAAAGTGAATGTGCTCCTGTATAAGCTATGAATACTTATATTTGGAAAATTAGTTTTTAATGCTTCTGGAACGGATTTTGATTCAGCTCACTGACCTGGTATGGCATAGTACCTACTGTTACAGAAGAAAAGACCAAGAATAAAAACCTAACCCTCTGTGCGCACCTTCTCTGAGTCTTTTCATATATTACAAAAGTTGCAGCTAAAGGCTAAGTAAGATAGGATGTAGATTATGAGATGGACAACCTACTGACACCACAGATGGACCAGCCGACAAAGGCTCAGGTAGAGACAATTTAACCCAATCTCTGGAGCTGACTGTGAAGACCTCCTTGTTTCAGTTCTTATCCTGTGGCAATAATAACCACTTACTGATAATTGCAAACTGATTAGTCCTCAGAACTCTCCTTTCGATGGGGATAATACAGACTACTTCCACTTTACAGAAAGGAAAATGTAGGGGGAGAATCTGAAGAGTTTTTCCAGTACTACAATATCAAAGCTTAGAGTTACAACATTAGAGCTGAAACACTATAATACTCAATAAAAAATTAAATGCACTCTGTGAAGCCCTGTTTATATTATTTTATTCTTTCTGATTTCTAAGGGTACTGAATATAAATAGCACAGAACAAAATCTATCATTATTCACAATAATTTTCCTGCTCTAAACTAAGGCCTGCAGTGGGTGTCTGTAACAACTCTCATTATTTGAAACCATCGCATCTGAAATCTGAGACAACTGTACATACTCATATTCTCATTTCTTTACACCTGTAATCTTAAAAACACTATATATCTCAGTAACTGCACTAAACCAGATTATTTTTTAATAGCTAACAAACAATATCATAGTGATTTTTATTACACAGCAGAAGAAACTAGGTATTTACTTGTTTTTTTCAGAACAGAGTAACACAAAACTAACATAATCACCATGTTATTAGTTACGCATGACATCGCTCTAGATTTGTTCCAGAGGACTAGCTGTTTCTAAGCAGAAGAAACATCAGTTTTCAAAGAAGGTGTTCGTAACAGCAGCTTAGTAACTCTTCATTTCCTAAGCTTCTATCAGCTTTGGGATATATGACATTTAATATAAAATTAAATTCTATTAGAGTCAAAATTGTTGGGTTTTGACATGTAATACACAAAAAATACCAGATTAGACACCTGAAGCTGTAGGTAAAACAATTCTCTTGAGTCTCCTTAAGAGATACATATTTTACTTTAATGGAAACTTCTTACATGCTCCCCATGGTGATGGGTGAACAAGGTACAAATTTTCTCTCCTGCTTGTCCAGAGAAAAAGTGGAAGAAATTGAAAAGGAGAAAGGAACCCTTTTATTTTCATCCACAAATTATTTTTCATCAGAATGAAAAGTTATATTTTATTTTCAAGCTCTTCAGATGTTTCTGGTTTGTTTTTTTTAAAAAAGGGGGATGGGAGGTAAATGTTAAAATGAACCATCATTAATGATGCACATTGACCCATTTAATATTTAGGCTTTTAAAAGAACACACATAAGTTATTTTCTGATCTCTTTGTTATTTCTTTACCGATTATAACAAGCTAGCGATTCTGAAATCAATTCCCAAAAGTTTTTGCTTGACCTAAATTCCCTTTCCCTGCCCCTGCCTCCTCCTCCTCCCCTTTGTTTGTTAACAAAACAACAACATTTTGTACAAAGTTTACCTGCTTGGGCTCAATATGGATGTCCAGGCACAGGCACGCGGTGCCACCTGAGACCTCCCGGAGTGGAGAAGGCAGCACAGAGCTGGGGGTCAGGCTCCAGCACCTCACAGGGAGGCACTGGCAGCAGCTGGGGTACACCAGCACACCTCCAACGGCACATGGTGACGATGCTGGCAGCCGTGCAATTTGCTGCCTATGCAAACCCCAGCAAAAGACGCGCACAAACACCTCTCTCAAGCACAGAGGAGCCAGAAGAAAAAAGTTCATGCTTTGCTTCATGCTGGTAAAAAGGTTCTGTAATGTCTTTTTTTTAATACAGAAATAAACATGCATGATGTTGTGGAACATCACAAGAGTGATGTTCAGGTAAGCACTGTCACTCACACCCACCCACGTTACCTGCAACAGGGCACACACCCGGCCCTGGCTATGGAGCTGATGTTTTGCCCGATAATTGAAATCGCTCCCCATATTTGAGTCAAAACTTGTTACAGTCAAAGAAAGAAGGTCCTTAACTGTCTGTGTCACTGACTCTGAGAATTGTTGCATTTGCAGATGCGCACCCAGACACATGGGTTCAACCCACTCAACGGACAAGGCTTACGTGAAGGATCCAAAGCTACTGAGCATTTCCAAATACTCCTCCTTGCTGTCCAAGTAGCACCATAGTTTAAGGCGCAAGAGCTGATCCCAGGACGTGTGTGCTTTGATTCAGAAGGAAGATTTGAGTTCCATGCAAAGCCCACACGATAAATTACTTTGGGAGGGGTGCATGAGGGAACTTTAAAAGAAGTATAAATTGGATTGTTCTTTTTTCCACTAACCATTGTTACCATGCACAGCCACATGAAGATGAGCACACCAGACACACCTCTGAGTAGACATACTCAAGTTTCTGCTTCTCCTCAGACACAGACACTATTACTCTTGTTGACACATGGGTCTTATGTTTAAGCCATTTTACAGCACTAATCAGTACTGACAACTCTTAACATATTACAAATTAAACAGGGTAATTCAAACTTAGGTGTAGGGTTTTTTCCCAGTGAATTAAAAAGAGTATCTCTAGCATTAATATGTACATAATTGCATGTTGCAGCCATGAAAATCTAACATGAGAAAACTAAAAGCTGTAAAGTGCCGCTGCCCCATAAATGGCTTGGTGTCTCACAAGTTTGCTTCATAATTCAAGACTTCTCCATTCAAGCTGTACAGGAGACATCTTCTGACACAGCAACACCTGAGCAGACAGGGCCATGGTTCTTCTGCGGTGCTACCCGGGGCAGAGCCACAGTGTAATTGGGCTCATTAGCTCAGCCAGCCGCTTCTGAATGTCAGTACACTTGCCACATTTGCTCCATTTTACCTCTGTTGTCCTTCACATCTACATACGAATGTATCACAAAATCATGGAATGGATTGCGTTGGAAGGGACCTCAAAGATCAACTAGTTCCAACCCCCCTGCTGTGGGCAGGGACACCCCACACTACACCAGGTTGCCCAAAGCCCCATCCAACCTGGCCTTGAATGCTGCCAGGGAGGGGGCAGCCACAGCTTCTCTGGGCAACTTGTTCCAGTGCCTCACCACCCTCACAGGGAAGAATTTCTTCCTTATGTCCAATCTAAATCTTCTCTCTTTCAGTTTAAAACCATCACCCCCTGTGCAGTCACTACAGGCCTTGGTAAAAAGTCTGTCTCTTTCTTATAAGCCCTGTTTAAGTACTGATTAGGTCTCCCTGGAGTCTTCTTTTCCCTGTGCTGAACAACCCCAGGTCTCTCAGCCTTTCTTCACAGGAGAGGTGCTCCAGCCTTCTGATCATCTCTCTGGTCTCCTCAGGATCAGCTCTGAACGCCCTCTCTATCGTATTCTCATTCTACAACAGAGATTATCCTTCTTGGTTGGTACAGTCAACCACTTCCTCACCTGTCAAAAAATATTTTAGAGGCACAGTGATGGTTTTAATGAAAATCATGCTCTTATGGCATCTATAACACCCTTCTGCAGTACTCTCCTTGCTGCTTCAACAGCTTGTCTAGTTCACAATTTGCAATCCATTACACAGGGGCAGGTTTGCCAGATACTGTTCGTCTTTACAGATACATTGGTCATGTCAAGAAGTTCACTTTGTGTGTACTTCCCAAGTGACAAACTTCACAGTAACTCCTACACCAGCAAAGAGCAACAGGTCTACGACTTGCATCTCCAACTGTGAAAAGGCCAATTTTCCAAAGCAAGGTTGAAGCAGCTAGGAGAATGAGCAAGCATGGAAAATTCTGATGATAGGAAGGTTTCCTATGCCCTCATTAATTATAGACTAGAGATAGTTACGCAACTTTGTAAGAAAAAAAAAAATCCCCAACAAACAAAACATATCACATTGATTAGAAACCCATGAAACTTAGCTAGCAGTGAAGTGGTCTCTCAGAGCAGCAGAACATTCCACTGCCTGTCCTGCCGGTGCTGGGCTAAGCCACCCAGCATCCTCACCACCTGCCACCAGCCTCCAGCACTGGAGTCCTCTTCTACAGCCCTGAAGCCCCTCCTGAAAACAAGGAAGCTACAGCTGGGAGAATCGAGTCCCACACCAACCTTTGCTTTGCTTTTTATAGGAAAACAATGACCATTCCTCAGTGAGAGACATTGAGGGGGTAGTCTTGAGTTCTGGTCCCATGTTGTTTTAGATAATCGCTGGATGAAATCAATGAAGGGCTTTTTGTAAGCAACGTGTGAGACGGTGTGAGCCCGTCTTCCTCTAGCACGGCTGTCAGCAACCTCTGGCCTGTGTGCCATACGTGGCATGTGGGTAGATTGCAAACAGCACGCAGCGGGAATTAGATGCTAAAATTATCTCTCACAGAATCAAGAGGTCAGGAATTACCTGTCTGGTTAAGCACATCCAGTTGAGAGAAAAATCCTGCTGAGAACAACACTCTTGAAAATTTGTCTTGGAAGTAAACCGTGATCAAAACATTCTCTCTCTCTCCTATCTTATTAATCTTAAAACCAGTAAAACAGACCAGTTTGATGTATCAGAAGGATCTCGTCCCAGAACAGCCTCATAACTGCACCTTGTGAGCCATAAAAAGCCTCATAAATAGAGCTCTCCTTGCAAGCGCGGGAGAGAGATTTGAACTTCTTCAGGAACCAGCACAAACTGAATCCAGGTCTACCATATCATTAGTGCTAAGGGATCAGTGCTTCTAGATAAAAAAAACAAAAAACTCAACTACCAGGTCAGATACCCTCAACAGGAGATATACAGATCACCTCTCTTCCTAGTCCTGATTAGATGCAAACATCATGGAGCTGCTCTGTCTTTTAAAAGGACCACATACACACAAGATTTTAGGGCCTAAGAAATGCAATATATTATTAAAAATATATATATTGCATTCATTCAAATTTTTGTGGCCAAAGAGAAGATTTAAGGGTTTCAGTTTTGAATTCTGGCACCAAAATCCCTGCTGATGTTCCATTTCAGGAACAGATCAGGCTGATTGCCCGTTTATTTTGCCGTGTAGAGAATTAGGAGAAAAGGAAAGTTGGATTCACCCTTGCGGATGACTAGGTGTCCAAGCGACTAGCTGACACAGACATCATTTAACATGACAACAGTGCTGTGAAGACTGTTTATAATCCCATTACAAGATTTTAATACAATGACTCACAGTTAATATAAACCCAGGTGGTCTTCACTGACAGATGAGGTACTTCATCATATTAGGTGGTAACAAGAAGTTTGATACACAAGGGCCTACTCCCCAAGTGCACTAAGCATTTCTGAGGATCCTGTTTAACTTCAAACCCAATGACTCTAAAGCTTAGACAGCAATTTACATTCAACTACTAACTAATCTAGTGCCTGCATAGGATGTAATTGATAGCTTTATTTCTTTATTATTCTGGAATGTAATGACAGGCCTTATTACTACTTTTTCCCTTCCCTCCCTTTAAAAATAACGTTCTTCTTACACTGAAGGAAAATAACAGTTATATTTTACTGCCTGACATAGATATTGCAATTTTCTTAAATTTAAACTAAGTTAAAATCATACTGAAAGATCATCACTTGGACTTTACAGAAGTCATCTTTATTAACCCAAAGACTAAGTACAGCGGCTGTGCTATGTGGAGGAATACAACAAAGACTGAAGGAAGCAGATTTTGCTCGACAAATTTTAATTTTGTTTTGTATGTGAACGTAGTATCCTCTAAAACTTGCTTATTTTGTTTTATGATGTATTATGTGTTTAGTGTAGCATTAGACGGTGGATCAGCCCAGAGCCCGTCCCCTGGGATGCAGGCACTGCTTAGCGGGACCAGGGCTGTTGCTGAACCAACTGACGACTCCCATTCTGAGGGAACAGCTTTCCAAACGTCTGAGAAAGCCAGCTTAGCAACTGATCCACCCTGATTAATAAAAATATGTCCCAACAGGGCTGACAGTTAAAATAGTAGGGCCAGCTGGCTGCCAAAAAATGACTGAATGTGAGAATTTATTGAGGGAAATCTCAGGCTATTTATTCATACTCAGCATCTCAAAAGAAAAAGAACATTTGTTTAGGCCAGGATTTGCAGACTGTGGCCTGCATCGATGCTGCTTCAAAATGCTGGCCTTGATGTACCTAAATGCGAAAGATTAAGGAACCTTAGTACGACAAAACAACCAAACTTCTGATTGTATTCCGTAAGACATAAATCTAGGAAAAAGGAGAAGTTTGGCAAGTAAAAACCTGATTCTTGCTTTGCCTTCATCCTACCTCTCTCCAAAGACTTCTATATTCAGAACAATTTTAATGCATGTGATACAGTTGGTCTCAGAAATACTGATTACACACCAAAATCATGACATTTCAAATCACATCCTCCTTAGATCCCGAAGTAACAGAACACTGTCACAGAGGGATATGTTTATCATTGTGAGGCCAGGCCAGTTATCTCTGGAAAACTAGTTTACTCTGTAACTCTTTCAAGCCACAGAAATATGTCTTAGAACAATAACACAGGACTCGCAATAGCAATTGCGTACAACAAAGAGGACAAATACGGTAACTGGTGGTTCTTGGAATGGTGTCGTTAAGTTCATGTTGAGTTCAATAAGCCTCTCCTGCTTGAAAGGTTGTGAATGGCGTGAGACTTTTTTTTCCCGCTATTCCCCTTACAGATTAGCTTTATCCAGTAAAAGAACTAGTCTGGCTATTCTCAAACAAGCAGTCAAATCCTCCTGGGGAACAGACATCTTTGGGTCTCGCCTTCAATCTTTCAGATCTGGCAGAACGGCCAAATCCTTGTTATATAAATAGTAACAAGTGTGACACTCATTTTCCCTCCTCATACATTTTTGGTAATGACACGGAACGCCGCAAAAATTAAGGAAAAAGAAAAAAAAATCCAAAAAATGACATGAAACAGGAATCTAATAGATTAACCATTTATGTAAGTTGTAACTAGAAGATCTAAGAAAGAAAATTAGGAAATGCAAGCCCTCTGTTTTAAATTCCTGGAATCTTGCTTTTCCCCTGTACAGATGCGTACGCATATAAACAGGGAAAGAGAACGCTGCTGGGCAAGATGATCTCAAAACCACAACTAAACTGAACTTTCTTTCCTCAAACAAAAGGATATACGCAAACACAAGTTCTTCCAAACTAGAAAACAATGGCTTAAACCCCAGAATATATCATCTGTTTAAAATATCATAATACAGTATTTCTGATCTGTTACTGCTATTGATGAATTAATCTAGACAAAGGCCCTTCCTTAACAGGTAAGTAGCTTATGAAATTTGAGAGGCACTCAGTTATCAAATATTATTCTGCTTATGGTGCTCCTGGGTCAACACGCCTCTTGAAATCCTGCTGTGAGCTTTGAGAGCTGGTTTTTAGTTCACTTTAAGCTAACCACCAAATAAACTCGATAAAACACTACACATGAAGCCAGTGAACCAACATACATTACATAGAATAAAATCCAGAAAATTTACTGATGGTGAAAGGAGCGTGTCAAACCGCTTTTATTATGACAATAAAACAACAAAATGTGCATTAGACTTAAGTAGCCTTTATGAATATTTGAAGAGAGTGTACTTTAATATTGTAAAAAAAGCACCGATACCTGTCATCGTAACAGTGCACCACAAAACGGTTTCAGGCAGGGATTAACATCCCCTGCTCCTGCATTTGGATGTCTACAACGTAAATGCTGGCACGTGAGCTATAGGAATTTAATCTTTGCTGTAGTCAGTAGAGCAACGAGAGGCAAGAGAGCTCCTGGGCTGAGCGGAGCTGCTGTCTCCCCGAGGACGGGATCAGCCCTTTGGGCTTTCCAGCAAAAAAACCTTCCCTTGTTGACCAGGTCGAATCTGGAGAGCCTGTGAAATGGGCTACAGCTAAGGTAAGAAAACACATCACACAGTGATTTTAACAATAATCCACCTGTATAATGGAAGAAAGCAACTCTTGCCTTAATTACAATGTACAAAAGATAAGCAAGATTTCCAGTTGGGAGCTGTATACTTCAGCCCTAATTCCTAACAGGACACCCCAAGCTGCAGAATGGGTAAGTAACAAAAAAGGGAAGCGAAGTGCTTCAATAAATGGGATAGATCCGTTCAGAAATTCTGATCTACCTCAATCTGCCGATATCCCCTTTCTTTTGTCCAGATTTACCTTCGGCCATGGGTACCCATGGTCAGAATGAAGCTGAAGTAAAAATACACAGAGCGCAGTAGGAAGCAGAAATAGCATGATGTTACTCGTCCAAACTAAACAAAGCTGGCTACAGGATGCTCCAGAAAGACTTTTTTTCTTCATCTGTAAATGAGACACAATTTATAGGCTTTCACAAGGCACTGCACTTAAAGGATGTCCAGGATACTGAATTTTTAACTTCAGCCTGCTTTTCCCAGGAAGGGTATTAACACTTTTAGGGCAACCAAGAGAATCACAGATATTAAGTATATTTATTACCAGAAACCAGCGAAGCAATTCAATTTATTCCCAATAGAAAAATCTGAAGTGACCAACAAAATGAAAATATCTATATAGTAATGAATGACTTTGATAAAATGGAGTAAGATTCATTGTTTGCATTCATGGCGGAGACAGTTTTGAACAGGAAAATTAACAATACATATGAGATTAGAAAGAATGAGCAGGGCACATGTGAATTTCTGTCTTTTCTGTTTTACAGTGCATCATAAAACTATTGAAAATTAAGACTTTTAATCTGAGCTTGTACTACTGGTCACAATGCAACCTGATACAATTTGTGATTACATACTATTACTATATACATACACACAATAAATGGAAAGATAATAAACACAACACTCGCGTGGTTCCTAAATGGCACGAGTGCCTGTGACCAAGTTCATTTTATAGTTGAGTTCAACGTACTGAATCAGTTCACCTTATGGAATAACTATTTCTGATGAAATAGACTGCAAACATAAAAACCAAATTTTGTTTTTCCATTAATAGCGATGAAATTCAACTGATCTCCAAGAACTGTGAGCTACAGTTTTCTGCTTGCTTAAACTACCAAGATTACTAGCAATATAAGAATAGGTATTAATGTGAGGACTGCAGACCTGGCCTCACGTGTCCCTAAAGCCCTGGGCAGCTACAAGACCACCACTGCGCTCCAGCAATGACTAACTTCATCAATGGTTAACTCTCTCTGCCCACCATCTGCTTACACCACAGCCAGAGAGGTGGTAAATGCTTAACGAGGAAGAAACTGATGACTGAGTATTTGGCAGCTACAATCAGCACAGCATTTATTTTTGGGTGATGAATCACCGCTTTTAACCGAGCCACACGGTGCTGCTACACTCACTGCGCAGAAAACCTCATTTATGGACAGGGCTGGTGGGAGGGCAACTCTTGGTAGAGCCATGTCAAGCGACTGCTTTGGACAAACCAGAAAAATCTTACGGTCGAAGGTGTCTTTGTGAGATACTGCTCACCACCACTCATCAGCTACACGCTGAGCTCTGGGAATACAAGACTGCTTGTCTAGAGATCTCCAAAGGTTTGTAGTCAATAAGGATCACCTTTTCTTTCACAGACAGTGAAAACAAGATTGAGGATGCAATGAAGTCATGCAAGGTGTCAACAGCCGCGCCCAGGGCAAAAGCAGGATCCATTCCCCTGGAGCCCACTTGCATTAAAGTGATGTCACACCACAACAATAATACTTCCAAGCTCTGTCAAAATCTTGAATGAACTAGCAAAAATTGGAGCACTGGAAAAAAACAGACTAAACAACATTTTGATGCACTCAGCTGAAGCGTGTCTCTGAAATCCTGCTCTCCACGAAGCTTTTGTCAGCCTCACCGCAGGCTGCCCAGGACTGGGGCCAGGAGACCAACCTGATGGCGTCATGGGCTAGGAATTTCACTCCAGCTACCTTCAAAGCCCACGTAGATGACAGCGAGGTGAAGGAGCTTTATTTGGCACTACAGTGCAAGTGCTCTTTAGCTGTGCTGTAGGCTGTCAAGATTTATTTGCCTTCCTCTCTTTGCCTCTCATTCAGAATTTGGGACTAGTTCAAGGTCTGACCCAGGTTTTGGTACTTCCTCCATGGTCTCTTGAACACAGATTTCCCCCACAGCAGCACTCACGGTCATGGTATAATTACATATAGGTCAGCAACTACTTTCTATGGCATATCAACTCTATTGCAAATGACATCCCAATAAAATGATAACAGATCCGCTGACATTTTGTTTCAACAGTAAGAGAGGTGACAAAGTCAACGGATGCATCACACACACTTCAGGGTAGCAAACGGTCAGACCAGTAACCCGTTAAGTTAGTATTAACTTTGGTGGAAACCAGAATCCCCAACAAACTCAGCGAAAGATTTCTTTTTGCCGCCTCAAAACAGGTGTCTCATAATTTAACTGCCTGCCTTAGCATTACTTACAGTACCCAGCTGTTCTGTCCTTTTCATGCTACCTTTAAATTTATATCAACAAGTGCCGAGGCTTTTATATAAACTCGAGCCTGAGAATGCATCTGCCAATATCCACTCCAAATCCATTCATTTGGGGATCTGTCAAGAACGGTGTAATAGCAATAATAATAATAACAACAATAGCAACAACTTATATATAGATGTAGACACAAGAGGTATAAAATATAAATTAAAATATTTAAATGTATAATTCTGTATCTATCTAGCTATATATGTTTGCGTATATATTCACATTATATAATAGTTTATTTATCTATACATATAAAGACATACATTATAAAGACACACGTTTTTTGAGACCAGGGCTATTCTTTGCATCACTGAGCTGCTACTTACTGACCTGCAGAGCAGCTGAAAAATCAGTGTAAGACATTGACTTCACTTGCATATCTCTTTCTCTTTGGTTTCTCCCCCCTGCAAACACTTTAGAAAAGAACACCAGTTTTTCCTTTTAAGCCAGTTAGTTTTTATTACGATTCCCCTCAATGTGCTAATGAACATTTTAGTCTGAGAATTTCCAACTCGCTTCTGCTTATGACAGCTGCTTTTACACCGGCACAACCCTGGTATCGTCCCGTCATAGATCAAAGGAGAAGAGAGTGAATTGTAATAAAATTAGTTGCAGTTCCATTAGATTTCAAGCTGTGCTTATGAATTTGCTCCTCATCACCAAAATGACTCTCAGCTCTGGCTTCTTATTTTTTTCTATCTTCAGAAATTCAGTAGCCACTCACTACGTTCAGCAATTAATATTGCTGTAGTGTATACACAATATATTGCAGTGACGACTGCCCAGAAACAGATCCCTAACATACACTTGTTGCTTCCAACCTGCAGTCCTTCAGTGTGTAAAACAGACCCACAGCCACAAAGCTACTTCTGCTTCTCATTTCCGCTGTCACCTCTGGAGCACAACTGTAATCAACCATTTGCAATTCAGGTCTAATTTAAAGGCTATCACAGCAACATGTCACACATCACTCTGTAAAGCCACGATGCGCACCTAAAAACCTGTTTGTCAATTGTCATGAACCTGCACTTAAGCTCTATTCTTACTATTTTTCAATTATCATACACAACAGTAGCAAATTTTTCAAAAAGCGAAGTTCTGCATGATGCTATGGGACACATGGACATTTTTAGAGCGACTAACCCAAATTCCTTACGTCTAAGCTGCAACACAGAGCCAGGTGTTCCACACTGCAAACTATTCTTTCAGTAACATAATATCCCTTTCCAAAATAAGAACTTAATCATATTCTCTTAGTTTATTGCTGGTTCAAACCAGTAACAATTAAAGTTTCAGTACAGTGATCCATTAAGAGCCCAGAACAAGACTCAGAGGTGCTGGATATAAATGTACCGAAACGAGATTTCAGTGGGTGTACACAAAGAAACAACATTTGCAGAAATTTTCTATGCTTACCCATTAGGATAATCTTTTTCAACAGGACAAGACCAAGATGAAGGATTTCAGAAAGGATTATCCCTCTGCTATGAAATATTCTATTTCAAAATTTCCACAGAAACATTAAAACCCTTTTGAAAAGCTACCGGGCTACCATCACTAGTATTGTTTGAAACAGCTGAGCCCACATCTACCAAACTCCTTCAAATCCTTCAGCACCATATCAGAGTGAGGGTGCCTGACACCTTGCATCCTGAGCTACAAAGCCTCTGGAAAAAGAGCAGGGCCAACATTACAGCTAGGAAAAATACTTCTGGGGTTTTTTTTGTTGTTGGTTTTGGGTGGTGGTTTTTGTTGTTTTGGGTTTTTTTAAAACAATAAGCTGCACCTGTGACTATACACGCATCTTTAAGAGATTGACAGAATTAAAGACCTCATCTACCTATCTAGTTAGGTACCTCAATACCTTTGTTTAACTGGAAATTGGGAACATAAGTGCTGTGGTGGGTCTGGAGCACAGTCTGCTTTCTACAAAGCAGAGCTTTACCTTTGAGTTCTGTCCATCTGTCTGTCTGCTGCCTCCCTCTCCTCCTCTACCACATCATCACCGCCATCACTGTAAGACCAAAGGTGATCACTTCTCAACCGATCTGTCACACAACCGCTGCCGCGCCGTAGCTGGTTAATCAAACACGTCCCTTCTGAAACGTACATGCTGGTACTTTATCTGCCACTTCGCATTAGCGGCTCCGAAAATTCAGGTCCATTTGCAAACCGCAGTCTGTCCCAATCCATTATCACATGACACTCGGTCAGCAAGCAGATTGTAAATTAACATTTCCATCTTCTGCTGTAGCCTTTTAGTCATCGTAATTACAATAAAATCTCTTTAATCAGCAGACTCATAAAATAACCAAGACGGATGTCTTTTATTTGAGGAAGACCTTGTGATACGCATTATGTCACCAGCTGCACAGGGAGAACACCAGGCTTTGCTAAGGTGGCAAAGTGGGAAGCTTTCTCACACTCAAGCCACGACCAGCCATTTGAGTTCCTCATTGATGCAACGCCTTCTGCTGCGACTGAACTGAAACAAACAGCAGATATTTCCAGTTTTCTCTCGTATTCTCGGTGTATTGCCGATGATTTTAATAAAACGACCCCACAAAATGCCTGCAGATCACCTCAGCAAAGACAGACATGCTCCTGTAATATCATTTCTACAGCGTTCGAGGCAGCCTTTTCAACGGGGCTTATAATTAAGAACGCTTTTGATGGCGAAATTGGGCCTCCTCTGTTAATCAAAGGACCAAAGACACCCCTCAGCATGCATAATTCTGCACCTCTTTGTTTCAGGGAAATCTTGACAGGAAAATAATGGTTCCTTGCATTTCTTTCTTTTCTGTCAGTTAACCAGGGAAGGTTATTCTGCTCCAGCCTCCCAACTGCTGCAGCATAAATTACTGGAGGGGGAAAGAGTCGGAGGCACATACTTCCCAGGAAACCTTCTGCAGGTGTTTTGCACTGGGGGCGAATAAACTGACTTGGGCAAAACGGCCTTTGCCAGAACCTACAGGTATGACCCAGAGCGAATTCAGGGCTTGTTTAAAATTCAAGAAAATTGTAGCTAGCTGAAACAGTGCCTGTCCCCCAAACCAAATCCAATTCTCATTCTTCAGATTTCTCCAAGTATGACCTCATCTCAGACCCAGCTAACCTCAGAGGAACAGCACTGCCAAGACTCTTCAATGGCTTGAAAGACCTGAAAACAAAACACAACGTATTTCTGCAAAGTTTCTGTGTTGAAATGAGGTCCACCTTAGACACATCTTCCAAGGTTACCAATCGCTTGCGTTTCCAGCAGAAATTCTTAGGTTTATAGGACACATCTGAGTTCACAACTTGTAGAGCTGGTCAGTACTCGAGGCATAAGAATTTCTGGTAATGGGGAAATAACACACATGCACACACACACACACACAAAAGTAAAAAGGCACAGGCAGGGTGGGAATGTATGCAAACAGAAAAAATCCAAGAAGCTTTGTGCAGTCTCAGTCTTCAAGACAGGTCAAACAGTTCCTGATCCCTCTTTTCAGTGTTTTGATCCTGTCACTGATTTATCCCCCAAAGTAAAGAAGTTTAATCTTCAGACAGATATTGAAATCACTGCAGCTAAAGAGCTCTCAAAAATGAACCATTTTCGTTTGCAAAAGCTTTTTATACTTGCAAATTTCATTAATCATTCTTTTTACAATGTGCAAGTTCCAGAGAATAAATCTAAACTGTTCCTAAAAATTATCAAACTTACAAAGACAGAGGTCCTAGGGCAATCTTGACCATGAGTTAACTACTCCTGTGCTGCTTCCCTGATATTACTGGCCAAAGAGGCTTGTTAGAGATACGGACATCCCTTCACCTTGGCTGCACCCTCTCTGTGCAACATCCATGCACCTCCCCTGTGCAGGACATTCATAATTCATTGAATTTACAGTCTTATTAGGAAAGGATCCATTTAAAGAAAACTCCAGCATGAATTTTACATTCATTTGCTCCTCTGGGTATTCCAGTATTCTTCAAAGAGAATGTGTCAGTAATTAATGCAGGTTCGTGTGTTTCTTCCTAGGAGTCAGCCCACGTACATGTTTTTGTCCAACAGGATATGTCCCTCCAGCAAAGGCCTGAGGAGCACTGGGACCACCGTTAGTCCTCTAGTGACCCATCAATCATCAATCACTTGAGTGCAAACATCCAGGGGTCCTTCTGAAAGAAGTGTGGTCTTTACTTTTCATAGTTCATACAGAACTTGATCTGACCTAAGTATCTCCTCTCCTGACACAGACTATTTTTACTGGCTTTCTTCTACGCTACCCAACTTGGTTTTCAAAGCCAAGCGGAGAAGTTCCAGAAGCAACTGAAACATTTAATTTGTTTTGAGGAAACGGAACAAAGTTTCTGGAGATAACATCCTGGCTCTCTTCCCACCAGAACCAGGTAGAAGTAGTGGGAATTACAGCCATTTCCCTCTAGTTTGCAGTTGCAGGGGGACAGGTGCTAACTCACAGGAGATGGCACAGAAAGACATTTGGGGACACAAAGATCAAAGAAGAAAGAGAACCTGAGATAAGTAACAGATATGGCACTGCCAGTTACAACAGTAGCTGAATACTATTCTATCAAACAGCATCATGTGGCTCTTACAGTTGACTTGAGGGCACAGTACTACAAGGTATCTTAGAGGGCTGCATCTAGTCTTATTTTTAGTTTTAAATCAGATAGCAGGATAAAGACATTATCTCCTGCCACCCACAGAGCCCACGGGGCACAGCCTTTCCACGCTCTACTTTGCACTCCATACTTAAGCAAAGCATAATAAAAGCGTCATCTTCTCCACGGTTTCCCCACCCCCTGCCACTGAAACTACCTTTTCTTCCAGAATTACTGATTTATGCTGTTATGCAACATCTTCCAAAACTTACTTTGACTTTCTTCCCAGTCCGACCACTGGAACAGCAGGAGGGAGATTAAATTTGATACCAGAACGTCTCCACCAAGGAGAAGCCAATTTTTTTTTTTAAATTAGGAGCTGTTTTTAATCACTACCAACACTCTGCAGGAAACAGGGGTTTATTGTGATTTCAGCTACTGTCACAGATAGGGAAAAGAGTTATTAGTCTGACACTGAAAAATTTACAAAAATTGGAGGACATAGTTGATGGATTTTTTTTCATGCATAATCAAATGTTCTATCCGCAGTCACGGTCAGAGGATGAAGATTACCGCCTTCCATATTTAAGTCAGAAAGTACACAGTGTAAATGCCGAAGATTCAACAGTAAACATCTTCAGAAATGCTCTGAAGCCCTGGTGAGCGGATCCAACCAAGTCTATGCACCAAGAATCGAAAACCTCGTCTGTAAAGGCATTCCAAACAAAAAAAAACACAACCTTCCATGGCCTTGTTTAGTTCCTCGCAATTTTTCTACGCCAAAGGTGCTGTATAGAAAAAGGGGAGGAAGTGTTCCTGTAACAGTATGTTCAAGAATGTAGAGGAGTTTGAAAAAATACAAGCAAGCAAGAAAACAAAAACCCCAGAGATCTTGCCTGTAACCCATGGGAAGCAGAGTTTCCTTTAGGAAAAAAGCAGTGTCACGACACGTGCCACTCAGATTCCTTCTTTCAGGGCTCCCCCCCTTCTGTCCCCTCCCTTACACAGCACAGCAAGCTTATATGGGGTCTTTGTAAGCGAAACATACCAGTTCACTGTTTTTCTACTACCTTCCATTAGGCAACATTGGTTTGGGTTTTCTTAACTACTGTTACGTTAAATTTTCATCCGAGTATAGCTATAAACCCGCAGACAGATGTATCTGAGATTTGACATTTGGACCTCACTCTTTGCGAAGTTGGCATCCTTGCAAAAACTTGACTGTGAACTCAGATTCACGCGGTACAGCAAAGCCCGCTGATGTTATCTCCCTGTATCTCTTTAAAAATTGCATTTTTTCCAGAGCACCGGTTACTGTTCTGGCACTTTCAACTCTGATCCTTTGCTGACTAAGCCTGTATTTTCCTCTCAAAGTCCTTTTCACTACTGCTTTTCAGCAGGAATAAACACAGTTCTTTCAGGTAATGGTTGCCTTGCAACTTGACGCTCTGTTCAGAACCATATTGCAATGACTGCTACGGGAAGGTATCTTAACATCAGGCCAGTCTCCAGCAGGCTTTGAAACTATCTAAGCTTTTATATCTGAGCGTATGAAGCTCATTTTCTTTGTAACACTTGAAGCGGAGCAGTTACCTTAGCTGACCCAGTGAGGAGGGAAATGCCAAGCAGCATCTCTCTGCACTGCGCACGCACAGCCAGAGCAGAGACTGCACAACAGCAAGGGCAGGACACGGCGCTTGAAAGAGTAACGTGGGGTTTTGTGTTGCAAGCGGTGATCACATTGCTTTAAGCATCTGAAACACCACCAGCAGATCAGCTTGGTGAACCAGGATGCCTTTCACAGTATTTTTGTTCCCAAAGACTGTTTAATAAAAGACTTAAGTGTCCGTAGACATATCCCAGGCTCCCCAGTTTACTCCAGCTCTACTCCAAGAGTTACACGGCTACACGCTCATTAACTCCCAGACAGCTGATGCTAACTCCGTGTTGATATTAACAAGCACACCAAATATATCACTACCCCTTTTTTGACTATAATTATAACTGGGACAAACCTACCTACCAACAAGGCTTGATAAAACACACCTGTTTCTCTAATGCCCATCGAGTATAAGCGAGTAAGCAATGCAGAACGTAGCTTTATGTCCAAATGCCTTGTTTTGGCCATGCACAATGTCTAGACATCATAATCTTTCAGAAAAGTTTTCCTGCACCCTCCTCCATCGGATAGTGGGATGCTGTGGAGAGTTTAAATAAACATCGATACAGCTATTCTTTTCCTGAAGAACACTTGCAAAATCAAAAAAAAACCCAACCAAAAAGTTCTCAAATACAAGCATGTTCCTGCACTGATTAATCTACATCTCACCTAGAGATGCCAGAGATTTTAACAGCATCATTTACTCTATGCTTGCATAAAGCACAGAGACTTAAGCAGGTTTACAAAAAAGAAGCATTATTTAAATTTCTATGAAAAACTAGCAGACAACTCAGCCCTTACAGCATTAATAAACTGTATTCAGCATGAGACATGGTTAAGAACTAAGTACCTCAGCTTATCATTCAACTAGGAGACTGACTAGCCTTGAAAAAGTAGCTCAGGATCTCTCTTTCCTCCCTGCTAGAACTGAACTACCATCACTGTCTAATTCAAGTAAAACAGGCCCCCAGGAATCTTCCTGTAGTTACAGTAAGCTGCCAGTAAGCACAAAATAGTTGTAGGGCTCAGAGAAAATATGTGAAAGAAAATGCTCAGGTTCACAAGATTCTAGAAACAGCTCCAACTACCTTTCTCTTCTCCCTGCAGAGATTAACCCAGCGCCCTGGTTTCAGCTGGGGGAGAGTTAATTTTCTCCATAGCAGCTGGTGTAGTGCTGTGTTTTGGATTTAGGATGAGAATAATGCTGGTAACACACTGATGTTTGTAGCTGTTGCCAAGCAGTCAACGACTTTTCAGCTTCTCATACTGCCCTGCCAGCCAGAAGGCGGGGGCAACCAAGAAGCTGGGAGGGGGCACAGCCAGGACAGCTGACCCAAACCAGCGGAAGGGATATTCCACACCATATGATGTCATGTTCCATATATAACTGCGGGGTGGGCCACGAGGTGGGGCAGCTGAGGGTCTTGTGGAGCATCGACTTTGGGTGGTGAGAAACTGTACTTTGTACTCCTCATCAGTTATTTTGTGTATTCTATTATTATCTTCCTTTTTTTTTTCTTTTCTTTCTTTCTATTCCATTTTCGGCTCCCTCCCCCATCCCACTGGGAGACAAGGGAGGGAGTGAATGGCTGTGTGGTTGCTTCAGCTGCCTGCTGGGTTAAGCCACAACACTCAGATGTAACTAAGGATTAACTTTATAAACAATAAAACTTCACAAACAATAAAAAGCTTTTGTCCAGGAGATGCTACAACGATGACCAGAAAAAAAAGGAAAGCTAAAGTTTCTATCTTACATGTCTTTTTGATTTACAGAACACGCTGTAGAAGTAGTGAACAACCCTTTTTAATTTTTGTCACGTTTCAGACATTGGTTAGGGATTGGCAAAGTTCTGCAGAGACAGGCTAGCAGTAGCTCAAAAGTTGATTTGCTCTTGTCTTCATACGCAGAGACGTCCCTCTGTTTTTACCAGATTTTCTATTATTGGGCCGGTGTATTCTTGCTCCCATCTCAGCTGAGATCATGTACCTACCATACAGGAATATGCAAAATGCCTCGCTACCAATATTAACAGAAGAGCACTGTACCATATTATTCATGCAAGATATTATCAAAAAATTATTTCACAAATCTATTTGCTACGTTTCTCCTCCCCTCTTACTCGCTGTTTACTTAGCTGCCGAAATCACTACATTTCAAATGCAGATGTGAACCTTACCATGAATATCAACTAACATCTTCTGACTGAGCTACAATTTAAAATGTCAGTTCCAGGCAAGTAAGTGAGCAAAACTCATGAGGGCATAATTTATTAACACTGTAAAATGGACTGCTGCTCAATTTTTTCCTCTGGTAATGACAGAGTTGGCCCCTAATCAGACGTGTGCACACTACTAGGAGTTACAGGATCACCCTAATTCTGCCAGCTGATTCAGGTTTTCACATTCACCACAGTTCTTAGCTGAAATCCAGGCAAAACATTAAAGAAACATACTCTGCAGTAGAGGTGACAGACTACATCCTAAAACATATTCAAAGGATGCCTGATCCCCCGAAACAAAGAAAATTCCCTTTGTAGGAGATCACAGCAGCACGGAAAAGTAAGGCTGCATCCTGCCATCCACAAATTGATAACCCCTCCAGATACATCCTTCTGCCAGACAGCATACCGTCACCAATTACTCTAGATGTTCACAGCCATCCACATAGTATGCTTGTGTATGTTTGCAGTCATCCACACAGTAATAATCACACAAACACTGTAAATCTCTGGACTGTTTCTGAGATGTCATAAATGACTCTAACCGAAGCCTTACTCAAATCAAGAAGGAACACCTAGACCGTTCCCCCACCTCATCTTCGCTTCAGGGTCATCAAGTCACTATCTCAAGCAATCATTTCATAAAATCCATTTCACAAACTCACTATATTCCAACATTACCTTCGGTTTTGTCCTCAGTACTGTAACTAGGAGACTTAAAATCTAAGTGCTCTATTACAAAATCATCTTAAAACTTCCAGCCTTCACTTATTCAGGCCACTTGCTTTTGACAAGCTATGAGTCTGAGGATCTTTCACGGTATCAAATTTGGTTGATCAGTCTGCAATTCCAGAATCTTCCTTCTTTCTCCGTTTTAAGAACACACTCTCTATGGGCCCTCTTAGGGCATCTCACCTGTCCTTTACTGTTTTTACATGGTAATTGCTCATGGATTGAAAGCTGCTTCAATTAGTTGTTTGTGTAGATCAGAATAAACTCCCTCCTAAGCCTACAAACCCAAATGCATCTAACTCATGGAAACATCCTTTAACCTATTCTTTTTTTCTGCCCTGCATTCCTACCACCTTGCTGTTAGCTTCAACCATGCTAAGCAGCTGATCCCAATTAACCTTCTTCCTAAAGACAGAAGCAAGAGAGGTTGATCTGTATTCCAACTTCTGTCATCCCATTATTTCCTCATCTTCTCCTTTAGATAACAGTCTTACAGTTTTCTTTGTCTACCTCTACGTACAGAAGCCTTTTTAATTTACAAAAGCTTATTTTCTTGTGTGTTACCTCCCTTACTATGTGTAGTTCAGCATTTTTTTGTTTGTCCAGTATGCTTTAGATGTTCTTTTATCTTTAATAGTCATCATACTGAAAGAGTATGAAAACATTTCTCCCCATCCTCCCCATACTGCTGTTCAGACACTTTGCTCTTATGAGCCAACAGTCTCAAATCAAGGCTCAGCTTACCTGCAGAGAAATTGCTAAACGATCTCAGGTTTTTAATATTCTTTTGTAACTGTATTTCAAAGCTGTGCTAAACAAATCAGTCAGAGAGCATCAGCCAAGCAGTCCACCCACGTTCACAACCTTTCTTTACCTAATGATAATTACAGATTGTACTACAGACAGCCTTTAATAAACAGCATCAAGTTTAGAAGGAAGACATCTGTAGGGACCCTTCTGTTGCCATGGAAATATCTTCAGGCCAAGCTGTCTTTAGCTCCACACATTACCTCCATATTAACCTATTATTATGCTTCTCTTTGGGTATTAGTACAAATTATGAACTCACCACAATCAGATTATTATAAATGATACTACATCTGACTTTGAGGGATTCCAAAGAACAAGGAGTCACAAATGCTCCGGAAAAGGGTAAATTCCTGGACTTCCAGACAAACTGAATACTTGCCTGATGTTGCACAGATTTTTTTCCACAAGGCCCTGAACAGTTTGAGCTTCCAGGAATAAGTGGGGTAAGCAGGGGTCCCAGCGAGGAACCAAGCCCTGCAACCACCACTGCACTTTCCAAAGGCTAGGGAGCAGTTCACGACCGAATTTCTTCGTATTGTTGTCAAAATGTGGACTGAACATAAGTCATGCCAGCTCGAAATATTGGATAGATTACAACTTTTTGAGACTATCTGATTAATAAAGTAATAATCATGAGTGCAGTAACAATAACTAATGATGCAGAACACTGCAGCGACAGGCACAATAAATGTGTACAACAGACACTCTCACACAGAGGACCTTTCACTTTGAAGGACCCCAAAACATTTTCCAGCTATGTACACCTAACACTGCTGAAATGTAGTCGTCTCAAAGGGTAGAAGGTATTAAGAAACTTGCAAACAGCATATAGCGTAACAGTGAGATCTTTAACACCCACATAGAATAAACAGGACCTCAGTTTTTAAGATCTCATCTAAAACACACCCACACAGCCAAGTGCGTGGTATTCAATTTACTTGTTTCATATAAATGAAGGAAGAAATTAACCTCTGCTAAGATATGAACCATTGGTCTCGAGAAGGGTGAGTGATCCAAGCTTAAAAATTACGTTTTTCATAATTAACTATGACGTTTTGACTGCTTCTCTAAAATTAAATAGGATGTAATTGAAAACGTTCCTTACTCTGATGATATTTCATAGTGTCAATAACTTTTGAACAGAAAATCAATCAGAAGAGTATTCCCGACTGGCTTGAATCATGACACTAAATATTTTCAACAAGTATTTGATGATGCACTTTCGAAGATGATCATTAAGATTGCTGTCCAAAGAAGTACAGGCAATGTCTTAAGCAGGAACCAAATGACATAATTCGAAACAACAAAAAAAAAAAAGAAAAAAAAAAAGAAAAAAAAGGCATGAAGAGAATGCCAGGAAACATAAAGCTAAGGCTGCTGGTGCTTACCCAGTATGAATTGCTCTGCTAGTGAAAAGGCTATTAACAGAATTGCTCAGATAAAGAAAATCATAACAAAATTATTTTCTGTAAAAGTATTTTCTGTATTTTTCTAATATCTTATATTTGCAAAATGGAAAAAAAAAAAAACAAACATACTGTCCGGAGTGTGAATAGTGATTTAGGATCTATTTTTGCACGGCTGCCTCAAACAAAAGTTGACAGAAATCCTCCCAGGGACCCCAGCAAAATTTGTGATTACTGCTCAGAGGGAACGTTGAGTTCAGTCACCAATTTAAAACACCTAAAGCTGAGCTTTCCCTCTTCTTCCTCACATCTTTCTTTCAATCTTATATTTTGTTTTTGCTTGATCTTATTCCTCCCCCCCCCCAAAAAAAAAGTTAAAAAAATTTAGTCTTTTAATAACCATATGAATGTCCCCAACTTGCCTCCTCACTCATGCTGCTGTCGGGACTTGCACAGAAGCACCAAGGAACTAGCAGGTTGAAAAGAACTTCTTCCTCCCCAAAAAACGATTAATTTTTGTGTATCAATTCCTCAACCTGATGCACTAGAAATGCTTCTGTTCATGATGGGAAAGGAGCTTGTGGTCAACCGCACGCAGCCAAGAAGACAAGGTGGGAGGATGCTGTGTGCCGGCAGTAGCACTGCCTTACGCCATGGGATGGTGATGATGAAATGAAGCAGGGGTCTGAGGGCAAAGCAAAAGTGTAAGGACAGTGACATCTGCCCGGGTGGTTGGAGTCCTGTGTAATCAATTCACATTCAGTGGTGCCTTCTTCTGTCAGTAGTCCCACTGGGATCAGCAGGACCATGCACAGAGGATTTGTTGTGCCACTGTCCCTAATGTGTTTTCCTGCGTGTTTAATCTACATGATCGCACACTATAGAATCACAGAATCATAGAATCACTAAGGTTGGAAAGGACCTCTGAGATCAAGTCCAACCGTCAACCTAACACCACCATGCCTACTAGACCATGTCCTGGAGTGCCACATCTACACGTCACTTGTACAAAGCTCTCCATTCATCAGTGAACGAGACAACAGGTCGTACTTGTTATTCCACTCTCACGGACGACTGCTTGACCCTCTGTTTCGTTTGGAAGATGCTACTCAGACACTTCAAGCAATATTAAAGCTTTCTCATTCCTGTCATACAAGACAAACCCCAAATTCCCCACCACTACACAGACCCACCAGCCAGGTCCTAACACTGTGTGAAGATGAAACCCTGCAGCGCAGAGGACTCAGACTTCACGAGCTCCACTTCTGTTCCTGGCAGGCACAGATCATCTGTGCTACTTGTCCTGCCAGCCTTCCTCTCTAGAAATCCTCCCCCATACCAAAGTGCCACAGGGGTGAGGCTCCATGGATGTGAAAAACACAAATTAAACAGCCTCAAAGCAGATGGGACAATAATGTTCATGATAAACTGCAGGTGGAAGAAAAGGCTGACAACGGAGATAGGCACTGAGCATCCTCCTCTCTACACTTCAAAAGCTGAAGAAGTTAAAGAGAGCTGAATAACAGTGGCAAGTCAAATCACAAGGCTTAATTTAAGCTGCATTACATACAAACGATCCCTGACGAAGAGCACGCAAAATAAGCACGTCAGAAAAAGTAGGAGTAATTTTTAAACGAGAAAAATGAAGATCTCTGCTGATCCCAAGTCCAATGCAGTTCCAGTTACAAACAATGAGATAACGACAAACAATCTAGCGGTGGAGAGGTGCACAGCCAGTGATCTCCGGTAGCATTACCGGCTTCACGAACAGAGTATGTGCCAAGAACAACGCACCTATTTAAAGAAATAGCCAATAATCTCTCTGGCACTTTCTATATATAAAACATACAATCCTCTAATTTCAGAGATTTATAGGGTTTTTTTTACATTTCAAAGTAGACACAGAAAATTTTTTGAAATACACTTTCCAGCTGATCAAACCCCAAATCAATGAGAAAGGGGAAGCAGGTAACGGCCAAAGCGTGGTGTGCACGGAGAAAGGGCCGCGGCCTAGGCAAGAGGGCTTCGCGCACAGCAGCGCGGCGCCGAGACAGAACTTGCCACCTGACATACAGCACTCGTGTAACTGAGAAGACCGATGTTAATTAAATCAAGAGATTGCCACGAAAGGTCGTGTTATTTAATATGCCGTATTCCTGGGCCTTTAAAAAACACCTAACATACGGCATTTCCATTGTTTTAAGTCCCATTTCAGAGGCTTTTCTTGTATTTGTCATATCAGACCTCCGTCTACAAAGACCTGCAGAAGGAACTTCCCATGCTGAGTGACAAGGCAGTAACACGTAAAGCACGTGGGAAAACTCACCCTTACTGTGCGTATACAACGATGGCCTGTGAACTGGGCGCACGTGTAAATGTAGCTGTTCCGGTGGTAATGGGTTATATTAGTTGTTTTCTCGGGAAATAAAGACAATTCCTTAAAGCAGATGCCAGGTTAACGAGTAAGATGTGTAGCGCATTCCTTTAAATGCTACATGGAAGATAGACATGGGCAAACTGGTAAAGACCTCCTATCTTTCAAGAATGAACTTCACTTATATTGAGGACTTTGATTACATCACTTTCACGTTTTGAGCAGGGTCTGGGCAGGGGGTGATGAAGTTAGGGAACATTTTTGTTCTAAGACAACCACAATCTAAAGCGTGAAAACAAATTGTAAATCTGTATTTTACATCTATAATGAACGATACAGAAATCATAGAATCATCACAAAATCATAGAAATGATTTAGATTGGAAGGGAACACAAAGATCATCTGGTTCCAACCCCCTGCCATGGGCAGGGACACCCTCCACTAGACCAGGTTGCCCAAAGCCCCATCCAGCCTGGCCTTGAACACTGCCAGGGAGGGGGCAGCCACAACTCCTCTGAGCAACCTGTTCCAGGGCCTCAGCACCCTCATAGGAAAGAATTTCTTCCTAATGTCTAATCT